>VXBZ01011915.1:95903-153480 GCA_013399135.1 Heliornis fulica
GAGAGTAGAGACTATCATGGCAGAGCTGGGCACAGATGGGTATCTCAGCTTTAAGGGTTGACCTAATATCTACTGGCAGATCCAAACCTATTCCATTCTTCACCTACAGCAGGACTAAGTGAATTAATCTTTCCTTACCATGATCCTGGGTGTGTTTTCAGCCCCATCACCTGAGAGATGTAAGTATTTTCTGTATTATTAGCATTAGCATTAACATTAGCGTTAGCATTAGCATTAGTACAATTATTATTTCTAATCAAATTCATGTGTGGACACAAACTAGGTTCCACTTGTACATCCTTTCTATCTGCCTTCCCAGCTCCTCTCCACTTTGGAGCTCCTAGGGTTGTGATTGCTTTCCTGCAGTAACCATCCTGTTGTTGATTCAGCTTAATTTCTTTAGGACTCTCAGATCCTTCTGCAAGGAGAACTGTTGTTCCTGTTCCAGGATTTGCCCCTTCAATTCCTTGAGTTAAAGTTGTCCTTATTCCAATCCATCCACCCTGTTTATTTTATGACTTTGAACCCATTTGTCAAGACTTTTCAAATGTTAATCTTCTCTCCCCAAAATTTTGCAATCCTTCTCAGCTCAATGCCATCTACAAAATGTCACAGTCCTGTTTTATAGTCCATTATACAGGTCACCAGCAACACCTTGGAACAGATGCTGAAATGGTTCACTGCATGGCCCTGATCCTCATTTTTTACAGTGAACCATTATAAAATACTGTCCACAGATAATTCTATGGTTTTGCCCCCAACCTTCAGGAGGATCTTCTGGGCCATATTCATTAGCTTTTATTTTGGGGTTGAGAACAGGGAGCTCCAATGTCCTAGTCTCACTTTTTATTGACTATGATAAAACCCTTACCAATGCCTGTCTCATGTTTTGTTGGAGAAATTTGGGGGATGTTGTTTTCTTGTATAGTTCACAGCACAGTTGTGCTGTAGGGCTTCATCACCTTTATGGGAGGTGCTCTGAAGAGAACAACTTTGACAGTAAGTGCTTCAAATTGATACGTGTCCTAGTGGAGAACATCCTTCTATACAGAGGCAAAGAACATGATTCACCTTTCATCTCCCATGAAAGCCAAACTATTGAGCTTCATTACTTCAGGGAATACCAGCAAGAAAACAAACACTAAAGAAATTCTTAAATCAAGCCAATATATACCCTCTCCCTACAAGCCACAACTCAGTTCAATTGTCAAGTCTGCAGGAACTCTAAATGCTTTCCTTTGCCTCAAAACACCACTTCTTTGTCAATTTTATCTCTCCAAAGTTCAAGATACTCCCCCTCAGTGTACTTCCACACACCTTGCACTGGATTTCTCTGCCACCCTCTGTCTGATTTAGAGCATAATTTCATGAATGACAAGTGATGACCTCTCTCAGGCTTCCTGTGTGGGCTGTTCTCAGCTGCCTTGTTCAGCACAGTTCTGGTCTTTATTGCATACTGCTTCATCTTTATAGCTGTTATTGGACATTTATATCACTCTCTTCGTAGGCTGGGTATTACTGGCAGAGGGTCCATTGGACAATGCATCAAAAATATACTGTAAAATTGCTTTTGGCAATGATTCTGGATTTTTTTTTTGGGGGGGGGAGGATGTTCAGCAATCAAGCTGCAGCACACATGATTTGTACTTGTTGCTCTGCATGGGCTTAGGACCATTGAATAGAATACTATTCAAAACAGAAGTCTGGAATTACTCCTCAATACAGCAGTCTTAAGATGGGTATGACACAGAATAAGAATGAATGTGTCATATAAATATCTGATACCCCCTAAAAAATCTGCTGTATGTTACAGTTTTCATACACATTCTGTAAGTATACGACCCCACCCTCTTGTAAATTAAGAATAAACCCACTGAAAATATACCTGCTCCTTTAGCACAGCTATCACCAGCACAAAAAAAACCCAAACTTGCTGTCCTGTTCCTTCCTGTCCCTTTGCCCCACTGAAGATGAAGAGGGTGCACTGTACATAATATCACCCTGAATACCATAGACGCTTGACAATACCTTCAGTAGAGATTGGACTACCGCCTCCCAAACCCAACTCTTCTGTGTGGCAGAAAACCTTACCAGAGACCTAGACTGTGAGGTTGGAGGAAACTTAGTAGATGATAGAATGGTGGAATCCTAGAAAAATAGTCATAGAATTGTCTTGGTTGGAAGGGACCATTTAGGTCACCAAGTCTAACCATAACCCTAACCTGCCAACCACCACAAAACCATGCACCTAAGCACCACATCTAAACATGTTTTAAATACCTCTGGGGACAGTGATTCCACCACTTCCCTGGGCAGCCCATTCTAATGCCCCAAAACCCTCTCTGAGAAAAAGTTTTTCCCTAAATCCAATCTAAACCTTCCTTGATGTAACTTCAGGCCATTTCTTCTTGTTACATCACTTGTCACTAGGAAGAAAAGGTCAGTCTCTGCCTCTTTAAAAGCTCCTTTCAGGTATCTGAAGAGAGCAATTAGATTTCCCCTGTAACTCCTATTTTCCAGACCAAAAAAACCCAGTTCCTTCAGCCACTCCTCATAATATTTATTCTCCAGTCCCCTCACCAGCCTCATTGCCCTTCTCTGGACATGCTCCTGCACCTCAGTGTCTTTTCTGCAGCAAATGGCCAAAAACTGAACACAGTACTCGAGGTGGCACCTGACCAGTGATTGAGTACAGGGGGACAATCACTTCCTTAGTCCTACTCACCACACTATTTTTGATACAGGTTAGGATGCCATTGGTCTTCTTGGCTACCTGGACACACTGCTGGCTCAGATTCAGACAGCTGGCAACCAACACCCCCAGGTCCTTCTCTGCCAGATGGCTTTCCTGGATAAACTTTCTGAATAAGGAACAGATTAACCTCCACTTCCATTCCCATGTGAAGTCCACCACACACTCTGACTGAGGCTTGCTTTAGAGCAAAACACCCTTGATGATGTCAAAGGCCCATGTTAAGTTGTTCTAGCAATCAATCATATTTGCTGTTGAAAATCCCTGTTTTGCTTCTAATTTGACTCTTATATCGATTTTTATCATGTTTTTCTCTGAGAGGTTAAACAAAAGAAAAACAACAAAAAGCTTTGTTTTGTCATATTAGAATATTGGTTGCCTCAGTGTGGTACACAGCTTGCAAATGGGTGTTCTTGCACCTCTCATTATAATGCATTTTTCTGTTCCTCAAAAGATGTTGTCACTATTGTGACACTGCATTGTTTCCAAGTTTTCACAGCATCTTTAGTGTATGAGCTACTTATATGGATACTTGTTTGTGAGAAACATTGTTCACCACTCGAACAATTTTCTGCAATCTCTGTCACCACCACCACCATTGTTGTCGACTGAAGACAACATTGGCTATTAAGGAGTAGGTCATACATTAAGATAGTTTGGAGACTTTGTGCATCTAGGCTTTATGGACTTCCCAGAAGCATTAGGAGGGACAAGGACGTCCTTCCATGGTCTCCATGATCTTCCCATTCCAACAGATGAGGCGCATTGGAAGAAATGAGCCACTGACATACTCTCTGCCCTTTCCTTATAAGGGAAAGAACTTCGGATCCCTACCCACCTGGGAAAATTTCCTGCAATGCCTAAATGGTAGAGTCATAAAGCACCATCAAGAAAGACCAGCGCCCACGAAGATGAAGAAATCACAGACAATAGTGCCTGTTTTCCAGGTACGGCACTCTACAAAAGGTGGATTGTATCAGCATGATTTGGCTTCACATGTTGTATCATGGAAGGTGAATAAAGGCAACACATATAAAATATTCTACTAAGTGGTGTCTCAAGCTGCTCACTGTTGCTCTTTGCTTGTCTTTCCTCTGCTTCTTCCATTACTTTACCTACTCTAAATTCTGGTTGTGAAGTCTTTGGTAGAGGTGCTTTTTATATCTTTGTAGAGTAGCTGGCGCAATAGATCTGTCTGATCTAAACAAGGCCTTTGAGTGATACTGTGAGGCTCATGAATAGTGATTATTACTTCCAACCATGAAAGAACGCAGCAGTTTTTTCAGAGAAGCTGACCTACTTAAATTGTATATCCAGGTAGTGCTTGCAGCATTTTATTAAATTGATCTAACAAAACAGTCAGAGAGAGAAATGTGGAGGATAACCAGCTATCTTTCAGGTCAAGTTGTGTACCACGAAATGAGAGCCTACAATTACTATACAAGTTTTGCACTGAGACACATTTCTGAGAGCTTGAGACCATCCTTATGGGAGCTGAGGGATCAAATGTGAAGTAGAAACACTGGATCTTGTGCCCAAGACAGTGACTGGCTTGGTGGACTAAAATAGCTGGGAAATTAACTATTCAGAGCATGTCTAGCATGTCAAACATTGTTAATGTGACCTAGATCTAGCATAGACCCACAGAGTTAGACAAGGATTTGGCTTCATCTCAGTATTTCTCTGACCTTCTGTCGTTCATTCCAAGGATTTTAGACTTTCTGTTCATCTTCAAGGCCCTGGAAGGAGCTACTGAGGTTTTTGGAAAAATTATGCAGTGGTCCAGATCTAGGGTTTTAAATGTTGATAGACAGCAAATCTAGTTACAGCCTTTCAATCTGCTCTTCCATTTCTGTATTATCTCAGAACACACGAGGGAAAAAGAACGATAAATATCAGCCATTAAAATGTGAGTTGCTAAAGAACTCCCTTTTATGAATGAGTAATTTTTCACAAAGGTAGAGGTAAAAGACAAGTAAGAAAAAGAATACTCAAACACTTGCTTTCCCTCAAAACATAGAATATAGATTAATCACTCCTGTGCATGTGTTATATAAATTCAGTGGGAGAAGGAAAAGAGATAAATGTCATACTGAAAAATAAACCACTGGGTGCTTATCAAAAGTGACAATACTCCTACAGAAAAACATTGCTGCTCTACTGCAACAGACATTAGACAGTGTTCCATAAGCAAAAATAATTGTCTTGATACTTAATGTCGACAATTTATCACCTCCTACAGAGATGTCGGCAAATATATACATAATCCAAAACATTTTACACATGAAAACAAAAAGACAAGTTAGGAAAAAGAAGTATTTAGCCAGGTGAAACATAATGGATAAAACACTGTTAGGAAAGAGCTGTTGAACCAAACCACTATATTTATACTTACAGGATGAGACACATGGGCTACATCTATGCTAGCAAATAAAATAGGGAAGCAGGAAGACATGGTCATGGAGGAAAAGGAGAACATACTTATTATTCATGTCACTACAATCATTTCCTCTCCCAAACTAGAAGGTCTCGTTCACTCCATCTGTTGGGAACTATCATTGGTCTGTGGTGTTTTCCCAAGATGTGCCTCAACATGGCTCAGGACAGTGTGTGCTGGTAAGGCCAGGGAATGCGATATCCATGCAGATGTCAATGTGCAGATGTTCCTGAACTGTTAGACTTAATACTGAAGCCATAATCAAGGCCAGAGCTGGCTACTGCCTGAATTACTATCCAGTAAAAGCTGTGTGTGCAAAAGACCTATGAAGGGAAAAGTGAAGATCATGTGTGAGAGCCGTCTCAACAGACTGCAGGTGTATAATGTCTACCTTCATGCTAGTCCTTCAGCGGTCCCTTCGCTGTCAGTGGAACAGACATACTGTGGCCAGGTGGTCAGACGGCAAATGGTCTCAATGTAGCCATTTCTCTCTACAGTTTATACAAGGACAACTAGTTCAGATGTCTATACGAGCACCTGAAGATAGGCGATATGACTCCTATCCCAAAAGATCAAAAATTTAAAAAATGAGAAAGCTCTGAGAGCTTGTTTGCAAAATATGGAAAAATCACAGTTATAGAAAAACGTCTCTTCAGAGCATTAACCCATAGTGTTATTTTATATTCCACCGAAGCAAGAAAGCACAGTCATTGTTAAGCAGGCTTATTCTAAGTGTTCCACAGATACTGAGTCTCTACCAAAAAGAGAACCATGGCAGGCCATGAAGAGTTTGAGAATAAACTTTTCAAAAGGGAGATAAAAATTTCCTAAGTCCTCCAAGTGAAATAAAAAGAGTATCTCCATGATAGATATGGAGCACAAGATTGTGTTAATTCTGTCCAGGGAGCATCTGCAGCTGACTCTAAAGCAATGTCGGGTCCACTGGTGTGCCAGTGTCCACCCAGTTACTGGTGGTAACTGCGGCTACTCATAAAAATTACATAGTACCACATGTACAGTTGCAAATCTGAGTGGATGCAAAAACAGGCCTACAAGAAATCAGGCCAGGTATCTGTAATAATGATGTTGGTTCCCTCGATTCTTTATTGTCCAATGTTTGATTTTAGGTCAGTGGGAATTTGAAAGAGTTTTTGCTCATTAGTAAAAATCTGAGAGATAAAACATGGAAATATCATTGCTTGTTTCTGGAAATCTTACTTTAAAGCTCTGAGTGAAATGACTCTCGTGTATAACAGGGCTTCTGTGTTTCCATAATGTGATAGAATGTCACACTCATCTTTCTATTTACAGTCATTTGGCTGTGTTAAATATGTGGTGATAGGTCTGAGCGTTGTTTTGTCTCGCTTTGTTACAGAAAAATGGGAAACCATAACCAACAGCAAGAGATGGAAAATAATGTCAGCAAGAGTACAGGCTCAGCAGAAGGGGGATTTTCTACCTTCTAAATATGCAGCTAATATATTAATCACAAGGCTGCATAACCTTTGGCCAGGATCCAAGGATGGATGATGTATTACTTTAGTCAGTAGGGGACTCTCCACCTCCCCTGGCCATGAATGCTACAAGACGATGCAGAGGATGCTTCTAAGCGTATTAAAAGCAACATGGCTACAATAGATTTAGCATATAAACATGAACATCAGTAGCGTACACCGTGTCTTTACAGTAAATATTACGGTACACTTTAAGAAAGTGATTAAAGTATTTAATTATGTGCAGAGCATTCTTACAAAGAAAAGAAATTATTAACTGTTGGGAACATGTTGATCTATTTTGCACACAGACAATAACAGATATGGAGAATTTCCAATAACACTACAGCTTTCAGTGGGGTTCGAATTTGTTTTGGCTGGAAACAGTTTAAAGACTGGTGCTGGAAGGCCGGGCACTGCTCTTCATTTGAAGAAACCTATCAGAATAAATGGACTTGCTTTGGTTTTGCCCCAGATTCAGTTGAAGCAGGATCTGGTCCATGAAGTTCAGTACAGTCATTTATATGAATTTAAAGTGAAACTCCAGGAAGATCTCTGTATTTTCTTGTTTTATTATAAAATTATATGGGATTGAAAAAAAAAAAAAAGATATAGCTAGGTTTTCATCAGGGACTATAGATTTTTAGAGAAAAACTGTTCGTTTGTATGGTTTAGAATCCCATGCTCAACTCAGATCAATTTTAATTTAATTGTAATTGCTTTTTAGGTTTCATTAAGCAGCAAAGCAAAACCAACACTGGTCTAAAAGCTCTCCAGACTTATACTTCCACTCAGGTCAATATCCATTTTCCTCCAGAGACAACAAAGACCGTGGGAGAAAGCCAAACCTGTGTCTCTGCAGACTCAGAATTTCTCAGCTTTAGCTTCTGATTAAAATCCCCTGGTTCCACTTTTAGGCCTTGTTTGAAGGAGCAAAGCTTCTTATTGCCAGCCAGTGACTTCTCTAAGCTCTTCTTTTTGTTTCTGCCGGGGAAGAGGCTTGGGCAGGCCCTGCCCTCCTTGGAAGCAGACTTTCTCCTGTTCAGAAAACCAGACATTTACAGGACACACTCCTGAATTGTGTGGGGTGATGGAGGAAAAAAGGGAAAAAACCTTCCTTCTCAGATTCAGCCACTACCCTTTCCTATTCTGCTTGTGATGTCTGCTACCAGAGGGAGGGAGGGAGGGGTCCTGCTGAGTCCTTAGCTAGTTGCATCAGAGGAGGATAATTGTTATGCATAACTGTGGCATCTATCCTAGGAGCAGCTTACTGGAGCATTACAGAAAATTTAGAGACAAACATTTTAAATATATTGATCAGATTTGGCTCTCAAACTCTTTTGAAATGGATATGGATGGCAATGTGATATGACACCATCTGGGTTTTTCTCCTGTTTGGACAAAGAGTGGGTGGATGCTTTGGCATCCACAAAATAAGAATGTTATCAGAGCAGTCCATGTTGACACTTCCCCAGTGAAGCTGATGCCAAATCTCTCTGGGTGAAATCCTGGCCCTCTTGAACATCATCAGGAACTTTGCCATCAACTTCAGGATGGCACACATTTCCCTTCAATCTTGATTTAGCATAAGATCAAGCCTCATATCTGGAATAATCTCACAGGACAGAGCCTATGAGGAATGGATCATGATACAGCTGTTTGCATGGTCTTCTGGTACAGATAAGACAACAAGGAGCACTATTCTCTTAAAGCATACAAGTGTAAAACACTTATCTGTCATAAAGTTATTGTATAGTCCTGCCAAGCAGTTCATTGTGTGCAATAGCTTGAAAACAATGGAAAAGAGCCACTATGAGGAGAGGCGGAGAGAGCTGGGTCTGTTTAGTCTGGGGAAGAGAAGGTGGAGAGAGGACCTTATCAATGCTTATCTAAAGGGTGGATGTTTAGAACATGGGGACCAACTCTTTTTGGTGGTGCTTGGTGACAGGACAAGGAACAACAGGCACAAACTGGAACATGAAGAAAAACCTCTTCACTGAGAGGATGACAGAGCACTGGAACAGACAGCACAAAGACACTGTGAAGCCTTCCTCTCTGGAGATTTTCCAAACCCTCCTGGACATGATCCTGTGTAACCTGCTGTAAGTGATCCTGCTTTAGCAGGGGGGTTGGACTAGATGATCTCCAGAGGTCTGTTCCAACACTGATTATTCTGTGATTATGTGGTAGCTAGCTAAAATATAAATATTTGGGTTAAAGTCCTTCATAAATCAGGACTGGTAAGCAAAATGACAAAAAAAAAAAGAACAAAATGCCTTTACTTGGTATGACTGCCAACAGAATAATGTAAAAAAATATATGAGAACAACAAATACTACAGTGTCTTCTACAGTTACATTTTCTATTTACTTTGGCTAGAGTCACTTAGCAGTTGTGACAGAGAACCAGTGATGACTAATGAATGCTTTGGCAGGTGGTATACATTTGAACTTTCCAGATACCAGGCAATAATTGCTCACATAGAGCTGTGGAAAATATGATAAAAAAAATAAAATCTGGAAGGTGCAAAGGTCTTACATTAATGGAAAATAAACAAGCAAACAAAAAATCCCACCAAAAAGAGAAGATTCATGTGGCTTTCATTCTGGTAATAAAGCTGCAGATGTGAACTCTGAATACGTCAACAGTTAATTAGCTACATCATGGCAGTGGAAATCATGAGCTGCAAAGTAATGAATGAAAAATTTCTTTCTGCATCATGAGAGATACTAGAAGTATATATAGCCTGAGAAGGGAATATCACATTTGTGTTACTTAGTGACTCCTATAATCATTAAGAACACACTATTAATGCAGGAACAAAAGCAAGGGGAAGAAAAAAAAAGGACTTTAAAATGTTTGGAGGAGCATGTTCTTTTCACACCAAACCTTAGGCCAGTGATAGTGGAGAAGAGGACACTGAGGGGTGATCTCATTAATGTTTATAAATATATAAAGAGAGAGTGATAGGACAAGGGGCAGTGGGTCAAAGCTGGAGCATGGGAAGTTCCATGTAAACATAAGGAAAAACGTTTTCACTGTGAGGGTGACGGATCACTGGAACAGGCTGCCCAGAGAGGTTGTGGTGTCTCCTTCTCTGGAGACATTCATGACCAATCTGGACACATTCCTTTGTGATTTAATCTAGGTGATCTTGCTCAGGCAGGGGAGTTGGACTAGATGATCTTCCGAGGTTCCTTCCAACTCCTGACATTCTGAGATTCTGTGATTCTGTGATTTAATTGAAATCTTTACGTAAGACACTTCATAAACCTTGGGCAGGTGCCCTAGAGCTGGGGAGGTGGGAAGAGGAGACACATAATTTTGCATTAATGCTCCCATTTGCATTATTTTGTGATGGTATGTCAGTGTGGGGAGGCATGTGGGATGGCCTTTAGAAAGGTAGTCAAGTATTGGAACAGGCTGCCCAGGGAAACAGTGAAGTCACTATTCCTAGAAGTATTTAAAAGGCGAGTAGATTATGTGCTTGAGGACACTATACAAATCCCTCAAAAAAAGCCCTTTGACCTTGACCTTAAATGCAGCTGCCAGAAGCTTTGCCTTGTCCTGAAACAGTCTTAGATCAAGAGAGGTCCTCCTCCCCCTCTACTCTGCCCTGGTGAGACCACACCTGGAGTATTGTGTCCAGTTCTGGGCCCCTCAGTTCAGGAAGGACATACAACTCCTTGAAAGAGTCCAGCACAGGGCCACCAAGATGATGAAGGGAGTGGAACATCTTCCCTATGAGGACAGGCTGAGGGAGCTGGGTCTCTTTAGATTGGAGGAGACTGAGGGGTGACCTCATTAACGTTTATAAATATATAAAGGGTGAGTGTCAGGAGGATGGATTCAGGCTCTTCTCAGTGATGGCCAGTGATAGACCAAGGGGAAATGGTTCCAAACTGGAACATAGGAAGTTCCATCTTAATGTAAGAAGGAACTTTTTCACTGTGAGCGTGACGGATTACTGGAACAGGCTGCCCAGAGAGGTTGTGGAGTCTCCTTTTCCGGAGACATTCAAGACCAATCTGGACATGTTCCTATGTGATCTACTCTAGATGATCCTGCTTGGGCAGGGGGGCTGGACTTAATGATCTCTCGAGGTGTCTTCCAGCTCCTAATATTCTGTGATCTGCGATTCTGTGTGACATGATCTAGCGGTGAACTAGGCAGGGTTAGGCTGCGATTGGACTCAATGATCTTGAAGGTCTCTTCCAACCTAAGTGATTCTATGAGTCTATTATTGATTTTACACAGCGCTTTTTATCCTAGAGAACACAAAGTACTTTCCAAATGAGGGTGGTAGCTGCAACACAAGCCCAACAAAAATCCTTGGAAATGCACAAATCTAATCCAAACAAAGCCAGGAACCAGATGCATAAATTAGAGTGTGATATCCAAGGTAGTGTTCAAAGAACAAACACCTTTTAAGAGGGAAGTTTAAACATCAATAAGAGATTAATTAAGTGTAAGTGAAGCAAGAAGCCCAAGTAGAATCAAGGAGTCTAGAGGCTAGGAAGAAGAAATTAATTAAAACGAAGAGACTGACGAGAATCGGGATGGTTCTCTGCCTCAATTTTAACTAGAATGGCAAGTGGCTCTCTGCCTCTCCTCCTGCATAGCAACAATGAAATACTCTTGAAGATCGCATAAGAAGTAGTGTTGGAATAAACTCAACACTTACATCCCCCTACACCACCAGATCCAGGTGATTTACCCCTTTAGAGCTTTTCTACAGATGCTCATGCATGAAGTAGCTGAGCTGCTGACTGCATTTGTCGCAGAAAGCAGCCACTTTTCCAGAGGACTGGGGAACAGTAGGTATTGCATACATTTTAAGATAGATTCTAGATGTTACCAAAGGAACTACAGTTAATGATTTAGATGGAGGAATTTAATTGAGCTGATCATGAAACACAGAAGGGCATAAACTGTTGACTTGGCCCAGAGTCCCTCACCAGCAGTGCAAAAGATCATGGTTTGCAGCTCTTGTTGACCCCAAAATGGATAAAACAGGTGTAATATAATGAATAACATATTGCCAGAGCTTCTATTTCTATTGCATCATGATATGACAATGAGGGGGTCCATGAAAATAACAGATGAGAAATTCATGCACTTCTTTGCATATATTGGGAAAAACTGTCCAGGGGATTTGCTGAGGCTGGGAATTCTGAGAGGGTCCAGCATTCTTGGAGAGCAAGAACAGCCAGAGCAGTGCAAATTAACAGCACTGTATTAAGTGTAATCCTTCAGCATTGAAGCTAATGGCTGATCTTGAGAGACAAGTGCCAATGACATTTATGGAGGCAGATTTTTGATTTTATCAAGGATTGAATGCCATGTGTTGAAGGCATCAAATTTTTGCTGTGGCAAAGCCAGGGCTAGAGACTGTCCAAGGGAGGGCAACAGTCAGATCCACTGCAATGCCGCTTCTGTTGTCATAAACATTCAGTAGAGCTGTGGAATCTACCTGGAAGCATCTGCACTCCACATCATTCAGGTGATGGGGAGTTAAGGAAGGGATGACAGTCACCATTTTTCTTGGACAAGTATGTGGTATAGTCTGAAAGACCCTAACACAGGGAAGTAGAGATCAGCATATCATAACAAATCTGATGTAGGGCTGCCACAATTTTATCTGTTTTCAAGAAATTAAAAGCCAGTTCTATGTCCATAAGTGAAACTAGACAGAAGTATACATGAACCCAGAGTCCAAGTGACCTGTTATTCCCACGCCATGCAGGTAAACGCTCTTTGCTTCACTAGGCCTCTCTTACCACCATTTCAGTCCTTCCAGTGACAATATCCCTTTGCCTTAGTCCCAGCACCATGGCTGGGTAAATTCCTGGAAATAGCAGGCTGAAACAAACCAAAACCGTGCCTAGGAGCCTGCTGACAAAGGATACAGGCAATCACTTGTCAGCACCTGGGGACATGACCTGGCCTAGTTTTTTTCATGTATGCAGATGGGAGGGCTACGTCCAGAAACAGAGTTAATCTGATAAACACAGTCAATCTTTTTCAGAAAAATGTTCTCCAAAGGACCATGGTTTAGGGATCATTTAATCTCAGCCTAAAGTAAGGACATAAATTAGGATCAAGCCCTTGAAAACCCAATTCCTCTTCACTAGCACAAAAGAAAATTAGCTCATGAGTAAACATGTATAACAGACACTTACAGTTAAGTGACACAAATCTGACTGTGTGAATCAAAAGCTTGTGATTTCCAGAACTGCCTCCAAAGCTGGTATTGCCTCTCATTTTTACACAGTTTACCTCCCTGCAGCTGCAGTTAGGATGATTACATCCTTCTGCAGAATTGAACCACCATAAATATTAGTTAGCACTTGTGGTTAACAATAGTTTTGCAGAGAAAAGGGGTTATTTATCAAGTCTTAGCCAGGTTTCTCTCTTGTGCTTGAACTATAAGAAAGCACACATCAAGAAACAAAATGTATGGGAGCTGCAGACATGCCATCAGCATCTACCAGTACACATCTGCTCTCCATGCTCTCTTATTGTGGCTCTTTCTACCCCAAATATGTGCTCTTGTTTTAGAGTTTTACATCAGCAATGGATTGCAAAGCTCCAGGGTCCTGAATCTAAGAGAACGCTTTTTAACGTGACTTACCTCAACCATGTGTTTGTTGGCTCTTCCTAACCACATAATCACAGCAAGTAAGGAGTTGGATGGGACCTCAGAGGATCATCTAGTCCAGCCCCCCTGCCTGAGCAGGATCACCTAGATTAGATCATACAGGAACGTGTCCAGATTGGTCTTGAATGTCTCCAGAGAAGGAGACTCCACAATCCCTCTGGGCAGCCTGTTCCAGTGATCTGTCACGCTCACAATGAAAAGGTTTTTCCTTACATTCACATGGAACTTCCTATGCTCTAGCTTGGACCCATTGCCTCTTGTCCTGTCATTCGTTCTTTACATATTTATAAACATTAATGAGATCACCCCTCAATGTCCTCTTCCCCAAGCTAAAGAGACCCAGCTCCCTCCCATCCATCTTCACTCAGTGACAATCCAAACATGTCAGTTCTTTGAATGGAAGGAGAAATCTTAAAAAGATTTAGGGGTGATTTCAAAGCACTGGGATATATTCACTGGGGTAATAAAGACACAGCTAAAAGAAAAGAACCAGAGGAGAAGGAAATGTAGAAATAAAGCAATTGTACATAGTGATGCATCCAATTTTTTACATTTTTGGGTAGAAATGGTATTTTTATTCTTAATTTAGTTCCAATTAAGAATTATTCTGAAACATTTATGGGAACTAGAAAAAAGTGAATAATCCTTGAGAGAAATTTATGGAATATTTCTGTCTGGGGAGAGGCAGGAATCCTTCCTTGTGTGTCTCTTGCCACACATGGCCTGTGAACATGAAGAAGGTGATAACAGTTGTGAGGAGTGGCAGAGCCATTCCATTTTTCAAGTCTCTCTGAATGATTCAGTTGCTTGGGTGTGGAAGGCGGTTGTTCATTACTATTCGCAGAATGCTGCCACTTGTCCAGTAGGGATTTGCCTGCCTCTTCAGGGAAGATCCTCAGTCAGAAAGCAGAGAAGAATCAGTCCAAGTGTAAAAGAAACAACAGTTTTTGAAAGGCTTCACAGGGGAAAGGCAGAAGACAGACAGATGGCTGCTGGTTTAGAAGCAATACCACAAAAATGCATTGTACATAAAATAATTTGTAGAGTTTTTTAGCTGCGCTAGCTGAAGTTGGATAAAAAAGTTCAGGCGTTTTGTTTTGAGCACAGGTCAGTGATACACAACTCTCTGGGAGTTTTGGCTTGTCCAGAAAAAGCTGAGTCCTAACTATAGTCACTACAATATGGATATGTACTTCCACAGGTTGCTTACATTGATAGTGAAACAAGAATTTCCTTCCAAGAGACCTCTAATACACCTCTTTATTAAGAAGAGATATTTTCCTCAGCAGGATGATGTGTTAATGTACAGATTCTTCAACCTAATGAAAAACACAAATCTAACTACCTCTTTTCATGTTGGAGCAACCCAATAGCTCAGAAGAAAGTGTGATTTTTCTGTGTCTTAAAATACCATAGCACTTTCTAAACCTTACTGATACTTCTGAAGCCATAAGAATAAAGACAATATTATATTAAATAATTTGCAGGCTAAAAATACCTTTCTGTTATCAAATGCTTGCATAGAGGAAGAACTTTAATGGATACATTCTTTTATCAATTCATTATTATTATTGCTGGTTTTGTTTTTATTGCTGTTGCTGCTGTATTGTTATTCCTGTGTCTATTTTAAACAACGGTTGAGACTGAGGTTTCACTGTAATTTGTATAAGTGATCCATAAAATCTACATAATAGATTACTCTTGCTGCAATACATTAGAGCTTGCATGAAGCAGGAGGCCAATCAAAGTGAATGTTTTTTTTTGAAAATGCTTATGGAACAGGACCTAGGAATAAAGTGTGAGCAAGCCTCCTGCTCCGGTGGCACTGCTCTGTGGCTGCAGCAGGGCTATGTGGGACAGCTTGTTGGGCAAGACTTCCTTCCAAAGCTTTTCAGACATTTAAATGTCAGTGTTTATTGTACACTTGTACTCAGGTGAAAAAAGTAGAAATTGTCTCTGCCTGATGAACAGCAAGATATTAGTGCCTGGAACTTCAGTGAGTCCAGGGTCTTCTCAAGGGCTTGACTGTTCTCCCCCAAGACTCTGAGTTTCCTTTCATCAAGATACCTCTTCCAGCATGAGCTGCTGCCACATGCACCCAAGTCCTGCTGTCCCAATATGGGTTGGCACCTGGTCAGTGTGTGCGGCGGCTCCTGTTTGAAGTGGGATGTGAGTTTCTTTGGTGTGGTAGTTCAAATGCATTGGAGAAGGGGAAAGGGGGGAACATGCCTGTCCTTGCTGGGCTGTGTGGGGCCAACACTTAGCTTGGACAGCTACATGGAAGGGAAAGAGCTGTGGACACTGCAGTGTAATCAGCCACCTCACTGCTAATTATTCACTCGAAAACATTAAAATGGAGAATTTCTTCCACAAATACGTTTATCTCACTGAGAGTTAGACAAGACTAAAGCAAAGCTCATCAAACCAAACCACTTGGCTCTTAGGCTGCTGCCAAACATTTGATGCCAGTGCACCGAACACGTTGAATTCTTTGGTGGGAGGCTACAGAACAACCAAATTCCTTTCAGTCAGCAGTCAGACAGGGCCACAGCAGTCTTACACACCCAGTCTCCACAGTCAGAAAAACGAGGAGGGAGAAAAACTACTTGGTTGAAAAACATCGTGGCTCTGACACAAATATATTAAATGGGAGCATACAGTAAGGCCAGTTTTATTTCATGTATCATTCAGCCTTAGGTCACATAAAAAGCTTACTCGTAGGTCATATAAAATCCCCAAATCCCCATTAATCCTCATGAACACTTCTCTGAGACAGGTGAATAACAGTCCTAGTTCCTAAGTGAAAAGGCTACAGTATGGGGATTAATCCCTTACAGTGCAGACAGAGTGAGGAAAGATTAAAACTGCAGGGACTTTACCAGCTTACCTATCTCTTTGATGTCCTGAATCCCTGGGCTACCTACAGCCAAGAATCCAGAAATCTGCAGTACTGGTTTAGCTCCTAGGGTCACAAATGGATCTCCACTCCCTCTATGATGTTTATGAATGAGAATCTATGTCTGTTTTATCTCCAAGCTGGTACAGAGGACTCTGTGGCATTTTATACAGTTATCTGGTTTGCCCAGATCTCCCTCCCCTCTGAGCGCATCAGAAGGCTGGTAGAAAACCCTGAAACAAACTGTAAGATGCTTGCTGACTTACTGAGGCTGGAGATCACAGGCTGCCCAGAGATTGTGGAGTCTCCTTCTCTGGAGACATTCAAGACCAACCTGGACACATTCCTGTGTGATTTAATCTAGGTGATCCTGCTCAGGCAGGGAGGTTGGATTAGATGATCCCTTAGATGATTAGAGGTCCCTTCCAATTCCTAACATTCTGTGATTCTGTGATTAGCCCATCCTGGAGGTGAATCCCAACTGCAGACATGCCCTGCCATGGCCATGCAAACCTCTACTGACATTACTTCAAAGCCTGGTGGAGAACACAAGGTTGTCTCTGAGAACAAACACATGCATGATCACAAAAGAAACTGTTGCTGCTTGCTTGGGTGACCATGACAGAAAGGAAAAAAAAATGCAGACATGGCAAGAACTGTCCATAGCAGTTTTAAAAAATGTGCTCCTCAGCTTCAGCAAATCCTTTTTGAATCTGGTCACATAGATGTGTTTCCCAACAAGTGCACAGAAAATATTTAAAGCACAGCTCATTGTCCAGCTGGTATACTGGAAATATTTGACAGACATCACAGTCACATCTTTCTAGTGTCATTGCAAGGCTTTGTCAATGCTATCATTTTTAGAAGAACTGCCTGTGTCTTAGAAAACATAAAAATCCCTAAAGAATGACAGTCCATACTCCAGTCATTGTTAAAGATGTTTCACTTTTCAGTCCCTTGGACACTGTCCCTAGAGTAGGCATCAAAAGCTCTCTGTTCAATGATACATCCCATAACCTTCTCAGGTCATAGAATCACAGAATGTGTTAGGTTGGAAGGGAACTTAAAAGTTCATCTAGTCCAACCCCCCTGCAGTAAGCAGGGACATCTGCACTAGATCAGGTTGCTCAGAGCTTCATCAAGCCTGACCTTGGGTGCATTCAGGGATTGGGCCTCCACCAACTTTCTGGGCAACCTGTTCCAGTGTCTCACCATCCTCATAGTGAAGAACTACTTCCTAAGGTCTAATCTAAACCTACCCTGCTCTAGTTTAAAACCATTGCTCCTGTTTGTCCTACAAACAGACCCTCCCCAGCTTTCCTGTAGGTCCCCTTCAGGTCCTCAGCTCACCTCTGCTCCCTTCTCACCATGCTTATTCCAGTATCTTTCCCTCCTGGATATCTAGACAGTTTCTGGCAGGGAAGAAATACCGAGAGATCCAACAGAACAATGAAACTCTGCTGATCTGGAAGCATTCAACTCAGCCAGTGACACATAAAACGTTCAGAAAAGCACACACAAACCCACTGCTGGGTCACACTACAAGCATAGCACTCACTCTTCACAAAGATGGTATGTTGGCTCTAATCCTTACTGGATGCAGAAGCAAAGAAACACAGTCAACAATGATGACACAGAGCTAATTAAACATACCAGCTGAGTGTTGATCAGAAGGACTTGTCTTCACCTCAGAGAAAGTCACCAGGAGCCAAAACTCCACGGAGCTGTCTTAAAATCCTTTTTTTCTCCAATGTGAAGATAAGTATAACATTCAGCAGTAAAGTTTTGCTCTGTTGGAAACCTGGGTAGACCTCACATGAGAAAGCATTGCCAGTGATACCTGAATTGCGGTGAATTCTGACTAAAAATGTGATCCAAGAAAGAGCTGACAGTGGGTGGAGGGAAGGGCGAAGAGTCCCAATCCTTCTATTTGCTGCCAGCTGAAACGGCAGCAGATGCCTTCATAAAACAGCTTCCCCCCTGCTGGGGTGACACAGTGCTGTTGGATCCAAAGGGCAGGAGCACTGATTGTGCTGCCTGACGTGCTTCAGCAGGGAGAAATGTTGCAGCCTGCGTTGGCAGGGTGATTTGCTGTCAGAGAATCTGATAGCCTTGGGGTGCAATTACCCAAAGCTCTGGCGCCTGCCGTGTTCAATCTGTGTTCAGGAACAGCAGATAGACGGGTACCCGAGGGGTACCCAGCGAGAGGCAGGAGGGCAGGATGGTGAGAGAGCCTGGCGAGCACTCTGTCACATGCACGGGGGAGCAAAGTCAGCAACCGAGCTGTGGACGTGGCACTGGGGTCGTGGAGCAGGAGGGGAAGCCGTGGGAAGGGTTTAGCCCAGGTGGTTGCTAAGCCTCACCAGCTGCATGCGGGACTGGGAGAGAGGGGCTCAACAAGGAGCACATGCAAAATGTCTGGCCTGAAGGTAAAAGGGGAATGGGTAACAGAACAGGGACTGGTGACCTTCCAAGGGTGAGGGGTTTAATCTGAGGCTTTAGTTTTATTCAGAGGGCTTCGATCCACTGATGGGAAACAGACAAGGGCACTGTGAGGTTTCCCACAGGTGCTTTGGACGTGGAGCGAGCTGTCAGCCCATCCTCCCCAGCTGATGGGTTCAGCAGCCTTGGTCACTGCTGCCCACCGACTGAAGAAGCTGGAGCTGTGTTTGCCCTAACCTGGGATATTGCTGGGTTGTAACCACAATATAAGGCTTGTCAAAGGGACTCTATTCTAAGCTGCTAAGATACAGCTAATCCACTGAGGTCCTATCAGCTACCTTGGCCTTTTACAGAACTCCCAGGAAGACAGGAGGACAATGCAGTTTGCTGCAAAGCTGCAAGGAGACTTGGCTTTCTTTTCCAGCTTGCAAAAGGGCCTCAGGATAAAGCTGATCCCACTCTGACCTGGGTTCAAGTTCTCAGTTCCACTGTGCAGGCTCCTAGGCTCATTTAAAAGCTTGCAGAAAATAACATGTCAGTCAGTATATGTCTCAGATACATTTTAATCTGAGGGCCTGGAAATATATATGCAAAATCAAAATGAAAAAAAAATCATGTAGTTCAATTCACTTGCTTATGAATATTTTTCAACAGAATACTTTTTCTCTGCAGTCTATGCATAGAAAAAAACAACATAGGAACAGCTGACAATCTTTTTTTTTTTTTTAGACTTCCTTTACTGAAAAAATCCTGCACTGATGAGTGATGTTACTAAATATAAAAGTGGATCTCTACAGCGGCCACATTAACAGATTGTTAAGTACTACAAGGCAAAAGTGTCTGCGCAGAGCTACAAGGAAAAGAAGATAATGAAAACTTTGGAATCAGATAGAGGTGGCCAGCAAGACCATGAGTCACTAGTCACAGGACATGGAGTCAGAGCCAGCACAATCTGGAGGAACCAAAACAAACACTGCAGTATTTTTGGAAGGGGAAGGCTGGCAAGTGTAGCTTTACCTGGGCAAGATGAAATGCAGCAGATGGGAAGATCCTGAGGGGGAGAGAAAATCAAAGGTGGGAAATTAAGCCTCATGGTCTTTGGCAGTCAACCAGGAAGTTAAGAAAACTCGATTGAAACTGTACAATAACCACAGCAGCTTTCCTATCTCTCCCCAGCTCTTGACTCCAAAGTCATGCCCCAAGCCAATGCCACAGTGTGCCGTGACACAAGGGACCAGACACAATGGACCAGTAGCTACATATTGCTCACAGAACTTGCTGGGATCCATGGTGGGCAGCCATCCCTCTTCTCCTTGGAACTGGAAAGCTTCTTCCTATGGCAAGCTCTGCACACTGTGATACAATGAAGAAGTCAGAGTCCAAAAGATCAGTCCAATGAAGAAGTCAGAGTCATGGGTGAGACTTTTGTTTTTTCCAGACTTTAAACATCCACCCAGCTTCCAGGAGCGAGGCAGAATGACCCTTGCATGGCTGACATGTTGCTTGCAGGGCAAAACTCTTGGTTTAGAGGGGCCAGCTTTGTCTTGTCGTTTCTGTAAGGGACAGAAGTGGGTGAATGGCTATTGGCCATTATCTCAGCAGGCTTCCTCGGTAAAGATAGACTGAGATCTCCCCTAAAGGCTAACCTCTGTTGAGAATGGGGAGGGGACAGTTGCAGAACAGGGTGAGCCATGACAGTTCAGGGATGGGCCAAACAAAAAAGGACAGGGAAGTTACCCTAGTCAGATATCCAAAACCAGGGACCTGGGAAGGGAAGATGATCAGAGCAGTATCTATTGCACCCTAGTGGGTATTCAAAGCATCCAAGGAGAGAATCAGCTTTGCCCTATGTGGCTTTGCCTAGAGACATAGCAATGGTCATGAAAGTAAACAGTCACTGAAGTCACCAGGATGGAGTTCCTGCTCTCCTGCATCCACCTTGCCTTATTTTTTTTCTTTGCTGTGACAAAGGCAAGGAATTCAGTCAAAATTACTGTGGAGAGCAAACCAAGAAGAGGGTAGAAGAAACTGACTGAGGGAAGGAAAGTTATTAACATGCAAATCAATATAGGTAAGTCAGAGGGCAAGGGCAATCTGAGTTTAATTCATTTGACAGAATGGAGATGTGAGGCCCAGATCTGACAAGAGTTTTACCAGAGAGATAATACCTATGTGAGAGTTACGTGTGCTTATGTGCTTCTAAATGTCAACAGAGGATGGTGACAGAATGTATATACCTGTGGGCTATAACATTTGCTAAAATTACTTTTCTTGACACCTCTGAGTGCCCATTCCTGCACACACATGCACTCTGCCAGCACCCCAGATCACATCATCATGAAATTATTCAGCGGGTATTTTAGGAGGAAGATTTACTGTAACTACTTATAGTTAAGAGCACTTAAGCTGTGTTTATTTTCCAAGTAGGGTTGACTTCCTGATTTTCATGTGAAAGAGTTTTTATTTCAAAGGCAAACTATAAAAGTAGATTCCACAGTCTCTCTTTTCAGCAGCCCAGGCAATACAGCACTCCAAATCTGTCATAGACTGAGGTGGGAATATTTTTTCTGAAAACCTGTTGTTAAATATTGGCAGCACACAGCTGTTTTAACATCACTGATTCCAAACAAAAGGAGACACAGACATGAGAAGATTAAAAGACTAAAAACAGAAGCGTATTTTGGTTTCCCAGAGACTACAAGATATGCAAGAGTTGTGTTTATGGAGGATTGGCAGGATGAGGATTCACCAAACTGGGAGCAGCTGTCATAGCAACCACATCCAGTCAGAGAACTGGTCTCAAGTCAAACGTCACCTGGAGGAAAATTGCCCTGCTCAGATGAGCACTGTTATAGAAGGAAAACTTTGGAAGCTGTTGGCTAAAGCACCTTTATTAAACCTTAGAGATGCAGGTGAAGAAGTGTCTACCAGAAGACAGTGATGTTTCATAGGAAAGGCACTAATTCAGGAAGGAAACCTGTCTCACAGTCCTGGTTCTGCCTTTGGCTTACACAGGCAGCTCTTGGCAAGGCTGTATCAGTGTTCACTTCATTATCCCTATTTCTCAAATGAAGAGAAGCATCCACCACCTTTGTGAAGTCCATGAAGACCTGCCAGTCTGCCTGGCTGACATGAGCACCAGGAAACATACTCTAGCTTTATTAATGTCTTCTGTTTTTCTAGAAGATGCATACACAGACATCTATTCAGCAGTCTCCTTTGCTGAAGGAGAGTGTCTTCCCTTGTGGGGTGCCTTCGGCCCAGGCTCACAGTGTAGCAGCACTGCAGTGTAGCCGCTCAGCAGTGATCACAAGGCAGCTTGCCCTGATGCACGTCCTGCAGTCTCTGTTTAACAGCACAGGGCGTTTCTGGAGCCTCAACAGAGCTGCTTTCACCATGGACAGACTAGGCAAAGTGAGGCAGAGGAAAATCTTGTGTGCAAGGATCCTGCCCAGTGAGCTGGACACCACTCCGCAGCACCCATCTGCACCAAACCCACCAGAGTCCCATTCTCTAGAAGAGCACAGGCCGGGGGTTGGGTGGCTCTGCTGATGCACACTGCACTGAAGCTTTCCTCATGGTGTGAGAGGCTGGGATTGTGCTCGCCAAATGGGGGACAGCATGCGCTGGGCACCCCTGGGATGCCCTGAGAACAAAACCAACAGTTAATCAGCCTGCCTGCCTGCCTAGCACCAGCCATGCAGGATCTCATGGTTGTGCATGTTGCCCTGCTTGAGTTTGCAGTGACCTGTGGATCCTGACACTGCTGTGGGTTGTGTCATCCTGTGGTCAGGATTCAATTTGCTTGCTCTGGTCCCCTTGCAATGCCAAGCAAGAAAACCATAACTGAACGGTGCATGTTCCAGGCTAGTTCATCACACTTCTTAGAGTGCACATGCCCAAGGCCCTGAGTCACTCTTTAGAGATGGCTTGGAATTGCTCATTTAGTGCCTTTAATTCAGAATACCCGAGTGTATAAGATATATTATTATGAGAAATCCGGTAGCTTCCGTTTATGTTCAGCCCTTTCACATTGAGGACAAAAATGTTGTCATTGTGCTGAACTGTAGGATGCTAAGAATAAGTGGGTACTTTGTCACCAGCAGTAACACCGTGGAAGGCAATTCAATTTTCTTCTTGCCTCCCTCAGGTTGCTCCTCCATTGCTGAAACTCCCCAGTGTGTCCCTTCATCATGTTCTGCTATTTTTAGATGCCACTTCTCCACAGGCAGTTGATCCACAAATCAAACAAAGCAATGGAGTCTCCCAGCATTATGGAGATTTTCAGAGGTTTAGTCCTGAACTGAGATCAGGCTGCAGTTGAGAATTTTTGGGGTTTTTTTCATTAGGCATGGCTCACAAGAGGCAGCCCGTGCTGTGCTCATAATCCAAACTCTTCTTTTTAAGAAGAGTTCTGTCAGGTTCAGGAAAAGAAAGACCTAAGAAGTAACACTGCAATGACACCCATCATCATAAAGCCAGATCTCATATTCTAGGTTTCTACTGTTTCTTAAGTCAACAGCTATATTGATGTCCAATAAGGCCAAGTGCAGAGTTCTGCACTTGAGATATAACAAGCACATACAGAACTACAGGCTTGGGGAAGAGTGGCTGGACAGCTGTCAGGTGAATAAGGACCTGAGGGTGTTGGTTGACTGCAGACTGAATATGAGCCAGCACTGTGCCCAGGTGGTCAAGAAGCCCAACAGCATCCTGGCTTGTATCAAAAACAGCATGGCTAGCAGGTCTAGGGAGGTGATTGTTCCCCTGTACTCAGCATTGGTGTGGCTGCGCCTCAAGTACTGTGTTCAGTTCTGGGTGCCACACTACAAGAAGGACACTGAGGTCCTAGAGTGGGTCCAGAGGATGGCAACCAAGTTGGAGAAGTGTATGGAGAAGAAACCTTATGAAGAGCGACTGAGGGAGCTTAGTCTGGAGAAGAGGAGGCGTAGGGGAGACCTTATCACTGCCTATAATTTTCTGGAAGGAGGTTGTAGAGAGGTGGGTGATGGTCTCTTCTGCCAAGTGACAGGTGATAGAACAAGGGGAAATGGCCTTAAACTGCACCACGACAGGTTCATATTAGATGTTAGGAAGAAATTGTTCACTGAAAGAGTTGTCAAGATATGGAACAGACTGCCCAGGGAGGTGGGTTAGATACATCCCTGGATGTATTTAAAAGATGGGTAGATGAGGTGCTTAGGGATATGGTTTAGGAGAGGACAGGTATGGTTGGACTGGATGAACTTCACAGTCTTTTCCAGCCTAGTCATTCCGTGACTGTGATTCTGTGATTCCTGAAATGTAGTAGCATGTTTAACACGTTTGTGGTGATTACCTGTTTCCCTGGTATTTATTTTCATTACAGCATTGTACTAATAAGAAGGCAAGAGATACAATAGAACATTGACAATGTTGGAAAGTTATTATGATATCCTTCAGCTACTTGAGGTGACATTGTTTTCCTGCAAAACAAATTGCTTATCACAGACTCCATTACTCAGGAGACAGTAAACAGTTTCCACAATGCATAACTCTTAGGCACTAAAAGGATCTTCAGGAGATTTGTCAGCCTCACTTGTTTTTTCTTTTGGGAAGGGAGGTGGGTTGGAAACTTTTAATGCAAATCTATCTTTATAGAACATACTGGCAACACAGATGTGTTTCTTCTTCCCTTTTTAAACCCATTAAGAACACATAGATGGCTGTAGGTACTGGTGTGAATTCAGACAGTTGCATTAGTAAGGAGATTGCTGAGGGGTAAACAGGTGCAAAGCTGAAAGCAAGCAGACTGGAAAAAACCCCAGTGCTAATATGGAAAATGTTACATTCTTGTTCGGAGGATGACATCTTTTTGCTGTGTCCTAGAGATAAGCTGGTACTCAGGGCAGTTCAAGTGGCAGTCAGAGTCCAAGTCTTGTCTCAGCAGCTTAGCTGCTGGCACTGTCTCAATCACCTCTTTTTATTTGCTCATTGATACATGCCATGGTTCGATAGTCTGTAGACATCAGGTGCCAGCGTCTTTGCTTCCCTTCAAGCCCATGGTATAAAGGAGAAAGATAGATCTCTGATTTACCACTGTTCCTGAGATCTCTCCCCATCCACAGTGTTGCAGCTGGTTAAAGCATCATCATGAGGCATATTGGGAGAAATCCCTGTGATGCCTAAAACACTTGGCAGCTTAAAACCACCTGTCCCAGAAGCCAGGTTTGAATTGCTGTATATCTTGAGCAATGCATTTAAGGACTGTCAGCACCTTCACTCTGCATTGCTATGAAAGGAAATAAATGTTCAAATTGACTGAAATGGCTCCAAGCAGCAAAGAACATTTTTTAATTGTGCTGAAGGCAGCTCAGAATGGTCCTGCTGTCTTAGCAGTAATGAAATAGGAACAGCATGCTTTGCTGCTGAGTACATTTACTTCTTGACTGTTGAAATCATCTGTCTGAATGAGGCTCAGGCAGCAATGTTTCCTAATTACGAAGGTCAGTGAAGTACCCTGCTCTGAGTGCTGCATTCACTGGAGTTTTACTGTGGCTCCCAAAGGAAATTGCATATGAACTAGATGGCAGAGATTTTTTGTGAAAAACATTTGCCTATTTCAAAATACAGTCCTGAAATATCCACATACGGAGAGAATTTGCACCAGTGAATACAGAGCCTTCTAGCAGTAAGAGCAATGTCTTTTAGGAGTAGAATTGGGGGACAAAAAGGGAGAAGCATAAGGCTTAATAAACCCTTAATTAGACCTCAGTATTGCTAATATTGGACAGGCTGGAGACAAATCAAACTCCACAGCCTGGAACAAAGTTATTGAAAAACTGAGCAGCAGCTACCTTATGCTTATGCGCATGGGTCTTCTGATGCTGTGCTGGGAATTTCAATACCAATTATTTTCATTCAGGTGTGTTACCAATAATGCTTAGGAAAAAGTTTCCAGCTTATCTTATTTGCAGACCCCTATTATTTTTTCAGCAATTTCTGCCTAGTCATCTGTTAGGTCTCTCTGATTGCTTGTTTGGTAACTGCAAGTTAGGCATAGCTGCACTGCAGGCCGCAGGTCACACAAACCGGCCACTGAAAAGGTATGATTCAGTGATCTGACACCGTTAGCTAAAACCTCTTTCAGATTCCCCTTGAGAGACAGAGTGGCCCAGAAAGCTGCCCTATAATTCACATTACTTGATGTTGACAGTATTTGCAGGCATAACAACCTAGAGTCTGAGGAGCTGTGAAACTACTCACCAGTACGTGACAAAATCAGAGTCACTCTTCAGAGAGAGGTGAATACCATTCTACCCCCTTATGACAAATGCAGATTGCTTAATATTTCATTATGGATCTAAACATTTAATGTGCTTCCTCTGTGAAATGTCACTGCATATCTGGGCTGGCTTTATTTTCTACATGCTGCTGCCTTGCAAAAAGGTAACCTCTTCCCTCTCACCACAGACTGATCTGTCACCTGCAGTGTGACTTCTCCTGGCATTGTTTCTCTCAGTACCTGGAAAAAAAAAAAAAGGTACTAGTAATGACTCTATCTACGTTAATGTTGTAGAGGGAGATGTAACAACTTTGGAAACTAAATAGTTTACTGCGATGTAGTGTGGCATCTTTTGTTAAAGGGTTATCGTGAAATGAGGGTTAGTGAGAAACACCATGAAACCTCCCAGATATGAAGCCATGCTCTGAGCAATGAGATGTAGCAAAGGGATGGAAAGTGTGATGTGGAGAGCAGCAGATACAGTGCTCTCAGCAGGCTGGGGCAGCTGTGAGGTGCACAGACTTGCCAAAGTCAATGTGCATGAGCAGGGTCAAACAGTTTCTGTGCAAAAATAGTTCTGATTTTAGAGCGAGAGAAGGTAAGTGCAGTAATGCTCTCTGTTTTTAACTCCTATGTGCACCTTAATTAGGCATTAATCCCAGAAGCATAGAAAACAAATGATATGTTGACAGTTACTTGAAAACAAATATCTCGCACTCTAATTCTTAGTATGACCACTGAGTTTCAGGCAAGAAGTATTTTATTGTCTCAAATACATTGTCCTAATTACAGCTTGCAGTTTAAAATTTCCTTACTCTATTTCCCTACCAAAAGATACTACCATTCGGTAAAAGAAAGTCCTTTGTCAACCCTTGCTAGTGTTGCAGAGTTACTTTAGTTAAGAATAGGATCCAGGAGCCCTACTGATAGCTTGGGAAATATTTTTTCTAGGTACAGTACAAAGATTCAGCTTATTGATACTTTGAGAGGCATAACATGGAGGAGAATAACCCAGCTGCTTCTTATGGAGTTACTGAGCCACACCAACTGTGTTGTGCTGCAGCCCCAGGCAGAGGCTGAGCACAAGAACCTATTTGCTCACCCCTCTCCCAAGGAAACAGACCAAGCCCCGTGGATTCAGATAAAGGCAGTTTACTGCTAAACACTTTGAGAGGGCAACAATAACAGACACACCGAGTGACAACGCAGAATACTTTACCGACTGACCAGAAGATAACAGAAACCACTGTATCAGCACAAGAACCTCCTACATCAACACCTGCCTCTGCCCCACCAGACCCTTTTATAGAGGTTTGATTGACATCAGGGGGTGTGGGAAACAGCCCTGTCCAACTCAGCTCACTTGTGCTGGCTGCTGGTGGAAGTCGGCTCTGTCCGGGCCAGAACTAGGACAGACTGATAGGTGCAGACCCTGTAGCAGGGTCCTCAGTAAACCCCTTTCCACTTTCTGTTCTTTGTCTTTTCCATTTGGCAGTAGAAAGATTCCCTTCGGACCTACCCAGCACGGTAATATCAGCTAAGAACCACAGCCTTGCATCATACAATAGAGTTTACTTATATCCTTTGAAACGTTCATTATGTTAGTTAATCCACTTTTCATTTTCTTCCTCTGGAACAGGCAAGATAAGGACGCACAGCTGTTTTGCTTCACAAAAAAGGTGCTTTATTATCCAAATCTGGCTGCTTGTTTGTCTGCAAAATCAATACAAAACATTATTTTTTTTCCTGTGTTGCTGATCTTTGAAGACATAGCTCCTAAATAAATGCTAACTGCCAATATTACATGCCACATAGATTTTGCATGTGTAGAATATTGGTTTAGTTAATTCTTGGATGACAAGGTACATTTAGCTAAGTACAGAAGCAAGAAAGACATAGGGATTTTTTTTTTTTTTTGTTTTTTTTGTTTAGGAAATGTGTATGTGGGTAAATGTATATATGTGTGTGTGTTTTTTCCATAGGATAAAAAAGATGGACAGTTTACTGGAACATAATATAAAGCTAGATAGAGAATAGTTATGGCATTTTTCCCATTGAAACTGTGTGTGACTTTAGCCAGTGGATTTCTTGCCATTGACTCCTATAGTTTTTGGATCAAGGTCATGCAGTTTAGTCCAAGCCCATTGAAGTGACTGGAATCCTTAACAGAACACAAAGTATTCACAGGAACTCTTTTGCTTTCCCTTTAGCAGCTACTACTTTTTCAAGAGGCCAAGGTTTTGAAAAAGAGTCACGTCTGTCAGAGGTTTAGGGAACGGGATAAAATTACTGGGCTGAGAGGCAGAGGAATTTGTAGGAAGTCGCTCACTTGGGAGTCCTGTGTAGGAAGCTGACATGCATTACTTGATAAAACAGTTCTTTGGTGTCAAGCTGGAGAAAAAGAGCTTTTCAACAATACTCTTGTCTACACACCCCAACAATCTTTATTTATTAAGTGTACTTAAATATTGATTTTTTTTTTCTGGCTGGTATAAAGACATTCAAAGTTACCTGTAGCTCCCGGAGAAAGAAAAGTATGAGGACATCAATGCGTGCAAAGCAGGGCTGCATGTAGTTCTCAAAAGAACATGGAGCATTTTGGCCACTCCTGTTGTCTTCATGCTCCCCTCCTGGCACAGAGCCTTAGGGCTGAGGTCTTATGCACTAGCAACCCTTGCACCAAGACTTGTTGAGGATATATTTGAAGGCCACAAGATATCCCTGTGTGATGGAGTATGCTTGGAGTGACATATAGTTTCTCTGCTCTTAGGCAACCAGGAAAGCAGGTAACAATGCGCTGGGCCCTGATGATGTAGATTTGTATAATGAACTTGTGTCATATGTTCCTTTCAGATTATTGTTTTCCTTGTGATGGCTTAATTTAATATGCTTGACATAACATAGAGTATCCCTAACACACTGATATTCTTACCAGATACTTCTGTCTTAAAGCTCATAAAATTGTCCATTTTAGGAGTCTGAGTCTGTCTTTACTCAGCTAAAATATCCATATAAATTTCAATGAACATTCTGTTTCTTGGCAAGGAACAGGAAGAAAGGGGACCTATTTATGTTTAACCCCCTTCCTTCCACCAAGAGAACTGAACTTGAAACTGTTTCAAATTTTTCCTCATTTTATCTGATCTATCATTATTTAAATGATAATAAAAACACTTAATATTATTTGAAAGCATATATTTTAAAACCTGTCTGCTTAAGGGATTATGCTAAAATGTCACTTCTAAAAAAAGACATATCTAATTTCACCATTGTCTCTCTGAAAGGTTAAGTATGTAGAGTAGAATTAATGCTTATGTTGATGTACAGATTATCTGTCTTGTCATTCAGTTTGATATTTTTCATAGACTATTTCAAACTCTAGAATGACAGATAAATTGCAGTTTCAACTGATTTATGAATTTTCTATCAAGGAAAAGGAAGCAGAGGGGTTAAGCCACCTCTAAATCCCATTTCAAAGCATTTTAAAGTATTTTTTCATAGACAAATATTGGTATTTAGAGAAAACTGTAAAGCATGTAGAAAATTTGAGTCATCTGTTAACACATAAATCTTGCAAAGTAATAGCTTGTTTTTTTTAAACAGAAAGAGCATAGTGCCCTCTCAAACTCCAGTCATGGCCTTCATATCCCTCATATTTATGCGATAAAAGCTCCTCCCTGTCTTAATGCTTGAATGACTGAATTTACATTTTTACCTCCCAAGAAATATTGTGTTAGTGCTCGGGGCAAGAGTCTTGGCACTGTACACCATGCCGTGTGGATGAAGAAAGCCCCCAGCTCTCTGGGGTTTGGGTAGGAGAATTTGCTATTCTAAATGTGTTCTTCTGAAGTCATTCTTGAAGACCAAACTTATATAAAGTACTGCACCAAGTTTTTTCACTTCCACTGGCCTCATTCAGACTTACATATGAAGCAAATTCCCAACTTCTAGAGCTCTTTTTTTTTTCTGCCCTTCATACCCTTCATATTTCTAGATTTATTTAGCATTTTTTTCCAGTTATTTAGCCATGCAAACCAAAAGCTAAGAAGAAAAAGGCAACAGGATCCCAACATCTTATTTCCACTGGTAGCCCCATATGACCTCATTTCAGTGACTGGGAGCAGTCAGCACATATTTATCAATAAGCCTCACTCAGCATTTCCATGGCAAAATGACTGATTTGTGATTGAGGGAAGAGCAGTTGTCATTTGCATGGATTTTAGCAAGGCCCTTGGTACAGGCTTACAAAGGTTTTTGTACCCATGCTGGGACATTATGGTCAGGATGAATAGACAGTCCCCTGGCCTAAGAAAGTTTGACATTAAGAAATGGCAGCTGGTCCAGCAGAAGTCACCAAGTTATTCAAGGACTGAAGCACTTGTCCTTTTCAGGGAGGTCAAGGGTCAGGGCTTATTCAGTCTGGTGAAAGGATGGCTTTTAAGGGGGGGAAAATAACCCAAAGGCAGCCACCTAGTACTTATGGGGAGGTGACAGAAGATGGCCATGAGCTCTTCTCAGTGACTCCTGGTGGGACAATGAGAGATGGCGGCCTTTAGTTGAAACATGAGATCAGTTACAAGGGAAGCTTTTTCCCCATGAGGATAGTCAGGTAGTGGCAGAGGCTGCCCAGAGATGTTCGGTTTCTCCATCTTTGGAGGCTTTCAGGGCCAGATGGGAGAAACCCCTGATGAGCAACTTCTTGTGGCCTGATAACTGACCCTGCCTGGTATAGGAGGCTGAACTACAGAGCTTCTGAAGTCTCTTCTCACCCAAATTACCCTGTGGTCCTAATATAGCTTCTGATATGAGCAGCAGTCTGTGTTATGATTTGTTTCTGTATAGCTCCTCTATTAGTTAGGAGAGATGGATGAAATGTGCTGCTCACAGAGAATGTGTTGGAAACAAACTGCAACTTCTGACATCTGTGTTACCAGGGAGCTCCAGAACACAGGGTGTTCTGGACTTAGGAAGTGTCTGATCACCCAAAGAGTGAGATTTTGGAATAAATTTTTCAGTGTAGCTGTAGGGGGAAAACTCTTCAAATAGTTTTTTAAAATAGAGGTTAATAGATTTATGAACAGGACTATGTGATATGATTGCCAGCAATGTCAGAGACAGAATTCAGTGACCTAGGAGTTTATGCAGGCTTATGCCTTCTGTTTTTGACAAATGCAAAGCTGAACTCCTCTTATTCAAGAATAAATAAATAAATGGAAAATTAACCATAGTAAATATTATAAATATTTCATTGACACTTCATACTGTGAAATTGAAAGCAATCTTTTGCCCAGTTCGAAGTTATTAGAGTGTGAGGCAGTGAAGCTCAATAACTATGATAATAAATGGTATTTATATTCTAGTGAACAATGGATATCAGCACCAAAATGCACAAATATGGACAAACCTAATTAAGCTGTGATTGGTTTATTCATATCACAGCAGCTGAAGCCTATATGATAAACAGCTACAAAGCAAGTGCAGCATATATCATTGACTTGATTATTAAAAATCGTCATTTTATTCAATTCCAAATTTTAAAAATAGGAGATTGTATACAAATTCAGAGAAAGTCAGTCATGCTATAATTGTACTGTATCATAACAAAACCTAATTTTCTTCAAAAAGTAATTGCATAGTTTCAGTCTGTCATGATAAATCAAGCATGAGTCTGAGCACAGGAAGTTCTAAAAAGTCGGGATGTTCTCCATGATGAACTCAGGATATAATCTAGAGAAGGTCAGATTTAGAATAGTAGCACTCATATTTGTATAGCCAAGTCACTAAAACTAAAACTTTGTATAGCAAACTGCAGTGTCTGTCGAAGGAAAGGTAGGTTTCCACAGTAGTGTACTGTACAAAGGCAGCATTTTTATATTGAGTTACCTGCCAAAGATCTTAATGGAGCCAGGGGAACCACAGCCAAAGTTGTGTTTATATATCCTTTGGTTTTAATAAAGCAGCAATCAACAATGCTAAGAGGCATATTCATACTTACTGTGAGGGTATGTGGAAAGCCACTGACCTCCCACCACAGGTTTGGGTAAAGTCCTGAGTGCTCATGAAACTGGAAGCAGGAGGGAAAAGCTCCACATCCCACTGCTTCTGGTGCCACTGAAGAGCGCAGAGGGAGGCAAGCCCCCATGGCATAGTTGATTTGCTTCTCAGTGCAAGTGCGGTTGGATGCAATAGGGCTATTAGGGGCTAACCTGAGAGGCATAAGGTACAATCTTCCTTTCACTGCATGGCAACATAAAGTGAATAAATAGCACTTAGCCTGTAACAGAACTCGATAAAATTCAGTTCAGCAATATCAGGATTGATGACTGTAAACTGACATTGCTATTTCTACATACCTCCAAAAAGCTGCCCGGCGTAATGTACAAAGCAACTGCACGATTTCAGAGTTGCAACAGCTACAAGTGTTACCAACCAGCAGAACCACAAGTAAAACATAAAGGGTAACTTGGAAATATATGACAGAAATATCGGGAAAACAAGAGCAGAAAAACAATTTTTAAAAGGAATAGTATCAGTACATGACATGATTGAAAACTCTTTATGAGTATCTATACTCTAAGTTCTCTCTTTTCTTTTTTTTTTAAGAAAATAATACACTGGTTTTGAGTTTTGTATGTACAGTGCTTCGTAGCATCATACGTGAAGAATAGCTTCTGGTAGGTATTTGATCAGAGTTGATGCTATGAAGAATGTAAAGGCTGGTTGCAGTCAACTAAACAGACTTATGCAGTGTTGTGTGAAATGCTGAGTCTGCAGCAGCCAGGGCAAAATGGGGAAAGTCTCACTGAAGTCCTGCAGGACACCTGACAGCATCCAGCAACAATGTGGGAAATGTGGGAATCATACTGATTCTGTGATCCTGTGATAGGATGCCTCCAGTGTCAATAGATGTCTATCCTCAGATAACGTAACTGAAACTGAAATCTGTGTTTCACAGAGAAAAAAGATACGGCATGGTTATGAAAGTCATAATAATTTCTGAGGATTTTTCCAATGGGCATCTGGGAAAGAACTTTTTCATCTACTGACATGACCACGCATTGCAAGTATTGATCAAGGAAAAATTTATTTACAGAGATTGCTTCAAATACAAACATAAAATAGCACATATTATATATATATTTTTTACAAAAATGAATATGGAAATAATAAACATGGTACAGCACAATACAACATCAATGAGCTAAACATAACAGCAACAGAAGTCTATGTGTGGAACAAGTTTCCTGTTAATTGTACGTAACCAACAGAGCTCTACAGTACTGTGAGTGGAATTTCCAATGGACAGAAAAAAGTCCATTTACTGCACTTCGTAAAAGTACTATAGGGAAAGGCTACATATGCCAAGTAATTATGTTGCATTTTTGTAATAATGCTGAAAACACGGAGGCTTAATAAAAGTTATATAGGGCTGAATAAGCAGTGGCTAAATGTTTGAGGAAGAAAAATGTGTAGAGAATATACAAAATACTGATAAAGTGGCTTATTGGTCCTTTTATTAAGTTTACAATGTATAGATTAAAAAGTGTTGCAACACTGAATTTTAAACCACCAGAGAGTAGTTAAAAAAGAAAGGGAAAAAAAAAAAAGGAAAATAAAGAAGAATCGCACCAAAAAAGTTTCTTCTCTACCCATTTTGTGCCATGGTCAACATTTGTGTGTGCGTGTGTGCTTTCGGGAGCACCATGCCAAGGGGCTGCCTGGAGCTACTCCAGCCCCTTGGCACCACTTTCTCCTCACCAACTTCTCAGCTCATTGGTGCACTCAAAATTTCACTATTTGCCAAAGCGGTGTTTTCCTTACGTTTTTGTGGAGCAGACCATGGGCAGGATCTAATGAGAAAGCCCATCCCTGTCTAGCCAGGCTGGGTGGCTTTGCACTGCCATTCACTTTCCTGCCCTCCTTGGGGCCACTGGCCATCCCACCTCCATGCCCACTCCAGAGAAAGCACTTAAAAATTTCCTGTTAATCATCATTATCCAGAAGACATCCGCAAGCCCGTCGGGCGTCTGGCAGCGCCCGTGCCCCAGGGCCGCCTCAGTAGGGGTACTGCTTCTGTTTCTTGCCCGAGAAGCAGGCAAGCCAGGTGCACACCAGCATGGCCGCCGCCGCACCCCCGCCTGTGCAGTAGTAGGCCCAGCCGATGTGACAGGTCCCTGCAAGGGAAACAGAACAACATGGCACAGCGTTACCGAGGGGGTGGGGAGGAAGTGTTGCCACCACTGTTCTTCCTGCCCACCCAGGAAAAACACTTTTCTAGGTTTCTGCTCACTTGTACATCCACCTCAGACAGGGAACATGGGGGCCTAATTCAAGCATTTATTGAAGCCAAACAGTTTAAATGGCTCCCCTGTTTTCTATACCAACTCAGCAGAGAGGCCCCTGACCTCACTTGCTTGGCCAGCTGCTGTTTTCCACACAGGTAGAAACACCACATGAGAGAGCCAAAGCGGAGGCTGCCAGCACCATGGGCACGCCAGCCATGGGGCAGGCATCCCTCTGCCCAGGCACTGCCTGCAGCACCGCTCCCCACAGCAACTGCAGTCTGGAGATTATTTGATTATTTTTTACTGGGTGTTTGAGGTTTTTCAGGTAACTTGGGCCACAGCCAGCCTACTCCCCTCAGAAATTGCTGAGTGGGTCCAGCTCCACAATCACAGTGAAGGGGCTCAAAACTGGACCTGGCTGCAAGCTGCTGGGTGACAATAAACCAGGATATGGCTGTGGGGATCCTGTTCATATCACTCTCACAGGCATCATTCCTGACCATATGCAAAGAAGAATGGGATCAGGAGACCACTTGCATGGGGGCTGCTAGGGCATCTAGAAATACAAAAATAGAGAGATTTTCCTATCCTCACCCAAGTTCATAATTTATTGCTGAAAACTTCACTGATCATTTGTCTGATGTGCTCAGCAGTTTCACAATATAACCTTGAATACAATTAATGACCTCAGTATCTTTATTCAGGCAAACTCATCACCAGCAAATGGTGTTGAGGAGTCCCATGATGGGTCAGAATGTGACTGCTCCCCTTCCAGGTAGCACTGTGCCTGCAGTAGAGGAAGAGAGCAAGAAACCAGCAGCTGCAGCATGAAGAAAGCCTTCTCACAGAGATCCCTGAAAGCAAGGAGATGGCTGCTGTTACTCCTTAGGATTTATGCCCACATCAAAATTAATTTTCATTTAGGCTGCATCCTCTCTGTCATTTTGATCCTGACTGTTTGGGACTCATCATAACTAAGGTTCACCTTGTGCCACTAACTTGGGTGATATCACCCTGTTTTGAGCAATGAGTGTTCTTGGTAAGTCACAAGCAGCAATACAACACTTCCCACTGTCTGGAATAAGCAGCAGGAGCCATTCTTCCTTCCCAAGAACAGAAGGTAACAACAGAGTTTCCATCTAGAAAGACAGACCTGAAAGAGGTGGCATGTCCATTCTCTGTCTCAACAGCATCCTTGACACAGCCAAGCTTCCGGTTCAGGCAATTATCAATCCTGCCTTAGGCACAAGACACACAAGGTGTCTGTACACCTCAACATGTCCAAAGCATTAGCATGCCTCAAGGCAGACAGCATGTCCACCGACTGTTTGCAGGATATTGTAAGGCCAGCTTTGTAAGATGTTAGTGGGAGGCATCACTTACGCTTTTGTGCACCTGGAAGATATAGGCTGACACCACAACAGGAAGCATAGTACCTGTTTCTTTTTTTTTTTCTTCATAACTCTCAAAAATTTTTATTTAAAAAAATGTGCAGTGAAACAAAGATGCTGACACGATCTGAGGTCTTGAGGTGCTTTGGCTTTGCTTGAGCTCATTAGCATCTCTCCTTAATGTGTTGGATCAGAAAGAGATTTACTTGGTTTTGTAATCTGTTTATTATGGTCTGTAGATCAACACCATTCTTGGCTTTCTTACAGAAAACCACACAGAGAGCCGGACCCCTTAAAGAGAAGATCATCAGAAACCATGGAGAGCTGCCAAGCGCCTGGCAATGTCACTGATGCTGATCCTTGCCCAGCCGCACAGCAGTCCATGAAGAGACCTGTCTTGGGACCATCTACTGCTTTACCTGTGTACACAAACTGTCTATAGCTTCTGCTGGGAATTTGAAAACCAGACTTAAGCATACACCAGATGTCTGAATCCATTGGATTGCCTTGAAAATGATTGTGTTTATACAAGAGTGGGGTGTACTAAAGCATTTATTGTGATGAATTCCATCTGATAGGTGTTTTAAAATTTTTAAGTGTGCCTAAACCCACTAGGGAATTATAGCTGCAGCTTGAAAAAGTGTTTCTCATCATGGTGCTTCCAGGTAGAGAAAACAAAATGTCAAAAAGCTACTTTAAAAAGAGTTTAAAGATTCACCTGGTAGCACTGCTCAAAGCCGAGACCTAGGTGGGATAGAATGAGGTAAATTTTAACTTCTGCATGGTGTGAGTCCAACTTTTCTGCCTTGGCAATGGGATAGGGGAAGATTGTACATGATACATAGTAAAAGAAAGAGCTGTTAAATCAGTGTCAAAGATGTGCTGAACACGTATATGATGCACATTCAATCTTGGCTGAAGAGAATAACATTTATTTCTCCATACCATGCTCCATTTACCCTAAGGACCACTGCCCTACTTAATGCTCTGAGACATGGCAGGCAGCCTCTTGATCTAACAAATGCAATGTAGTTCACAAGTGTGAGTTGGGTCAAGATGAACAAATGAAAAAAATGGGAGAGTGCAGGAGAATGGATGAAAGAGCCGGGAGCCTGACCTTAGAGCAATAATAACACAGCAATAAACCCGGTCATTATTTCCAGCCTGTGTCAGGAGCAATGGGAGGCCTGGGATAAAATAGCTTGATCCATACTTGGATGATGCTGAGCAGAACAGTGTTTCAAGCTATTGTGCTGAGGAAAAGCCTGCAGTGGGGAAAGTGTCTCAGGGTATAGAACTTGGCTATACTTTTCATTATAAGTATAGGTAAGTCCTAGGTCCTATAGCTAAGTATACCTTTAGGTCCAGATATAATCCATCCCAAAAGTACCTGTTGCAATGAATGACTGCCTATACAGCATAGTCACGTGTCAAAATGAAGCAATGCTTTTATAATCCTGGATCGTACAAGGAGAAAAATATTTTGGCAGCAATGTTTCTGATCTGGTGTTCTCATTTTATATCATGTATGACATATTTTAATACACTCCATCCTAAAGAAAGCGTGTTGGTTGTCAGTAATTGGGTAATTTAGTTGCAGTTTGGATTGTAAATGGACTTCAGCTTCACTTTGATATTAAACACTCATTTTAAGAGGAACAGGAAGCTTTATTAAAAAAAAAAAGGAGTTGACTAATTTGATATAGCAGCAAATGATACGAATACAGAGAGCTGTTACATGTTAGAGAAGATATACATTGCTTTCTAGCTTTAGAATTTTATATAAAAATAATGGGTACCATAGAAGGACACTTCATTTTGTTCAAATTTTACTGCTGTGCCATCACTGGGACTAGCCATGTATTCAGAGATAAGCAAATGTTTAAGGGCTTTGCAGAACTGCAACCATCAAGTAGAGCAGTGTGGCTTGAGAGAGCCTACTATATTAAAGAGGAGAAATGCTGCATTGCAGTTTCCTTTTTTTTTTAATGTCCAAACTCTCAAATGAGGAGCAAGACCACCTAAACACTATGTTTTTTGTGTACTACAATTATGTAGAATTAAAACAGTGAAACCATATCAATTTTCATATACACGCAAAGACACAGAAGCTGCTGTTTTCCTTAAGGGTGCATAGGAATACACACCGATAGGAGTGTGGAAGCCCAGTGAGGGAGTGGAGATGCGTGCAAGAACGCATGCATGTTCTTGCTCATAAGATGGGCTGGATCTGGTCTCCTGCCAAAGTAAATTCTCCAGCAGCTGAAGCACTCTTCTAGCTGATAGAGATGACATGCATGGCAGCAGCTTCCTTCTCTGCACAGGACTGGTGTTATTTTTAACAAATCAGTGTTTATCTGACAGGTCAGTATGGAAGAAGAAGCTGTGGCTTAAGTGTTTTATTAGTTCTGGATCTTTTTGTTTTGTTTTGTTTTGTTTTGTTTTGTTTTGTTTTGTTTTTGGCAAAAGGAGAGCATAAATAATTGCAGCTCTTGGTTGCTCAGTGAAGCAGGACTGTCCAAGTAGGCTCAGGTAAATTTGTAGCAAGCCATTATGAACTGGGTTTTCACATTTGTTTTACAGGGATTGGCAGCAAGAGAGTGTTAGGATGAACACTGAAATCATAGAACAGACCTTGAAGCTATAGGGATGGATTGCCATTTTCTGAGCAAATAAAAGAAGAGAGGAAACATTACACTCCTCACTTTTGTAAAAGAATTGGAAGAAATTGAAGTGCCCAAGGATAAAGGACAAAAGCAAGTTGAGTGAGGACAATAACAAAAGATTCACCAGAAAAAGAGTCCCATAGAACATAAGACAGCATTTCCTAAACTGAAATAAGGAATCTGGGAGGATAGTTTTGCAGTGATGGTTTATTAAAAAGAACTTCCATACTTCTTTCTTGATGTCCAATGTGATCTTCAAGGCTATGATACATATCCCAAAGCCCCTCGCCCTCCTGCCTTTCAATATATAAACCAAATAAAGACTAAGACAAAATTTGGAGTGAAATTTGGTAACAGAAAATCTGCAGATATTTGATCTACTGTGGAGCTGTGCCAGGATCCAGTTGCTGAAATATAATTTTACCAGCATTTTGTACTCATGGTGTCTTAAAAATAATTATCACATACAGTTATCAAGGTCTTGGAAATAACATATGATTTACAATTAAAATAACCAATAATTGACACTTATGACAAAATATCTAGAATATGAAAGTGTTTTGGATGTAAATCTGTTAAATGCAAGACTTAGTATCTTAAATATTTGTACCTGCTTTGCAGTTAATGCTAAGACTATCCTTGTCTTTCAGTTTGCAGTATTTGGCAAACTCTAATCATTTAACCTTGAGTACAGCTTGTTTTCCAAGATGAAGAAAAATATGTTCCAGAATTAGCCTGGCTGAAGAAAACAAATCATATACCTTCAAAATAAACCCTACAATTCCTCCTTGAAAGAAGTTGTGGAGGAACTTTAATTAACAGCTTCACATGAGAGTCCAGTAGTACAGGGAATGTGAATTCATCTAATCCATCAGGGTGTTCAAAAAGTAATCAGAGAAAAAAAGCAAGGAGTGTGATGTTAAGGGATATACAGGGATTTGGAGATATGAAAGCCACAAATGAATGTAAAAGATAATCAGCTAATTAATAAGAAGGCACAATTAATTTGAAACAAAGCCAAGTTATATTAAATACCTGAAGATTTTTTTTCTTGACAGTTACAATGAAAAACCTTCTCGTGAAATCAGCTACAAAAGCAGGAAAAGAAGTTAAAACTTGGAATGCATCCAGAAAGGATTAAAGTAGTTATGTCAAACAAAGAAAGAATACTATATAAGGTAAATCTGCAGCCAAATAAACAGCTTGATACAAAATTAATTTATGGAAGTTGGTTTCTTTGTTGCATGGCTATGAATGTCTCAATGGATCGTTCTTTTTTAAAAAATACATGATTTCTTATGCATGCATAGATCAAGCTATTTTGGTTCCTTTGTTACTTGGTCAAATAAATGGCATGAGTATTTTGAGCTATAATTTAATGTATAAAATCTCAGGAAGTTCAGAAGCATAAAAAAAGTGGAAAAACAAGAGCCAACTCAAAATTCTGCAGTTCTGTTGTATGGAGAGACTCAAATGCCACTCACATGACCAAATCCTCCTTACTTTTGAGGATCACATAATTTTGTTTAATCAAACCACAAATTTGCTGTAGGTGTGTGTTTATCGTGGATCAATGAAGGAGAAAACAATTATTTGGGTCAATTACAATGCTCAAATTCCCAAGAGCAAATAGCTTATGTCCTGCCAATGAGGAGCTCTCCCAGCCTCCTGAAAGAAAAATTAATTTCATCTCTCTTTGGGCATACACAGTGCAGAGATCCACACTAGGCTCGTTCCCCCCAGATTCCCTCTGGAGACAACAAGGAGAAAAAAAACCACTTATAAAAGTGTGTTGTATTTCATCTTAAGGTATACATCTAAAGTACAGCAGGTGAACCCTGTTCTAGTAGCACCTATTTTTCTTGCTTTTACTATGAAGGGATTCCAACCAACCAGTTTAGCTGCCTTTTTCAAGAAATAAATGATACCAGGTACTTGCTCCCAGGTGGTCTTAGTCTCTTTCTGAATGCTGCAGCTTATTTCCACTGACTGCAGAGGATCCCTGTATGACCATGTTCCAACTCTGGCAACGGAGCTATGTGCCTTATCTTAGGGAGAATATATGTGGACTTTGCTATAGACACCAAAGGCTTGAAAAGGTTTGAGAATGGAAGTTATCCTGGTAGGACTAAAGAGGAAATGTTTCGTGATTCAACACTTTCTTTACTAGCATGTAGGCTGACTCATTCATTTATCTAAGAACTCAGCAGCTCCAGCTGAGGTGCATGCATAATGACCGTGTTCAGCCCCAGTCCAAAAAAAAAGTGAACTGGTAAAATCTCTGAGCTGTCTGCAGATGATCTGAGAATGAAAAACCTGGCTTTGTCAAATAGATTGCTCATAGAAAAACAGAGCTTTGAAGCCACTGACTTTAATAGGATTCTAATAAATTGTCCTACTCTCTAAATCCGTTTCTTGATCATTTTGGCACTGTATGTCAACAGTCAGCCATATGCTGAAATGATGCCACCTCAGGCCAATTAATTAGTTGACAAAGCTTTTTTTATATTCACTGCTTTCTGTGGGGTTTTTATGTTGTTGTTTTAGTAACTGCAGTTTGCTTTTAAAGTGCTTTAAGGATCATTTACTCTGGTATTTCTGCAGCCAAAGTAATTATCAAGTCTTTAAGATATTTCAGGCTCTCTAAAAGTGGCAAATGGGAACCTTAATAATAATTTTTAAATAAATATCCCTCAAAAGAGATTTTTCTGAGAACTTTTGAGCCAAATTCAGCTACTTGTTTAGTTCAGGATGGTAGCAAGCCTTTTAAGTTGCTCTCCTGACAGCCACTTCAGTTAGGAACCTCCTTTTACAGTGATGCCCAGATGGACAGACCACCACAGAGGTCAAAGTGTGCTTTTGGAGCCATCTGCTTTGGTTGCTGCTGCAGCTGGGCCCCTGGATATAGGATGTCACTGTGCATGACAGGTAGTGATGGAGTGTGACAGCCAAAGAACATCAAACAACTGGAGAGGATCTAGGAGGCCTTGCAGAAGAAACAGTGTGGAAGGCTATTCCCAGTCTCATAAGGATGGCATGAACTCAAAGAAGCACAGGATGCATTTTGGGCAGGCAACTGCAGCAGCTGCCAGGTAGATGAGCGCCAATGGCCCACACCTGAGCCATGCAAGCCCTTGTTGTCAGATGTGCAATTTTCACTGCCTTTAACAGCAAAGAAAAGCATCGTGAAACTCAAAGATGAGCCCTGAAGGTAGTTACATCTGGCAAACACCAAGCTGTGTTTGTCGGATGCTTCTTATGACAAATGATCAGCCAGCAGAATAAAAAAGTAGGAAATGTACAACATAAAAAGTAATCTTTTACAAAAAGGGGTAGAATATTAAAAAAATACGGAGCATTGATCTTCCAGGCTGTGTTCTGACTGACAAAACACAGAGTATTTCCTCAAGGAAGAGAATTTTTTTTTGGGGGAGTAGTTCAGCTTAAAATTGAGAATTTATCTTAAATTTAGTGTCTTCATTCTTCCAGGTTAATCCATTAAGTATGTAATATCATTTCATACATCTGGTGGCAGGGAAGTGGCAGCTGGAGGCCAGGTCATATTTCCTAGGGCAACTACAATGGCATGAGTCATCTAAGTTTAGATAAATGTATCTCACTTTAGAAAACCATTTTGCTCTTCAGGCTTTTAGGTATTGGTCATGTAGTACTGTTTCATTAGATGCCACCTGCAACTTGATTTTGTGAGTTAAACTGAGCCTGCTCTGTCTTCTCTGGGACCTTCTGTAGGATTTAGTCGCCTTTTCAACCACCACAACAGAAGTGAGCATGCAACAACTGAGCAGTCTCTGCATGCACATCGAGGGAAATCTGTGGCCCAAAATGATGTTTCATATTGATTTCAGACATCAGACCCAAGAGAAATGTATTCACACCTACACACTCGCCTTGCCTGTTAAAAAAACATGCAAGTTCAGAAGACTTCTTCACATAGTGTAAGCTTTACTAAATGTGGAAGTGTTTGCAAATGTCCGATGCAGTCTCACTTTAATGCATACACTCACCTTAATGCAGATTCCCCCACTCTAATGAATTTCGTACAAAATTCTTAATTTTTGCAGCTGTTATTCTTGTGCAGTACATTTAGAAATTATAACAAATGGTATTAGTGCCTCTACCTCAGCAAACTCAAATATGTGCTACATGATATGCTAAAAATTCACTTGCTTTGGAGAAATTGCCTGCTAGTTCCTTTTGCAGACCATGGCATTGGGCAGATCTCACTCACTTTCACACCCTTCAGTCAGCAGCTCCTTACTGCTGTGTCATGTCAGTGCCATCCTAACTGGGCTCACAGGCAACTCCAGGGTATAAATAATGGAACGTAACAATAACAGCTTGAGCGGTGACAAGAGATTAAGATGATTTTGATCCATCTTCAGACATGTGAGAACAGTGAAAGGCAGTGCTTTCTAGCACTGCTATTTATAACTTTAGTCTCCACTTTAGTCATTAGCCTGGGGACAAATAAGACTAAGGACTTTAACTCAATTACTGAGCAAACAACTGTGCTGGTTTAAAACATAATTGTTACTTTTCTCTTACCACCATTTATTTATACTGTCCTACTACTAGGAGTTACCACCCTAAAAACCGGAGCAGAAGACTACTCTAGTTCATAGTCTGGTGTTTTGGTGGGAACTCTGCTCCATCTGTGATCGGAGATGGGATGCCACAAAACAGAGTAGGGTCCCAAGACCTCCATAAAGATCCTGATGACTGCCAGGGACCTGGGAACCACAAGCAGAGGAACATGAGAGAAACTTATCATGGCCTTAACCCTCCCAACAGGATTTGCCAGCAGCCATATGGCAAAGCCCTAATCTATTGCTGTGCCTTTTTTTTTTTGTGGTGGCAAAACCAGATTGCTAGAGAAGAACAGAGAACAGACCCTCTACAGGTGCACCAGTCTCCTTCTGTCTATTTATGGAGGTTATTTCCCATCCTCATTAGCGAAATAGCTCATCTATTGAATGAAATTCAATCAACAAATGGGGTTGCCCTTGGCAGGGTATCTTCAGATGAAGAATGACTCTTTTTGTAAAGATGGAGTTGTACAACCACTTCCATTTGATTGAAAAAAATTAGCTCAATTAAATACATAAATGTTTCAGTAACCCCCTTGGACATAGTTCACTTAATAAAAACCAAATAAATATCCAATATTAAAGAGAGCAGCAAACTGATGGGCATTTCACAATGTCAGTTCAGGTTTTCTAGAAAAGAATACCCAAATCCACTTACACATAAATTAAAGGCAGGGATATTTTTCCTGCGGCCTTTTAAAATATTGCTTTGGAATGTAAACAGAAATGTGCGGTTTTGGTGGGGGTGGAGGGAGGGGGTCCCCTCTTTACAATATGGGCTATCTCAGCACAATTTGGAGTGCCTATTAATCAGAGTGCCTTTTCAGAGTGCCTGAAGACATAGAGAAGCACCTCTTATCTAGTACACCCACTAAGGATTAGGCTTTTTATGGGTTCTTAGCATTACCATTTATTTATTCTATCTAGTTATGAGCATGTTACAGGGAAGAGGGGGTGTCTTGTTTTAGTAAAGCAAAACATTTCATTTAATTGCTAATTCTGGGATATTTCTGGTTAACATTACATGTCATGGCGCGCAACTTAGCTGCTTCTTAAGTGAGTTCCTGCAGTCCCTCCTCTGCATTTGCCTCTTGTCCTTCTCATCCTCCTATAATGCAGACTGATGCTCCTGACTTATCTTTCCAACCTCAGCTATTTTTCCCTCTCACCATCTGTAAGTCCAGAATTAATCTCAGTGCTGAACCTCCACATTTGCTGTCTCTGAAGTCAAAGCTGGTGTGCTTTGACCCTCCTTTCCTATGCTCACACAGATGTTCCCTGTGGCCCAAGCTGCAGTAGTTGATTAACATCCCTTTGAAAACCCTCTACTTGGAGTATAACTACTTGTGCTGAAGTAGGCTCTGTGTCATCCCCACTAGCACCCATGGCAATAGGATGTTCAGGACCAGCACTACCACCACCACCATTTCTCCCATCAGCAAGCCAGCTGCTCACAGCAGCTCAGCTTTTCTGAGGGCAGATCATAGAATCATGGAATATATTGGGTTGGAAGGGACCTTTAAAGGCGATCTAGTCCAAACCCCTGCAGTACGCCCGGACATCTTCACTAGATTTGGTTGCTCAGAGCCCCATCAAGACTGACCTTGGATATCTCTAGGGATGAGACCTCCACCACCTCTCTGGGCAACCTGTGGCAGTGGTCTACCGCCATCATATTGAAGATTTTGAATGCAGGGTGTATATACTTAGTTCTTGAGACAGCTCATTTCACAGACTCAGGAATAGAAAGCATATCATTGTGGCTTAATCAAATTAAATATTCAAATGGAAGCAATAATTACTGAAATTTTTCTTGAGACTTAGTGAGATTAAGTCTTTGAAATATCATTTCTGGCCTGTAGGCTATAATGAGTAAGCCAGTCTCTAATGATTCAGATAAGACCAGAGGGTTTGGGTTATCACCAACCAAGAAGTATTTATGAAAGATGATGAGCAGTGTGGTTATTAAATGGCCCTCGGACAGTACCTCTTCTAGCCAGATCACTTTGCAAACACACTATCAACCAGGCACTGACATTAAGTAAAAAAAAAAATTCCTAGCCAAGCATTTAAATTCATTGCCAGTGTATGTGGAGAAGAGATGTTTAGTGGCAGAGCTTCCTGGTGGAAATCACTATAGCTCTCGTTATAATCTGTTAATTAATGTGTTAACATATGATTGCAGCAGATTGGAGAGACCAGCATTACCATCAAGTCTAGGCACGCATAACATGCCCTGCATGCTCTGGGCCCAGAAAGTAGAGTAGGAGTACATGCCATCACGGGTAATGTAATACATCTCACAGTCCTTACAGGTACCTGGAAGGAAAGCTGTCAGCTGCAATTTTTCACATGGTTTCTTCACTGAATTTAATAGCAGTGATCCAATTTATGCAAATATCTGACTCGTGGGTCAAGACTGATATGACGATGGTGGTCTCAGAGACTTTGCTTGGATTGCAGGCACAACTGTGTTTAAGGTCACAGTTTGTAACTGCATATGTGCTGTCTTTGGGGAGCTCAGACTGTCATGACACACATCTTGTGAGTTTGCAGAGAAGCAACCTGGAAAGGTAGCACTCATCTGCACTCCTGGGAGAGCAGCAGCTGAAGCTGGGGAACAAGCAGGCTGTCAGGAAACACAAGCAGGAATCTCAGGAGCAGAGCATGCTTGGCGTGGAAGAGCAGGCATCAGCATGCACTAGTGAGGGGTTAGCCAGCTTCCAAATGGGAATGTTGCTAAATGGGCTGGCAGGGATCTATTTCAGCCTTCTGTATGGGATTGACTGTAGGCAGCATCAACTCAGCTGTTCCCAAAGCAGTTACTGCAGTGTTTGCATAGTCTTTCTACCACCTTCTTTGAGCATCTTTCCATGGAGCTGGGAATCTTGGTTCTGGGACATTTTTACCACTAGTTAACCATATATTTCTGTTCTCACGGATATCTCTCCTTGAATAATCTTTCAATTATTAGGTGAACAAAAACTTTGTAAGAACTTTTTATACTTCACTAAAAGGAAAATTTAGTATCAATAACACAGAAGGATATTAAAACTCGAATTAGAAAGTAAAGCTTATAGACCACGTTACATATCCCTTGCACAATGCCATTATTGGCTGCTGACAAAAACATCAGTGGAAGAGATGGGTACTCATACCGGCAAGAAGAATTTCTGGTCCCATGCCAGATCACTCCAAACCACCACAGGAATGTTGTAAAGGAGAGTGACATGAAGTATCTCTCCTAAAGTAATGTTTTTTTACCTTTCAACCTCAAATCCACTTGCATATCTTCACAAGAAGCAGGTGGAAACAAAACTCCTTATTCCTGAAGCCTGACAGAAATATCAGTGTAAAAATAAAAGATAATGATATGTTTGTGCTTAACCCTAGGAGACTATTTCAGTCAACGTTCTTTGGGATTGCTGCCAGGCTGCCATAAGCCTTGCACACACAGGGTTTCTACACTAACCATAAGGTGTAGCTCACAGGACTGGGAGATAGGGAGCTCTATGTGTCCATGCTTGGGAGTGGAAGCTCCGATCAGTCATGGTGCTCAGTGTCTCCAGTCTGTTGAGAAGGATTGCAGTTCCTCCTCTTCCTAAACTGACACAGGATCAGAGACCATTATAAAGTAGGATATCCACAGCTGCATCAATCTTTCTAGCTAAACAAGGACCCAGATGTGCATTCAAACATCAGATCCCCATCATCCACATTACTTAATCCTTAAGTTGCTGCTGGGGCCCTGCTTTCCAGTGCCATCTCTAGGGGCAGCTCACCCCATACTGCTGGGAGGGAGCCCAGCTTGGCCATATCCTTGGCTTTCATTGCTTGGCAAAATATTGCCAGCAAATCTAGAATCATAGAAACCCAGAATGGTTTGAGTGTAAATAGTAAAGAATTTCTTTCTAATGTGTAATCTAACCCTGCCCTCCTTCAGCCTGAAGCCATTGTCCCTTGTCCTATCACTACACTCCCTGGTGAACAGTCCCTCTCCCACTTTCCTGTAGGACCACTTTAAGTATTGGTAGGCTGTAATTAGGTCTATCTGCAATCCCCTGCCTTAGTGCCGTATCAGGATGATGCAATATGAATACCCGACCACAGACAACTGGGTTGCTCCCCCAAGCCTGTATTCATGTCCTTGTTTGCTTTTATGGTTCACACATAGAAGAGTCTAATGCAGCTGAGATGATCTGATGATGACTCACCCAATTCAAACTGGTTGGAAAGGTTACCACAGGTTTGTCTGACCTCTTCACTGTCCCAACCAAGAGGATAGAGGGCACAACCAGAGCCGATCAACAAACCTATGGAGAGAAAAGAAAATAGAAGTTTATGCAAACAGTGCCAAATTGCATTTGGGAATCTCACAGTAATACTGTCTTCTCCTAAAACCAGCAGAAAATTATTTGGACTTCTGTTGCTGCATTCTGTCACACTGTGGGCTGGAGGCAGCCTTGGCGATTCAGTGCCAGAAGCCATCCTCAGCTTCTGGAGCTTCTACCTGAGGGATTTTTAGACTCAACTTCTACTCTGCAGATCTGGTACATACACTGCTTGGAAAACTCAATGTGGGGTTAAGTAGAAGCTGCGTTAATCACAGCATTTAGAAGCTGATTGTTTATGATTAATTAAAACAACAGTCAGCCAGGGCCTGTCAAGGTTCTTGCAGGGAAAGTAAACTGACAGTTGTGATAATCCATTGCCATTTTCTTTTATTTTTTTACCCTCTCAGAAGCTTAGGAAGAATGGTTTCATGCCACCCAACCAATTCATACCACAGGTACACACTCCACAAAGTTTTCTTGAATCAATCTTAAAACAACAGAGGTCTTGAACCATTCGCCTATTATCACACTTGGCTTAACATTCACATCATACTTTGCTTCTCCAGCCCTCATGCTGCCCCAAACAGATGTGTTTTGGCTAAGCCTTTCCATTCACAAGGTCTTGCTGGGAATCACCCAATGGGCCATGATTATTTTGCAGAAGTGGCATTTTTATCATATTGCATTCTCAGCTGTCGCTGCAACAGCTGCCAAAAAGTGGGTGCAGTTGGCAAACCTTCTTACATGAGCAGCCTGGAGAGAACATTTCAATGTATGCCACAGCATTTAAATGTTACCTCCTTTGTGTCAGGTCTTATATATAAGACTGGAATCATGATGTAGATAATGGGCTGGGCACACCTGACACTTTACAGGCTGTAAGGGGAAGAAAGTCCTCAAAAAGTTTGAGGTAATGTCTTTTACCTGGTAGGTAGAGCACAGGACTGAGACAAGGTTTTGAGCCCTACAGCTGCCACTGGCTGACTTCAGGCAAGTCCCTTGACTGCACACACAGAATCACAGAACATTATGAGTTGGAAGAGACCTTGAAAGATCATCTACTCCAACCCCCCTGCCACAGCAGGATCACCCAGAGAAACACCACCTCACTTCTTTTGACAATGAGAATATGGACAATGTGGTCTCTCAGAAAAGCAATTCTGCTGCCATTTTCCAAGCATAGAAAAGCCCTGCATGTGGTGACAATAGCACTGTGGACATCACACCAGTCTAACAGGAGTCCTGGGCGTGATTCTGACTCATGTCCTGGAGCTAGCCGTGCACTTTTACTGTCTCCATCCTCAAGATATCAAAGTTTCTCATATTTCTGACACTCCTATAAGATACAGAAATCACCTTATTATGTATGTTCTTGGCTTGCTCCAAGGAGCAAGCATGTGAACAAATCCAAAAGTGGTATCTCATCTGTGTGCAAAAGATGTTCATTCTTCGCATCTTAGCTGTTAAAAGTTGCTCAGCAACTCATTTGCTGCTCCTCTAAGCACATCTCCCCCTGTTTAGCCCCAACATTAGCTCCTTATATCTCCCTCCACTAAGTTCAAATTTCTTCTTGCTGCTCAAGTCTACTTTTTCCATTGCTTATTGAGCAGTCATTGCCTGCTTCTCTCTCCATATCTACATCAAACAATGGTCCCTGAGGCAGCCCCCTCTCAGGTGGTGGGTTCAACCAACAGCTGTAAAGGAGAAAAGCAATTAAGGACACACAAATGCTAGGTATTTTCAGAACTTTGTCTGACCTGAATATGGCTGAGTCTAATATCCTCACTAATGGCTTTCACGGTATCATCTGATTTTTTTCCCCAAGGTCGCAGACCCAACAGCAGCTGGTACAATCCATGTAAATGAGAGTCGCTTCTAATTAAATTCTCAGAAAGGATGTTTCTCAGACAAGAGAACTTAGGCTACATTAAAACTGGGTCTATATTTGTTAAAGATAGCTTAAGACTCTGAAAAAAACCTGGCTTCTGATTCTCACCTGAATTGTTAGGGCAAGAAGGGTGTTGTGAAGCCCTGACAGCATGTCCGATGTCCTAGGAATGGGCAGGACCCATTGGGGCAAAGAGGAACATTGCCACGGATAATGAGAATGGTTGGGGAAGGGAGGAAATGCACCAAAAAGAAGAGACACAGCCTCACAAACCAGTAGACTGTGGCAGCCCCGGATAGTCCTGCTCTGTTTCTGACCCCTTCCCACACTGGTCGTGATGTCCATGAGTTGCCTGGTGCAAAACCAGGCAGACCACAGCTCAGGAGCTGCTCTGACTGAATGTTAACCACCCTGGCTGGGCTGGTTTCAGTCAACTTGTGTCCTTGAACAGACTCTCTGAGATACCTCGCAGATGCTCAGAGGGCTCCATTGCCAGGGGTGAGGAGATGTGGGTTGGGGGTTGGAGGGAAAGCAGGCTTGCAGCTGCCTGCGTTGGACCAGCAAGTCCTGCCTCACAAACAGGTCCTGGGAAAACCTCCTGCCCGATTCTTCCAGGAGAGCAGAATTGTAGGCAGTGAAAGGACTATTAGCATAACAATGCTGACCCTCCAAACCTAGAAAAAGCTCTTACTCAGCACTTGCCAATTATTCTCTTCAGGTGGCAAGAGTGCCTAATGCCAGCTCTGCATTCACAGAGGGCTGTTTGTTTTCAGCTCTCTTTAGGTTTTGTTGCACCAGGTTGTTGTTTGGGGTTTTTCCCACGAATATTGCTCACAGCACTCTCCACTGCCACCCTCCAAACAAACCCCATCCTCTTCCAAGGATGTGTACTCGTTCACTGTTTCTGCCTCCAGTGCTACCTTCTTTCCTTCTTTCCTTCTTTTTCTTCTTTCCTTCTTTTTCTTCTTTTCCTTCTTTCCTTCTTTAGCCAGACTTCTCCATCCCCCTGTCACAAGGTCCTTCCCATTTCTGTTCAGTGAAAAATTCATTAGCAATGCTAATACTGTAAAGTGAAACTGCTCCACGGGAGCAACCGCCTCACTCATATATGGATGCTCACCCTTAAAACCAGTTCACACTGTCTGATAACCAGCTCACAGCACCCACCACTGAGCCTCGCCGTTAGCTGTGCCTCCCAAAAACAAATCAAAGGGAAAACTAGTGTGCTATGTCAGAAAACCTCCTTACCCTAGTGACAGCTGGCTCTCCAGTTGGGTAAGGGCTATAGCAGTGCTGAGTTTCATTTGTGGAGTACCAGCCATTGAACACCACAGCTTCTTTTCCGCTCGCAGCCAGTGCCAAGTGTGACTATGAGATCAAACGGGAAACTGCTACCTAACCCCAGTACCACCGCATGGCCCAAAGCAGCAGTTATGTGCAAAGAACAAGGTGTAAAGCTGTGGGCAAATTCCCACGCCCCGTTTATTGAACACAGAACCAGCCAGGAGCATGAGGCTACATTCCTGTCTGGCAAAATGGCTTACACCTATAGATAGACTTTGTCACCGGTACCAAGTGGCCACAGGTCTTAAAGCAGTTGTTTTGACTTCTCCTTTGAGGTCACTGGCTTTCAGATGGTTTTGGTTCACTTTTGAGCATTTCCCTGTAGTGGTGTGTGTGTGCCTGTTGTGGATTTAGGTTTATTGACACAGCGGTTTTGATTCCGAGTACTTCTTTTAGGCAAGGTGTGGGCCAGACTCGGGGATCCATCTTCAGTGTAAATCTTCTGTAAGTACTTAGACCTTGCTAGTCTAAGAAAAAATTCACAAGGTTTTCTCTATGCCCCAAGATACATATGTATATACGAGTGTGTGTGTCATAGCCCACTGCTTGCCGAAGTATTCTGCATGACTTCAATGGGCAGTGAGGTTGGGAACTGGCATTTCAGCTCCTGTACTTTATGCACTAAGTGTGGAGTGTGCCTCAGCTCATGGTGTTAATAGGATTTGGACAAAAGCCCCTCAGCCCCTTCTTTCCCTTCTAATCAATCTACTCCTGTTTGTAAGCAAATAGGTGTGTGGATCAGACCCTGCAAAAGCAAAATGACTGCATACTATTACCTCTAATAATTCATACACACTCACAGCCAATTTGTTCAATCACAGAGAATGTGGATCCTGCTGAACAGCTGCAACCTCCATTTAAAGATCTAAGTAAAATCCAAGCACTGCAACCCCAACAGAAATCCTTAAGCTCATTTTGCAGCTTCAGTAGAGTAGTTACTGGTTTAGAGTAAGAGCCACATCCTGGCTTGCCCTACAGTTACTGTATTTAGCCAGCTATGCTTCCCAGGCCACCACACCCATCTTGGCAGCTGCTTAAAATGCTTAGGATGCCTATCACATTTCTTATGAAAGTAAAAAAAAAAAAAAAAGAATTCAAAACCAACCGAAAACCAAACCACCATGCTGTAATTACCATCATCTGTCATCTTCCATTATCCACTACAGTCATTAAAAGAAATAGAAATGGGAAGGAAATGTGCAGGTCCATAAACGGTGCCTTCACAAAAGGGGCTGCAGCTTCAAGGTGAAATGGAATCAGTCAGTGGGATGGGGTCAGCTGGCAGTGGACAAGCTGGTGGCACTTGTCTGTTGTTTTGGATGACATGCCACGCTCCAATGGAGGCATTGGCACTGTCAGAGACCAGCTCTTCTGGAGCAGTTCTGCATTTGGGAGTGAAACAGGCTCCTTGCCATGATCCGTGAAACGCTGCTATTGGAAGTGCTGCGGCAGGCTCCCTGCACCGCTGAGACACATGGGGAGAGCCGAGGGGCTGATTTAATGCAGGTGGCTTGGTCAATGCAAAGCTGGAATTAAGTGCTTGGCTTCAATAATTAACAGGGTCCTATTTAGCCTCTTTGCAAAGTCCCTGCAAAGAGCTGGATACCTTCAAAAAGTGTGCTAAAACCAGCCTAAGTGAGCAGCTGCCCAGACCTACAAGTTGCAAAACTACAAGGGTGTGAAGGAGTGGATACCTTGATAGTAAATACGATAGTAAACTACCCAGAGTAATCCTTGTCCATTCCAGACTGTCTTCCCTGCCCCTCTTGCTGTGGGTATTTTAGTAACACTTAGAACTTGAAAGATGATCTTGTCTGTCTGGAGTGGAGCTTGTGATTGAAAATAATTGTGTGTAACAGGTTCTGCATATGGTGGATGCAGCAGGGAAGGGACAGTAATTACATTAGTGGCTTGGCACAGATCTAGGTTTCATCTTTGAAGTGATAAAGAAATGATTTGTGGCATGCAGCAATCACCTTACTCCAAGAAGTAAAATATTAGCCACTATTAATGTCTCCAAGAATAGCTTGGATATAGGCAAGTCTCAAACAATAAATACAGAAGGATTAACAAACCAAGAGACATTAACCAGATTTTGCCGTGGGCAAAATGACTGAGCTCAGAAAGACCAAGATCAATTAGCAAAAGTCAATGTACAAAAAAGAAAGCTTGAAAATCCCTGTGGTGAGCAGTCCTCAGACTGCTGCTGTACCTTTAAAGGGAGCCTCCACCCAAAGATCTGATGTGCCTTGAATAACCCATGTAGACATCACACCATAAATTAATTGTCTGTAACTGTCCTTAGGTAAGGTAAGCTAGGTAAGTCCTGTTTTACAGACACAGCTCTTCCTGCCACCTCTTAAGGTCACAGCATGCCCCTAATTGCTATATGGCTCATACTTGTTTTGTTGTCAGCCCATTTGATCATTGCATCCTCAAAAGCCTGTTACATAAAGCCAAACCTACTTGGTGTCCTTCCTTCTCTCTTGCATAGGGTAAACCCAAGCACATGATTCTGGTAAATCTGATGAGGAAAACTAGGAGTTTGATTAATAAAGAGAGGTAGTGATGGCAGTAAGACTTAGCTTTGCATCCAGCCTCTGAGTCTGGCTGCTAGAAAATGCAATTTCCAGCAGGAACTAAATCAATGGTGGCTTTACTTGATTATGGGTTTTATAAAAGCCTCCTATGTGGGCACTGGAAATGGTATTCCTTTTTTGTATATCCTCATCTCCAGTCACAGCTGCACCCTCTGAATGCAGTGGAAAGGACTGCCCAGGCACCACAAAGGGTCTCCCTGGTCACCAGTTAGAGGGGATCTGTGCTGCTGTAGCGGGAGGCTCGGATGCTTCTCAAGTAGGAAGGAGCCCAGTGTATTTGTGAAAACTCGGTTTGTATTTCCACATGGAAAAATAAAAGGAATGCATCAGGCTTGATATATCTACTGCAGTGAGAGAATAAAATCAGAACCAACTGCTGCCTTTTGTACAGTCACTTTTTTAGTGAGAAAAATCTTCTTCAAAATATCTTCCTCTTTTCTTTCCCCTCATCTTCTACTTTTCCCCCTTTCATTTTTGGACTTGACCAAAGAGAAACCTTGCTTTTTTTTTTAATTTGTTGGGGTTTGTTTTTTTTTTTTTTTCTAGACACTTCGAAGGAATACTGCTCATCTGACAGATATTCAAGCCATCTGGAGAAGCTGACAGACAATAATTTGGAAGTCATCCCTTTCAAGACCATTTTAATGATGGCTTTTCCTTTCACGTTTTTTCTCTATTAGCCCATCTGAATCTTCAAGGATGATAGAAAGTTTTCACATTCCCATCTGTCACTTGAAGGTACAGTAATCTCTACAAGCAAAACAAAATGAATTTTTAGATGCAGCACAGGCTTTGACTCTCTAGTTCTTGTGATTTAAAAACTCTCCTCACTGTAATGGTTTTAAAGCATTTATCTGCTGTAAGAGTGCAGCCTGTAGTGCGAAAGTAAAATTCCGCTGGCACATGAAGTGTCTGCTGCTTTCAGATATTGCTTAGCCAACAAACAGTGAGGTTAAAGAATTGGTTAAAATCCATCTTGAAATCCTTCAACAGACACAATTTCTGAAGTCCCTTTTCAAGAAACTCTCCAGGAGCTGCAACCAAGCAGCAATTGCAGAGTGATAGAAATGGGACAGAGCAGGTTCAGACAAACTCCAGAGCCTGGGCAAAGCAGGAAAACCCAATGCAGCAAAGAGGGGAGCAGGGGGAGCAGGGCTGTGCAGGCTTCAGGCAGCTGGCTCCCATGCCCATGGGAGAGCAGCCTCAGGTCTGCTATCAAGGGATGATGTCTTTATACTGGCAGCTCCCAGCTCCTCACCCAGAAGCATTCCTTCTTTAAGATCATACTCCTACCACTTCTTGTGACATTATCGCTCTGTTCATCATTTTCTCTGCTGTCCTTCAATTAGTGAAGCATCACACCAGTCCCTTCCATTGCTGTTAGTATCTGTCCTGCAAGAAGCATGGGCATGCACCTGACCTGGGCTTTTATTAGGCTTAAACATGAGATCAACACTTTGGACAGCAGTTCTCTGTCACACTGTAGTCACTGAACATTGGGCATTGGCTGGTTCCTTATTGAGCTTGAACTGAAAGTCCATCGTTTGAAAGAGGGTACAATTGTGAATGAATGTAATAAGGGACTCCCTTGTCTGAGTGTCTAGGCAGGGGTCCCCAGAGGCACACAGAAAGATAATACATTTATGCTGTGCCAAATTTCTCCCTGCTTCTCCTCGCAAGGGCTAAAGCATGGGACACAGTAAGGCAGTTCAGGGCTTCAGTCAAGGCCAAGGTGTTTCTGCCACTGACTTTGCTATAGCAGTACTTCAGAGTGACTCTAGTCACAAACCAAAATGAAATAAGAACAGAAACCACAAAACAAAACAAAACAAAACAAAACAAAACAAAACAAAACAAAACAAAACAAAACCCTACAACCTTCAGCTTTGCAGATCCTGCCTCCAGGAACACTGCTTCATCTTGAGCATGATGGAAATGGGACTCATGGGTTTTCAGGCAAAGGCAAAACCCCACCACTCCTTCCCTCTGTTTCCCTTTGCCGGGTTCTAATTCAATGCATTTGGCTTTGCTTAGCTCCCCTTCTGATTGTCAAGCCCCATCCCTCACATGAGACTTTTTCTATTATTTTGAGTGACTCCAGACCACAAACATTTGCTGCCTGGCAGCTGCACAGCTCCAAATCTTGCAAACAGCCACGGTGAAGACCATTTTGTGCCATCTCTTTCCATCTCTTTCCAGAGCAGGGCTGGTCACATAGGAAGCCTTAAAAAGGCATACAAATGTCTGCCAGCATCTGGAACGTTGTCATGGGAGAGAGGGTGCAGATTGGGGCTTTTCAGAAGATAAAGCATCACTTTGCTTTAATTTTCATTTGATCAAAGATGTTGTGTTCATTACTACAGAGATATTTCAGGCTTGGAGGGGAAAGAAGTACCCACCCAGAGATGCTACATTGCTACCCAAAGGCTAATTGCCTTGTCTGCCCTACTTGGCCCTGGGTGTTTTCAAAGCAATGTGGAAGACTTCAGAAAATGGGAAGGAGGGCTGGGAGAAACCCAAAACAAACAGCAAAGTAGGAAGAGTGAAGAAATCAAACAGGGACCTGCTACTAAATCAATGTGAATTAATAAGAGATACTTGGTAAAAGGACAAGTGACACGCCCCTGGAAAAGATCTAGCACCAATTTCAAAATCCTGCAAAATAGGTGCTGGTGCAGGGGGCTCCAGGATGCTGCGGCTCCCAACAACCCCAAGCATCACCCCTGGATATACTTCTTGTAACTAGACTTTATAAAGCATCAGTAAACAGACCTGACAGTATGCACAGATTTGCACCAGATATTAAGAAATTTAAGAGTTTAATCCTACTTTTTATATTGAGGAAAAAAAAAAAAGAAAGAAAAAGAAGACTTTTACCATGGCTATTTCTCCCAACCATGAGTGTTAAGTGTGGACAATAGGATATGAGAGATTGCAGCATCACCTGCCATACGTACTGCAACATGTACTGGTTATGTGCCAATGGATGAAGTAAGCAGAGGAGTATCAAGATTTTGAACCCTTCAGTGTTTAGCTACAAGGCACAGCACTACACAGTCTGGGTAAGCTCAGTTTTGTCTGCTTTTGTTTCCCTAAGGGGATACTTGGAGACATGAAAGTGACTATTGTAGTCACAATTGAGGGTTGTTCCTGTGTTAAGCAGAACATTGGACTATATGACCTCTCGATACGCCTTCAAACAAGAAAGACTTTAGAAATCTGTTCGTCTTTCATTGAGGTACCTCAGCTTCAGGCAGGTGGGGCTCAAGTCATGTGCATGCTGTACTTGCACTTTAGCTGGGTAGCCCACCAGAAGACCAGCTCCTGCTCCATAACAGCATGGGGCTTCCTTTCTAAATGCTGCAGATGGCCCAGGGAATATCACACCTGTGGAGATGGCTCTGTAGCAGCAACTGAATCTTTGTTAGTGCAATCAATGAAGTCTAGAAGATAATTTTCCTGTCCTAAAGAATACATAAACATGGGTCTATTGACCAAGACACATCTAAGGTCACCTAACTCTAAGACACAAAGACATTCACATGGGGCTGGCAGACATGACACAGAGCCAACAGGGATACTCCTGCACTAGCAGCTGGAGGTGGGATAGCCAAGGGCATCTTGAATGCCATGAGACACATGTAGGTCAATGACTGAATTGTGCCCCACTGGAGCATTGAGTGAGAGTGGATTTTAGTCGCCCAACTATGTTACCTTCTGTCAGCTTAAGTGTTGTTCAGTATGTTGGTTGGCTTCCAGCTGTCTCTTTAGAGCAGTGCAAGTTTCCCCTAAGTCTTTTGTGATACCTGCCAGCCCACACAGACGTCTTGCAGATCTTAGGGTATCTTGAATGGTGCAAACCATCTAGATTTAGGCAAATGAGTTTCACCCTAGATATCTATTAATCTTAATATGATCTTAGAAAATCTGCATCAGGGGAAAATATCTGTATTGTAAACACCTTTTAAAAGTGTATGAATACATAATTGAATCCAGCTCAAAGTTGCCCATACTTTATTTTATCTCTAGTCTTCTATCCTTCTGCCCTCAATCTGCCTTTAAGATGCAAATGTCTCTATTCCTGTCATGAATTCTGCCTTCCTTTTTGGGAAATGACCTGAACATGGGGGAGGAAGAGAAGATTAAAAGAAAACACGTCTTCCTCCCGAGTGTAAACCTGTATGCCCTACCTTAAAAGGAAGCTATTTCTGCAGAAACAAGTTGTGCTTCAAAATGGGCTTCATCTGCCTTAATTCCTACCACAGAGCTAGAACTCAGACCTAGCTTTGGAAAGTCTTATCTTTGTGACTTTGCATGGCAAGGTTCCAGTGGAGGTGGGGAGAATTTGTCACACAACAAAATGATTGACATCACTTGTTCTGAAAAGGTTGTGGCATGGTCCTGTTAAAGGCAGAGTGAACCTGCAGACTGGAACTGAAATGCTTGAAGAACTCCATCAAACACCGGAGCTTGGCTGTCAGCTCATTTTTGTTTGGCAAGCCATTATCACTGCTTAT
>VXBZ01011915.1:153505-178200 GCA_013399135.1 Heliornis fulica
GGGGGGAAGCCTAAGCGTTATCACATGCCATCAGACTTCTTTATGTAACAACCCATCTGTGTGCTCACCCCAACGTTCTGTGGCTCATAATTGAATGCTTGACAGTTCAAAGAGTCTAGAGCAGCATATGGCACACGACACAGTGTATTTAAATAGAAATCACTCCATTAGAAACGCAGGGGTGCCTACTGTAATTAATAAAAGGTAGTCTAATAAGTAACTTCCCAAAATACATAGTTCTCTGTGTAGTCATAGTAGATAAAGCATATTCCTTTTCATTAACATGAATTTCAATAGCAACTAGAGACTGGAAAAACTAGCTAGAGCCTTTGCAGAAGATCCATGCTTGAGGGATTTCCCAGTACATGAATGAATCTCATCAAGGACTGTGAGGAGGGAATGAAGGAAGTGTATCCTGTGACAGTGAAGGTGCCTAAGCATACAAACGGATAACTGGACAGTCACCGCCATTTCTTTTCTTTTTTTTTTTTTCCACAGAATTGTAAGAGTGGGAAGGGACCTCCAGAGACCGAGTCCAACCCTCCTGTCAAAGCAGGTTCCCTAGAGCAGGTTGCACAGGTAGGCATCCAGACGGGTCTTGAATATCTCCAGAGAAGGAGACTCCACAACTCCTCTGGGCAACCTGTTCCAGTGCTCCGTAACCCTCACCATGAAGAAGTTCTTCCTGCGGAAGCTCCTGTGGTTCAACTTGTGACCATTGCCCCTTGCCCTGTCCCCCACAGGCCACTGAGAAGAGGTTGGCCATCTCCCTTTGTCTCCTGCACTTCAGATATTTATGAATATTGATGAGATACCCTCTCAGTCTTCTCCAGGCTGAACAGCCCCAGCTCACTCACTCTTTCCTCATAGGAGAGATGCTCCAGGCCCTTAATCATCTTTGTAGCCTTCCACTGGACTCTCTCCAGGAGATCCCTGTCTTTTGCAGGGATAATGCAGTTATAATGCTGCAAAAGTCAGCGGCAGTCACCAAACACAGCCGAGAATCACGTTTCCCTTTACACTGTTCTCAATGGGGCTTAACAGGTTTAAGCCTCCCTCTACTCCACAAAAATGTGCACACCGGCCTAGTTGATAAGAAGGCCATCAAATGCATATCTCTCATACGTTGTTGAGCTCTCTGATTAGTAGATGTCTAAGACAGCTAAATGTTGTGAAATACATGGGAGCTGGTGAAGGACAGGTCAGTTTAATTTATTATTTGCTGCTATAGCTCCTCAGAATTTTTTAGCAGCTTTTAAAATACCCTCTACAAGGCTACTTGCAGTGAATTCAGCAAAGCATATTAACTAATGTAGGCATGGATAAAGGTATATACACCCAGTGCAGTGTGCCTGTGAGCCAAACCACAATGTAAAAAGCAAAAGAAATGGAATCAAATTTATGCAATAGTAGAGTCCATGTTAAATCCATCATTCCTATGGCTTCCTCAATTAACCTAAAACCAACTATTACCCTATTCTCAGCTACTTTGTTCTCAATAAGAGAGATGCTAAGGTTCAATGCAGACCAATCAGAACTGAGTGACACACAAAATACAGTTTCCATGCTGTCAGGCTGTGTTTTGTTTTTCATGACCTTTATAAGTTCTAGAGTTTGCTTCATGTGATAACATACCAAATAAAAGGATATTTTTCTATTTTTAAAACAAATGAAAAATATGGAATTTTCTGTGCCTTGTATTGGAAGGCATTCAAACTCAATAGCTGATGCAATTTGCAGAGGAAAATATGTTCTATCAAGTCAATTTCCCTCAAATAGGTCCCATTTTTCAGTTTGCCACAAAATGTGATAAATCATAATTTTGGATAGGAGCTGCAGTTTGTTACAAATATATTGCACATCTGCAGCTCAGAAAAATTTGGCGCTGCCACTTATTCTCTCCAGAGAGAATCCATATGGACAACCTTACCAACATCTCAAACATTCTTAACTCTTTCTGGTAACAAAGACTACTGCATAAGGGGGAAGAACTCTGTAGAAGGCTATGCTTCTCCCATGATGAATTCATGAGCCCACCTTTGATGTCATTTTGAAATTCTCTTCTACCCACCCACCTGTAAATTATTCCAAGGCAGTGGGTGTCTTTTGCTTCCCATCTTCCTCCTGTATCATGTAATAAATTCTTTCATACAGAGAGAATACATAAAATACAAAAGAAGTCTTGGAAAATTGGATTGGAAAGGACATCAAAAAGTCATCTAATCCATCCTTTAGCTTCTAAATCTGGATAAGCTATACTTGTACCTTCCAAGAAAAATATTTGTTTAATCTGTTCTTTAAAAGCCTCTCACAATGGAGATCCCATCTACTTCTGAGACAGTCTGTTCTGTGGCACTGTCTGCCACAGAAGCTTATCATGTTTTCTAATTTCTATCTTCCTTGTGGTAACTTAAGTTCACTCCTTAAAACACAGACTTTGCTAAACCCCTGCCAGCACTCCAAGAGACAGTTTATTTTCTTCATCCTTTACAGCACCTTTCTCTCCAATGGATTAAGCAGTCACAATTTAATCAGTTTTTCTTCCTAGAATTGGCTGTACCATACAGCTTTCTCTATCCAGAGGATTTCTGTGGCTTCTGGCTTCGACAACCTGCTGGAATTTTTCCTTCAAAAACCAAAAAGCAATGCCAGAATACGATCAGAGCAGCTGAATAATGAATCAAACTCATCACTTTCAACTGAGAGAAACCAAAAGGAGAATTAAATCAAGTTAAATTAAGACCTTGAAGGTGATGAAAACACTAACTAGCAAGACCCTAAAATGAACTGCGTGACTCTTGAAGCTCATTACTGTTCTCTCTTCCTAAACTTTTCAGAAATTATACTTTATGAGCAGTGGAAGACTCTTCAAGTACATCTTTGCTATAAAGCCTGTCCTTGATAAAACCCTATCAATGCCTTCATGCCATCCCCAGCACTTAATAATGCTGCTCCAATTTACAAGATCATTGCTTTAATGGATTCATACTTGGTGACTGGAGCATGCAATTGATAAATACAGGAATGCATTCTTATTTGGACCTAAGAGTAACGAGTGATATGGAGCCATGGTAGCATTAGCTGGACTTCATACAAGGATTGAGAGAGAATGAAAGAAATAATTGGAAAAAGAGAATGAACAAGCTATGAGACAGATGTTAGAATGCTACAGAAGCAACTAACGATGGCAATTTGAGGAGGAAAAGTCCATTATTTTCAGCTCTCATCATATACCAAACATTATTTTGTTCTTAATTCAGAACCAGATGAATCCTGTGACACATCCAGCCCCTCGCTGTGCTGCTGATATAACTTCAGATATGAAATGAATAGTTAAATATATATATAGTTATATATATATATAAATATATATAACTTTTATATATATATATATAAAANGGGAAGTAAAAAAAATGGGTGCCAGAAGACCTGTGTGGATAAACAGGGGACTGCTGGGTAAACTCAAGTGGAAGAGAGAGTCTAGAGGTCATTGAAGGAGGGGATGAATACATGGAAAGAATACAAGAATATTGTTCAAGATTGTAGGGTGGCAACTAGGAAAGCTAAGGCCTCCTTCTAATTAAACCAATCAAGGGAGGTTAAGGATAACAGGGTGTTCTCTTTAGTGCTCCTTTTGTTACTAATGTATTTATAGAAACATTTTTTAATTGTCTTTTATGGAAGTAGCCAGTTCTAGCTGGGCTTTGGCTCTTCTAATTTTCTACCTACATAACCTCATACCATCCTCTTAGTCCTCCTGAGTTACCTGCCCCTTTTTCCAAAGGTCATAAACGCTCTTTTTTTCCCAAGTTCCTACCAAAGTTCTCTGTTCAATGATCTTCCCCGACCGTCCATCTTTCAGCACATGGGAATGGCCTAGTCCCGTACCTTTAACATTTTCTCCTTGAAGAATATCCAGCCTTCCTGGACTCTTTTGCTGTTTAGAACTGTCTCCCAAGGGACTCTGCCAGCCAGGCTCCTAAACAGGTCAAGGTCTGCTCTCCAGATGTCTAAACTGATCTAATGGGGGACAACTGTCCTGTGTAATCAATCAGTTTTGCCACTAATGTCAGTAAAGCCAGAGCTTTATCAGACTATTTATATATATAATTTCCACTGCCGGAAATTTCTGAAAGCCAAGTACATTCTACCATGAGAGAAACCCTGTCTTTCCTTGTCTTTCTGTTTAAAACTAGACTAAAGCTAATCCTGCTTTAAGGGAAGGGATATTCCCTCCCTCCTGGATCTGACAAGACTTTTCCTTGTCGAACTTCTGTACTCCAGGAGCACCTGCACTGTAACATAAATTATATCAAGAAGCATGAGAAGACCCTTATAATCAAGTCAGAAACATGGAGATCCCTTTTGTCCTGGCTTTTCTGAAATATAAATGTTCATTTTAAAATGATACTATCACAGCTTCCAGGACCAGCTCTGTTCATCTTTTTTTCTTTTTTTTTCTTTCTATTTTACTGCCACTGAATCCTTGTTCTGAATTATCCGAGCAATAATTAGATTCGGGAAAGGAGCAGGGGGGTAGACATTCATATCCCCTTGAGAAGAAGAGATAAAACTTTCATTTCTGAAAGCTGACATGACAATGCTGGATAGTGGGGAATTGGGATCCCTTCTTAACTGCATGGGAGAGTTTGGTAAAGTTTATTAATAAAACAATTTAGATAAACTCCACTTATGCATTATTTGTACAAATATCTTGGCAAATGCTTATTTAGCATCTTGAACACATCAGGAATTTTAAAGAGAAGGACTGAAATCTTGCCACAAACTCTAGAAGCTTTGACAGAAGTGCGTCTGGGAAGCAATGAGGATTTTTTTGTTCTTTTCCTGCTTTTCCTTCTTTTTCTTCCTCCAACTAAAAACAATTTTCTAATATCCTTGGCATAACTACTGTAATGAAGCATAATTTATGTGATCCTTACACAGCCCCCTTAGGATTTCTTCTTGCAGATAGCCAATTATAAACTCTTACATACTTTATAGCCCTCATTACATGTGACAGAGGCACACTAATAAATAATGCAAAACCCCTTTTATACCCAGTCTACCTTGTGATAATACAGGGGTCTAGTATGGAGGGAAAAGGCACATTGTGATGCATTATTTCCAAATGGACTGAAAAACTTTTTAGCTCCAGCTTGCTTCCTTGGGACACTTCCCTTTTTTTTTTCCCAGCCTGGACTCCTGTGGCTTGATTCATTACTAGATAAAAATCAAGTTCAAACACAAGTGGACCATGACACGCAAACTGTCACTGCCCTGTCACTTCCTCGTGACATCCTGTCAGCTGCAGACAAGAAAGGAGGTCTGCAGGCAGAACAACTAGGTTGAATACAAATGAATTGATATTCAATTGTAAAGCTTTTCACAGTAACGAAGCAGAAAGGGCCAAAGACTGAAGAGCACATTTCACCACATCTCTTCTGCCTTTCAGGTGCAACTTCCAGACACTGCTAGTGCTCCAGTCGAGGCTCTGGAGGAAAGCAAAGCAGCTCTGACTTTCCCTCGGTTGGTAGAGTTCAATGAACAGTGTGAGCAACTCATGAAAGACATGGAGTTGAATAAACATCTATAATGACCTGGTGGACTGCTTTTTTTTAATCTTTAATTGTCATAATGGTGCTTTTTGAAGTAAAAAACCTGCAACTGTTATGACTGAGAAATTTTACCAAGCTCACTACTGAGACCTGGGGAGTCACTCACCGGGGAATTCTGTGCAACCATTATGTTACTCATATTGCCCCTGGAGTCTTCTTTTCCTTACATGAAGAAGAGGGGATTACAGTTCCAAAGGGCATAGGGATTTCTTGCCTTGTGGGGTACTTGCAGACCCTGAGGGGCAGAGGGTAGGAAGGAATGTGTTAAAACAAAGTTTGAACTATTGAAACCTGGAACAACAGCAAAACAAACAACTAGGTGAATTGTGTAATTTCATGGAGGACTTAGGCTGGACTGAGACTCATTCAAATTTCTTTCCATCTATCCTATTTAATAGGTAAAGGAAACACTTTAAAAAAATCAAACCAACAAGCAAATAAACAAAACCAACTTTTCCAAGGGCGAGATCACCACAGCCTTGGCTCCAGGAGGAGTAAGCAGAGCTACTTTCACAGCCTGTGATATGGTCTGTGGAAGTCTGAACGTACAACTCTTAGCATCAAAACTAAGTATTATTGACAAAATGACCCATCTCTCCAGCTGGTGTCTAGATAGCCACAGGTAACCACACAATCTGAGACTTCAGCAGACGTCTGGGTCTACAGCATCTTCCAGTATCACCATGTGCCTTAACACAGATGTGGAACGAGAGCTTAGAAAAGAGGTGGAAAGAAGAGTGGCTGTGTAACACAAATACCTTTGATATGGTTAAGTTAAAGCCTGAGTCCTGTTACTTTATGCAATTAAATCAGCAACCCTTCAGAGCCAGCAGTAGGGATGGCAACAAACAAAAGAAACAATGACTCTTGCCTTTGTGTGCAGCTACAAAGAAATTATCTGTATTTTTAACTACAGGGTTTGACTAATGTACACTGAAGCTCTCGTCTTCAATTAGCCATTTAACCTAGCAGATCATGCTGTGATCTGAAGAGGCTGAGATATGGGTAAGTGTTCTTCTTGCAGAAACCAAAGGGACTGGCCAGAGGATGCAGTAAGCAAGTATAATCCAGCAGGCTGGCAAATCCTATGTTTCCAGGATTGAACAAAATCCACAGTATCTTTTCCATTTTGTACAATCCTCCACTTAAAGTAATCTCAGCGGCTACCTACCTCTATTGGGAACATGTTCCTGGGATACAGTGCAAAATATGTTAGAAGATATGATACTCTACCTCACAGATTGCAAATGCATCTTTTGTTTGTTTTTAAATAAGAAAATAAGAATATAAATTAAATATTTATTTATAGATATTAAATAATTAAATAAACCTTTTGCACTTTGCAAGCAGCAACAACAACAAAACTTGATAGTATAAATATTGACTATTTTTGGTTAAAATGACCCCTGGAAATCAACTTTTACATAAAAAATAATCATGACAATGTTTGGGTATCTGCAGTCTGGGTCTCAATTTTCCCCCTGAAAAACATGTTCTCATGTCAAAACGGTGACAGGGTAACTTCAACAAGGTCAGCAACAGGAACAAGAATAAGGCAATCTTCCCACATGGCAGTCACTGGGGGATAGTTTGGAAGGCTTCCTTCTCCCTGTCTGCACCCTCCCACACTCAACTCTCCCATCATCACTTCCTCAACTACTCCAGCAGAATACTGCCACAAGCATTTACATGGCCGCTTGGGAACTGATACAGTAGAAAATAAGCAATTTTTTTCTCCCTGACAGCAAGGGGAAACAGAGTCAGGAACGACAGGTTAGCAAGTGTTAAAGTCTTAAACCAGTTTAACCTATCCAAAAAATGCATTGTCCCACTGCACCCTTCAACACATTGATGTGTTCCAGGTCTCTGAGGAGACAGATCCAGCACAAGTCAGGGGTGGAAAAGGGCAATTTGCATCCAGCCCCAACTCTGCTGCCAAAGGGGCAGTTCATTCCCCATGGTAGTCTGTTGAGCCTTGCTGCCAGAAGCACATTGCTTTTATCTGTACTGAACATCATGGTGTGTCCAGGCCAATTCCAAAAGTCTCCAAGCTATAAAGGTTTATGGCTTTCTTGAGGCAACTGTCCCACAGCTAAATGGACCACTCTGGTCTGACTTCAGGGGAGCAGTTAGATGGAGGGTTACATCTATGTCACATAAGGAAAACACANTCACTTCCCAATGCTACGTGACAATCTTCTGCACCACCACATTAACTCTTCATTCCCATTGAGGTGACAAAGACTCAGCTTGTCTCCATCCTTACATTCACCAAACTACACCATGAGGACTAACAACACAAACCACTACCGATGGCATCCCCAGGCACAGCAACCTCCTCTGGTACACAACATCTCACCACTGACTTTCAGAAATGTTCAGGGCCACTTGTTGTGTCCGTGTGGGGAGTTTGGAAAATGGGGCTTTGCTCTCCCTTGGGTTCATTCCCAGGTTGTGTGCAATCAGCTGCACTAACAGGTAGAGGCGGCAGTATGAGATGCAGCCAACAGGACTGTCACTCCCCAAAGCATCCTGCTCTTATGCTGGTTAATGTATTGCCAAATATTACTTTGGGGCGAATTTCATGTCACAGCTGAGCAGATCTAATGTTGTGTCATCTCTAAAAGGAACAGTCAGACACCTTATACATTCCAGTCAGACACTATACATCCCCAGCTACATCTTCTTACCACCTTCCTGATCCTTTCCTCATGCAATTTCAGGCTAACATAAATCAGCTCAGGGAGCTAGACTGGCAAAACACCACTGCTTTTTACAGGTTTGTTGTTCTGTTGGCATTAACTCTCCAAACTGACATTACTTGATGGGTATGCCAAGGGCAAAGCATCCCCTCCTCCCAAGGAGCTACTGACATTAGCTTGGGCAAATCACCAAACCCTAATCCAGCTCATTTTGGTTTAAACCCCCATGCAATGAGCCAAAAAGGTCAGGAGTCAGTCTAGATACATCAAGCAAATGAGGGGCATCCAAAAGGTAGTCTGGAACCTGACCAAATATTGGAGAGATGGGCAGAGATGAGGAGATCTGAGGTTGTGAAGCAGTGTGTAGCAGTAAGCAGGGCTGAGGAAAAAGTCTTAGAGACAACTGCACAAAAATGAGACAATGAGAGAACTGAGCACTGCAAATGCAACACTGAGGGATATTCAGAGACATGAGAAATAGGAGAAGGATGAAAGTTGAATCTGAAGGAGCACAAACTTTCAAGAAGGTGGCAATAGCTTCTATATTAAAGGCAGTTAAAAGGCCATGGAGGAAAAGATTGTGATAGGAGCCATAAACTTAGATTACTTGCATCAATAAGGAAGAATAAACTGTTGTGTAATATGAAGGGGCCCTCCAGTCAAAAGGTAATTGGTGTTGGAAAGAGGTTTCTTAGGAGATAATCCCTTCTAAGTTCTCTGATATACAGCCTTGCTACTGTACTTCTTGCGTTCGTCCATTACAATGATCTGCCTAACTGCCTAATGAGCACTGTTCTGTCTGTCATCAGAAAAGGAGTTCATGACTGCAATAAAAACCTTGGATGCAATTCAGCAATCCAAAATGCCACGGCTCTAATTTATTCATTCATTTGGTTTTCAGTGGTCCAATGACACTGGCCACAATAGTATTACATGAGACTGGTTTAAGTATCCAGGAGAGCTCAGGGAGCGGAAAATTCAATTCCCATTGCCATGGTAAGCGATGTATACCACCGAAGGCAGCTTAACTCCCAGGGTAAGAAGGGTGGCCTCCCTGCAATATTCCTTTTGAGCACTGGCACTGTACTCACAAAGAGCATTATCAAACATCAGGACTCATTACTCTGACTGGGATGAGATTCTACTCAAATCTCATTTGGGTAGAAGCTCCTCCCAGCGAGTGGCAGCACTCAAAACACGCTGCTGACAATCATCAAATAGTTTTACTGTATCACACATTTAGAAAATCTTCTGCAAAGCTGTGCAAGGGTAATGTCTTCTAATTCCTTATGAACTGTCACAAGTCAGACTGTCTGAGGTGTCCCCTGTCATTATGCTTCCACTCAGCCAACACTAATTCAGCTGATTTTGGTTATTTCCCAAAGGCAGAATAACATAAGAACATAAACAACTTTATTGACTCCTCACATCATGAAAAGGACTTGAGTGGACAGTTTGCAATGTAAAGTCCTTGCAGCAGGTACAGCTTGTCTTTCCCCTGCAGAACCAAGGTCTTAGACACCCACCTTCCAGAGCTTGCCAAGACATGGTGCATTGAAGCAGGAGTGCACGAAACACCAGGCATCGCTGCTGTGCTGCATGCCCAGAGGCTGTGGTGAGGGGAGCTGTTCTGTACTCAGGTCTGCATAGCTCCTGATAGGCTTATAAGCACAAGTTCAGACAATGTTATTCATATAATTGTAAAAATAACAGTGCCTTGCAAATGTTTACATGTTTAATTATATATAAGCCTTCCCCAGTGAATACATCTGTCTCTTTTTGCTTTTCTCTGTCAGTCAAAATGCCTCTTGAAAGCAGAAGGTGAATGCTGCAAATGAATGATGAAGATGAATGTCAGTAAAATTCTCCTTTCAGCAGGGTCCACAATAAGTGAGGACAGAAAATGGGGATTTGTATTCTCTTATGAAGGTTTGTCCAGGCAGGAACTGCCTTGGTTTGCAGCTTACCCTTTTTTTTTTTTTTTNCAAATCAGGGTCTGTTATCACTACCTAGAGCCTCACATGGTGCTTTTACAGGCAGAGCCGTAATACTGATGCTTATTGATGGGAGTACACAGAGAGAAAGGTGGCATGATATGTTCCTGAAATACCAGTTTGAGCTGACTGCAGGAACAATCTGCCTCATACCAATGAAAGAGACAACGAGAGAAGGTCCAAGTAAGTCCAACTGTTTTGCATTTGTAGCAGGTGAAGGGCTTGCCAGGAGGCTACTGCAGCTCAGTTGATATGGGGCAACTAAAGCCTTGCATATTTAATGGTTGATATGATTCCTGTGTTTCATGGGGATTTCCAGTGAGTCCATTCTGCAGCCTTGAGGGCATTAGAGAAGGGCTGACCACAACACACAGATCCTCCATGTTCCCTTGTACCGGCTCAGTTTTCACTTATGCTCCCCAGCTATTAAAGGGGAGATGGGAAATGGGATATCTACTGTATAACAGCACTTTTCCAGATCAGACATCAAGGTGGACATCCAAAAACAGGCTGACACAGTCCTTGCATGGGGGAGGGTATCAGGCACTGGTGGCTGCTATTAATCAGCGAGAGATTAAATGCTTAAGACATTTTCTTAGCAGAGAGTCATGAAAAACTCCAGTTTTGCCCACAGAAGAAAAAGAAAATCATCACAAGGTTTCTTGCCTTAACCTGTCATTTTTATTTTAATAAGACCATTTTTTCCTGAGTTTCAGTGCAGGGAGATCTTAGCCGACACATTTCAGGTCAGCGAGTGCGACTGATTTAATACACATGGAAGATGCTGGGGTGAAGAGTAGAAAAAAAAAAAGACATTAATATACAGTAAATCCTATTTCAGCTCCTGGGAAGAATATTGCTTTCTGCTGGGAGCAAATGAAATGCTTATGTAAAAAAAAAAAAAAAAAAGAAAAAAAATTCAAAGAGTTTATTTGTGGGTCTCCTTCCTCACCAGCAGAAAAAAAAAGTTAATGCTACTGCTTGACATTAACTTTATAGTCAAGGAGATTATCATGATCCTCTTATGGTTGTGGAGCACATCAGCCCCTTTCCTAAAAGGCAGGGGCTGCAGGCAGTGCCAGGGATGGGACAGGCTTGGTGAGCAGCCCTGCTCTCTGCCTTGTGACACTGTGGGCAGACGTTTGATGGACAGAGATAAATTAGCTCAAATTACTGCATCAAAGCCAGGCAAGAAAAAAAACAAAACAAAACAAAACCCAAAAAACCCAGTGTAGATGGTTGTGTGACCAGTCCTAGGGGATGTTGAGGTATGTGCGGGGGGTGTGGGGTATGTGTTCAATTAAAATTTTGCCTAAACTCTTGGGAGAAAGGCATTTTTTCTTAGCATTGTTTTGTCAATTATTTTAATGCAATATTTATTACTGCATTAAACAATATGCCTAAGATCTTTGTAATGGAACAGGAGGATGTTTGCCTGGTCTCAAGGACAGCACCCAAGCACAGTGAGTCCTACTTGTCCTCCCCCAGAACTCTGTTAGTGAATTAACTGCTCTCAAGAGCTCTGTATCTTTCTTCCTTGCCCTCCCCCTTTCCTGTCTCAAACTTCCAGCAGAGAATTGAGTCTTTGTTATCATTCAGGCTGTTGGTGAACTATAACCCCTCCAGCAGCCTCATGTGTCCCCATGGACCATGCTCGAGACTAGCTGGTGGGTGAAAACACTTCCCCCTCCATCGTGGCAGCAGGATCAGGACCAGGGCTGGTTTGTGCCTGTCTCTGGATATGTTTCAGGGCTCTCCAGCACAGAAACTGGGGATTTGCAGCCTCTGAGGTGTTTTCAACAGGGTGATGCTTTAAGTATTACTTAGGGCCACAATAGTTTTAATGGATATTCCTTCCCTTCTAGGTTCTCTCCAACACATGCAGCCCAGCTGACCTGATCCACTGGCAATGCGGGAAGAAGCAGAAGAAGCCTTCACCCTGTGACACCAAAGTGCCTCATTAATTTGGTTGGTATTTCCTCTCTGATCTTCTTAAGGACATAAAAAAATTGCATTGGATGCTAATTTCTTTTTCAAGACGTGAAAAATGCTGTGAGGGGTACCTGCTATGCAACTCAATTGCACTACTAAAACATCTGTGAAGTCTAATTCACAGGCACATTTTGAAATATGCGTCAGAAGGATCAAAATGAAGTTTATTAAGGCTGTAAGGGGAAAACACTGGGTGGGGGAGGGAAGGGCAGTTTTTACGCTGTGTTAGCTTCAAGATTTCAGTAGCAATGAATTGGACTACAAGGACAGAGAAGCTTCTGCCAAATTTCAATGTGCTTTGGAACATGCCTGAATTAAGAAAGAGATCACAATGGTTCTCATCAATGGTTGCGGAAACCAGATGCCAGTGTTTGGTTATTGAGGTTTTATTTCCAGGAAGCATGTAAATCCCCTATTTTATCAGTGCATCTCCTTTTTTATAATATGAGTGACAGATGGAGTAAGTGGAAATTGCATAATAAAATGAGCAGAAGCTGATATCAGTTTGAATTTGTTCAGACACTGATGATTATCTCGTGCTTTGAATAACAGACATCTGCATGCCTCTCATTAAAGCAGGAGTCTTAGAGCTACCATGTTAGAGCTCTGAGTTTTCTTAAGTTTTCCAAATAAAATAGCTGGTTTAACCACTAAAACCTCAGCATTGTGATATCTCAATAAAATTAAACAGCCTTGGCTGCTCAGGACTCACTGGCTCCTTTGCATCAACATCAAAGTCCTACAAAGGGAAAACCCACTCTGGGATATGTAACATGTAAACAGTCAAATTAACCCGAAGCTCGGTGAGAGACTAACACAAAAGAGCCAAAAGTTGCAAAGCACAATTTAATTAGATCATCATATTCCACAATGGGCAGCACACAGATCATGATGATTCAGCTTTATTAAAGTCCTGGACTATGCTTATTTTGGTAAAGAGCTGATATTGCCATGTTCACCAAGTAATAATAATTATTACATGGCTCAGACCCAGTGCGATCACCTTACGCAGGGCAGCACCCATGGTTTAGATTTCCAGCGCTCAAGAGCACTGAGTAGAAATGATTTAGCTAAAGTAAGAACTAGTGTTTTGAGACTGGAGAGAGACAAACAAACCTGAGCATCACCAGAGCATGATGCAGTCCTAAATCAGATTTGCTTACACTGGATCTGAGCCCTAGTTATCATCATCCATGAAGTCCAGTTGGGGCTCTGATTAGTGACTGATAGGCAATGAGTTTAATCCTGCTTTCTTGGTGACTTGAGGGATGCAGGCTGCTGAGGCCAGTCAGTCGGACCAGCTTGTGAGCTAGGTTGGCTAGCTGGGCAATTGAAAGAAGAAAGCTGTTCTTTGGAATAGCCTTAACCAAACGTGTCCATCACAACAATCAGACATGGCCTGAGAAGGAGTGATAGGAACAAAAGCCAAAATAGGAATACTTGGAAACCAGGAAATGCAACTTTTGGGAGCAGAATAGCAGTGAGATGTGAGATAACTGGTGTGAGCTATCGAGGACATGGAGTGATGGGCAGGAGAGTTTGTATGCGAGGAGAGTTCACATGGGAGCTTGAAGTAGGTATGTGGGAACTAGGGATGAGCACAAAGTGTCTACTCAGTAGATTAGTGAAGAGTCATGAAAGTAAAAAGCAAAGGATGTTTTTTGCTCGAAGACATAAGTAAAATACAGTTATGACGTGGGAGTATTCATGGGGTCAACCCCACTGCCCAATAAACCCCACGCCAAGATGCTGGGACACTGCATGATGTGTGTCCACAACACACACCCCTCTGAAGCTTTAAACCTTTCTACCAGGACCATGTAACTAAACTTAGTGCCAATCTGCATGGTCCTGAGGGGAGCCATCAATCCAGAAGCCTGCCTAATAACTTCTCACAACTCTGCCTGTTTAGGAGTACTTGTAACTGACCGTAGAGGCCCTTTATGGATAACTTGCTGCTCCTTAACTCCAGCAAAATGGAGGAAAATATTTCCAATGCGTGTAAAATTCAGGCCCTGAACTTCTTCAAAGACCCCAACAGCTTAGTCGCTATGAATCACCACTTTATGAGTCATTATGGAATCTGTAAAGCTGCTTGTTGTTTATCTAAGAACAATCAAAACCTTCATCACAGGACTCCCTTTGTGCAAGATCAGTTGGTGTATTGAACAGTTGCATATTGTGACATGAAATAATTTTTTGGGAAAGCTTTCTCCTTATAATAGAGTATTAACTGCATTTGTACAATACAGGGGTACATTATTTTCTGCATGGATTTCTTTCCAGCCACATTACCAGGCAGAAAAAATACTTATCACTCACAAATGTCAGTTCTGCAAAATAATACTGAGGCACAATAAATCATAGGACAAAAATGCTCCATGAAAGCCCCTCACTGCTTCATTCATGCCCTGAAGCGTGCTGATCATTACACATAAAACACATACTTATTCTAATAAAACGCATTAAGATTTTATGGCACAGTGTCTTGAAATCACTCAGAAACAACCTAGAAATGTCACCAGTGGGTGACTGTGCCATGTGAATTACAGCTTTTGCCCAGTATATTATTTCATACTCTGAGAAATTTGATCTCCTCAAATCATAATTATTTTTGTTTTCATCTGAACATTAACCCTACTCCATCCATGGGTGAGTGACTAACCTGGCTCCAAGTTCATTCCCCTCGGAGAGCAGAGCGCATGCCAGCACATTAGGAAAACAAAGAGCTGGTCTCTGTTTCATGTTCAGCTGAAAGCATCTGGTAAAATTGTTCTTTTTATATTTCGTACACCCTGAATGGCTACTTTGAGATAGCAGGGCAAGAACCAGTATTTCCAAGGAGAAAGGGTAATAATGTGTTATTTTCTCAGTTGGCAAAGAAGATGCTAATAAATCATGTGAATTATTCAGTGCCGAGGGACATGTTATAATTTCTATTTCTGCTCTCTGCTCAGGCTGACATGACTTTAATGCATGTAGAGGTGAGAGGAAAAGGCCTTTCTTAATCTCTGAAGTATGGCATCCTCAATACTGCTTGCAAATTGGGTTTTTCTAGGTGAATGGTCAGAATCAGGGGCAGCTGGAGTGACTGTGAGGAATAACAGCACGAGGTTAAATCAACATCTCCATCACCTTAAAAATTTCTTCTGCAATTGGGCAGGTCTTCCCCATTTTGCCTCTTGTCCTTCCTGCATTTTTGTGAACTTGTGTGCTGAGCCAGACGCTGGCGTTGGGAAGTTTCCCTGCATCCTCATGTTGCCCCGGAATAGAATCATAGAATCAAAGAATCACAGAATCACTTGGGTTGAAAGAGACCTTTAAGATCACTGAGTCCAACCACAGCCTAACCCTGCCTAGTCTACCTCTAGACTGTCCTTCAGCACCTCATCTATTCGCCTTTGAAATACTTCCAGGGATGGTGACTCCACCACTTCCCTGGGCAGCCTGTTCCAATGCCTGACAACCCTTTCAGTAAAGAAATTATTCCAGATGTCCAAACTAAATCTCTCCTGGTGCAGTTTATAACCATCTCCTCTTGTCTTATCGCTTGTTGCCCGAGAGAAGAGACCAACCCTCACCTCTCTACACCCTCCTTGCAGGTACTTGTAGAGAGCAATAAGGTCTCCCCTCAGCCTCCTTTTCTCCAGACTAAAAAGCCCCAGCTCCCTCAGCTGCTCCTTGTAGGACTTGTGCTCCAGACCCTTCACCAGCTTCATCACCCTTCTCTGGACATGCTCCAGCATCTCAATATCCTTTTTGTAGTGAGGGGCCCAAAACTACACCCAGCACCCAAGGTGTGGCCTCACCAGAGCTGAGTACAATGGGACAATCACTCCCCTACTCCTGCTGGTCACACTGTTCCTGACACAGGCCAGGATGCTGTTGGTCTTCTTGGCCACCCGGGCACACTGCTGGGTCATGTTCAGCCAGCTGTCAGGTAACACCCCCAGGTCCTTCTCTTCCAGGCAGATCCAGCCACTCTGCCCCAGGCCTGTAGTGCTCCTGGGGGTTACTGTGACCTAAGGGCAGGACCCAGCCTTGGCTTTGCTGAACCCCATAAGGTTGACCTCTGCCCATCAATCCAGACTGTTTAGGTCCCTGTGCAGAGCCTTCCTGCCCTCGATCCCCTTGTCCAGGTCATCAATGAAGATGTTAAACAGGACCGCCCCAGCACTGAGCCCTGGGGGACACCACTTGTGACCTGCCGCCAGCTGGATTTAACTCCATTCACCACAACGCTCTGGGCCCGGCCGTCCAGCCAGTTTCTAACCCAGTGAAGAGTGTACCCTCTAATCCATGAGCAGCTCCTTTCTCTAGGAGTCCCAGCAGAGGGGTGCTCACAGTTGCCATGCGCAGGTGCATCCAAATCCCACTGGAGAGAGCACGCGGAGCAGATCCATGTGCAGTGCAGCAGCCTCCCCCTGGATATTTATGCCTCTCTGCTTGGAGCTCAGGTCTGACAAAAGTTATGATACCTGCAAGTACCCCATCAGAATAGCAATAAACATGCACTAATGCAACAGAGTGCCCAACTTTCATGAAGCTTTTCTTCACAGGCACTGCACAACGGAGGATTACAGCCCCCTTGACATACCATAAATCCTGGTTGTCAGATGCCATGAATCAAATCCACACTCCATGAACTGCTGCCAAACAGCAGATGGTTCCTGAAGGCAGGGGGAGCACAGGAGGAACACCCCCTTCCCTGCCTCACCCTGCTATGAGGTCATCAAGCTCATCAGCACTATAAAAACATGATTTCAGTGTCTCTAATATGTGACAGAAAACTTTGCTATGCTACCCTGCTAATTTATCTCAGATTCCTTCAGTATTCCGCCCTGTGAGAGATACTAGATCAGTACTCAGCATCTTGGGTAAATCAAACCTCCCGGGACATCTGCATTTTGTCCTGGGACATGCCCATCATCAGCTGGAGCAACCCAGACTCCATTCCCATCTGTCTGCAGATCCACAATTGGAGCTGTGATGACCTTCCAGTTTTCCCCTCCACCACAGCTGACCTGACTACCTTCAAGGATGAGGATGGGTATGCGCATTGCCTGGCTTAACCCAGGAACGCGAGTGAGGACCAAGTGCATTGGAAAAACCACCTCCCTGCTCCTCAGAGAGGCTAATCCCAAAGAACTGGGGGAACAGTTTGTATTATTTTACCAGCCTTTATTTCTTTCTCAAACTTACCTAACCACATTCACAAACACACAGGCTTGTCTGTGCAGGGAAGGAGATGGTCTCAGTCCCCTTCTCAAGGGTAAACACTCTGTCTTACATGCAGCATGCACTTTGATGTTGGTTTGAATTGCAGAGTTAGACCAGGCCTAAACTTGGGACCCCAGATTACAACTTCAGCTGAGTGACACATGTTTTTAGGTGATCTCACCACTACTCCATACTAGAGTGTACTTCTACAGCAATGACTGCAAAGCAGAGTTCTGGTATAAATGATAAATGGGAATAATTCCACATACCTCTGACACAAAATGATCAAATACAAAAGATGTAACAATCACAATAGTCTGCATTTTGAAAAGACCACTTGTCTTTCAAAGAGGTTGGTTACAGTACCAGCCAGATTTATATTTCTTCTTTGAAGTCCAACCGTCCAAGTATCAAATAATGGCTGAAAATATATCTAAAAGTTATATTGTTTCTCTGTAAACAGTGAATGTAAAACTTTGAGACAACACATAAGTACCACATACTTCTGGTGCCAAACCAGAAAGCTTCTTTAGCATTCATTTTCATATTTCAAAGGTATATAGCCTTCACATATGATATATAGCCTACATGATACTACAAAGTCCTATAAAAATCCAAACAAGTCTCTTGTAAACTAAAGGAAAGAGTCCAGGAAAAAAAAACGTAAATGGAAAAAATGATTCAAAGGCATGGAAGGAAATAAGTAATCTAAATGGCTGTAATATCACAAATGCAAAAAATAATTTCAGGCATAAGAGAAATATGGTCCCCAGTGATGGCTATACAGCTGGCAGATATAAAGATGTAGAGGTACAGAACTCATATTAAAATGTATTTTTCAGTTGGAAAGATCAAGTCAATTTATATTTATTTATTTAGAATAATTACAGTAGAAAACCCCAAACTACATCTGTAAGGAAAAGTCGTACTTCAATATTGTCATCTTAGGTCAAAATTACATAATGAAAAGGTTGAAGAAGTGATGGGGAAATACAGAGATGCTAGAAGAGCAGACCAAGAGTGTTTCAACAAAACTAGACAATTTCTACCAATACTTAAAATGTCCTACAGGAAAGTGGGTGAGGGACTGTTCATCAGGGACTGCAGGGATAGGACAAGGGGTAATGGCTTCAACCTGAAAGGGGGCAGGGTTAAATTAGCCATTAGGAAGAAATTCTTCCCAGTGATGGTGGTGAGGCCCTGGCACAGATTGTCCAGAGAAGCAGTGGCTGCCCCCTCCCTGGCAGTGTCCAAGGACAGGTTGGATGGGGCTTTGGGCAACCTGGGCTAGTGGAGAGTGTCCCTGCCCACGGCAGGGTGTTGAGACTAGATGGGCTTTGAGATCCCTTCCAACTCAAAACATTCTGTGATTCATATTGATCTGGAAATAAGAAATCCATCATCCAGTCCTTCTGTGGAGATGGTAGTCTTGCTGCTAAAAAAATGATGATTGGTTGAAACAGACGATTGGATGAAACAGTTTTATTCAGGAATCTGTCATGTGCCGAAGAAGGAACTTTTTTCCACTTTCATTCTAAACTGTTTCTTTAGCCTAAAGATGGAATCGCTGCCCTAAAACGAGGGTGAAAGGCCTTCCTCTGCAAGGTGATGCCCAATGGTAAATGTATAAGGCCTGCAAACTGCAGGATTTCACAAGGAAAGTTAGAATTCTCTTCTCTAGGGATGAGTGTCACACCAGTCGGATCAGGAACTTTTATTAGTCTTATTCCTCCATTTTTAGCATTGTTTGATCTTTCTTATGTACAAGATAAAAGTCTCACACCACCACACAATGCTCACAGTTCACTTGCCTTTCATTTAACCCTGTTTTTATTTATAGTCTTGAAAAAGTCTTATTATTAAAATTCTGAGAATTATTTTGAATTCTCAGAAAAGAAAACAAGGAAACCATGATGCAAACAAGAAGCTTTTTCCCCTAAACTCTTCCACACAGCAACACAGAAAAGTAAGTCCCAACAGACTGAAGTCAATTTAAACATCTTTTACATTTTTCATCACACGTTTCTTTCTGGCCTTTCTAAATCAGATATTGCTTAATGTGCCTGGTTTTCCCTTCCAGGCTGACACAGGGGCTGATGTGCTAAAATTCTTGTGGATTCCTCGCTATTAGTTGGAAAAGGCTCATTTTTTTCTTTATTGAATTAGCTACATAAAAGGCAGAAGATCTTTTACACTTAACAATCTACAGTTGAATGCAGTGCGATAGTTGCGGCTTTATAGAGCATCTTTCACGAAATGAAAGTTCAGCACTTAGAAACACGCATCTGTTCAAACTGTCATGTAAAATCTTTTGCCTTTAACTTCTGTTATATCAAAGTTTCCACTTATATCTAGAGCTACAAAGCCAGATTGATTGCCAGTGTTAGAAATGGACAAGTCCTTTAAAAGCTTTCTCCTTTAAAATTATTTTATGCAGTCTTCAAAGGAATAACATCAGAGATATTAACAGCCCCAGAGGCTTTATTTTAAAGGCCACATAGAAAAAAAGGAAATATTTTAATATTAAAAAGTCTTTTATATAACACCCCCCCACCCTCAATCAGGAAGAGGGGGAGAACCTCTGCTAAACCTTTTCAAGGCATGTGAGGCAGTGTTTGCTGCAGATCCTGGACCGTCTCAGGCTGGGTGTTGAATTGTATTATCTTCCTTTCCATCACCCCATCCATGAGGAGGGAAGCTGAGGGTGAGGGTGTTACTGCTGATGGCATATGGACTGTGACAGCATCAGCATAGGAAGGTGTTTTTTGGAAAGTGCAGTAGTCAATATGCAAAATATAAATCGATTACATTTCTTTGTAGTTTTAATAGCTGCTGCCTGCCAGACCGAAGCTGTTCAGACTTGGTTACACACTCCTGATAGCTCCTGTATGATGTGGTAGGACTTGCTTTCAATAGGCATTACATATCTTCTGTCAAATCTTCCTTAACCTGCCTGCGAAGCTGTTCACACACCTTTGCTTCCAGTAGCCACGAGCCTTTGTGAGGAAGCACACTACCTTGTTGCAGGCTAACATCCAACGTGAAATATTTCCACGTGATTAAACAGTCATGTAGTACCCAGTGCAGTGTCAACAACTGAAAATAATGAGAGATTCCCAGAACACTCCTTAGACCTCTCTCATGTCTGGTGATTCCCTATTGCGTAAGGTTTGCATTTTCCCTGAAGCTTGTACATCACAAACGTTCAAGAGCCAGAGATCCTGAATCTGAACTCCACTCTAACTCAGCCACATTTTCTTTGATGGCAGTGTTAGAGCTGAGATGTGCAGGGAGTTGCTTCAACATTCAAATACTTTCAGGAAAGAGATCATGAACTAGTATGAATCAAAGCAAACAGTGATCTCCAGCATTACAACTGGCTATGCTGATTTACCAATCAGATCCAACCAACTCTTACATTTTAGTACACGTGCGTTTCTCAGATACCTTCTCTGCATAATACCAAGGGATGTTATTGTACACAAGCAAGAATGCAATACAAGATACAAGGATATCTCCCTTAACATTTCCTCCTCAAAAAGCCAAGGTACAGTCCATCATGTTGTTAAGAAAACACCTCTCTGGAGTAGATTGCAACTCATGCTCACTGATCTCACTCCATGTCCTCGCCTGACATAAGTATCAATCTGCAGTAAAACTGAGGACAAGAGCTATGCAGAGACATCTTCAGCTTCCCCATCACAGGGCCTCCTCATATGCCAAGTGACTATATGGAAACAAGCTCATCATTTCTGTTCACAAGGGCATGTAGCAATAGGATGAGGGGCAATGGTTTTGTATGGGTTTAGATTAGACATTAGGAACAAGTTCTTCACTGAGAGTGGTGAGGCACTGGTACAGGTTGCCCAGAGAGGTGATGGAGGTCCCAGATCTAGAGGCATGCAAGGGCAGGCTTAATGAAGCTCTGAGCAACCTGATCTAGTTAAAGGTGTCCCTGCTTCCTGCAGGGGGGTTGGAGTAGATGAACTTTTAAGGTCCCTTCTCACCTAATGCATTCAACTATTCTACAATAGTCATTTGTAGGCCTCTAATCTCATACTATATCTCTTCAAGATATAGCAATTGAGCAGGATGCACTTCACTGCCAGGCTCCAGTACTTCTGTCCTGACTTTCCTGACTGAAGTCACTCATGCACAGATTTAATTCTCCTGTCTTTATTTATTGTTGGTTCACTTTTGCTTGATAAATGGCTGCTTCCCTTCTTTTAAAGGTGCTTAGTGTGTGCTAATATAATCTAATGGAAGCTCTTATCAACTGCTGAAATATAACAGGCATCTCCATAAAGCAACACACCTTGCTGGACAACAAAAGGGAACTACAAACCTGTAAATATCCCTGTGTTCTTGTCACTCTGCCCTCCAAGGATGCACCTGAGAGGGATGGTGAAGGCAAGAAGTCTGCCATGGTCTGGATCTGTGCTGGGTGGTGGTGCAGGGAGCAGGGGGAAACTTACTATCCTGTCTTAGGGGTCTTCTTGTCAGAGCTGTCATTCAAGCAATCCACAATGTGAAGTACACACTCCAGAGACAAATGCGAATGCCTAGTTGTGTTTCTTAAGCCATTTGTTACATGGGTTTGCTTTGAACTGGCAGAGCAACAGGATGCCAGACATCTGGGACTCTCTCACTGATGTAGCAATGCATTGTCTGTATCTCTCCCTGATTCTGTTTATTTTAATTTTGCTATAAAATCTGAAAGAAAAGTTCCAGTATATTTCTAACAATCCAGCTGCTTCAAAAGAGCTCCCAGTTCTATCACCTGACTGTCAGGCACTTCAAAACTGAGCTTCTTTACTTTTCTCTCTCCTTTCCAGGGCTTTATTTGTGCCAAAAAATGTCATAAAACACCCATAAATCAGATATGGCAAATAAATGTAGAAATGCTCAGATAAAAGTTCTTCTTTAGCAGGTTAACAGGTTACAGCTGAAGAAAGAAGGAAAGCATCTCCTCTTCCCATGCCCCCCATGTTTAATAGATGTTTAGTTCACGTGCTGGGAGCAGATGTCAGAAAAATGGTACGAGCTGTGGCTAGAGTGAGTAAAATGCTTTGCCATGGCTATTCCCAAAAGAGAAGGAAACTATGGTTCACAATTATCTGTCAGGCAACCTGCAGGCCTTCCCAACTCCTTCAAATTTGTTCCAGATACAGATAGTACTCTAAAAAATCATACTCAAAAAGAAGGACTTTAAATATAATAAACTCCTTTGAACAGCTTTAAACTTAGGATCTACATTTATGACACTTTAAATACAACAGATGGATCCACATAATTAGCATCTTATCTGCATATATTTGTAGATAAGAAAAGACTACTCCTAATGAGCAAGAATGGAGTCTGTATTTTCCTAATACTGTGTAGTTCTTTGGGCCACAGCAATGTCTTTGCACCAGATGAATAATTTCTCCTGCCATCACAAGGAGCGGTGCACGTGGAGGACACCTTCATCTTTTCAAGGCAAAAAGGGTTTCAGAAGGCTTTTGTGTTTGTTTTTTTTTTGCCTTCCCTCCCTCACCCCCTCCCCACCTTGTCACTTTCTGTAATTCTAAATGTGAAGGGAAGAGCAAGAATAACTTTAGGGAAAAAAAACCAACACAACTTCAAGCACTGTTAGACCATGTAGGCTTAACTTTTTAAAACCTCCACTAATTAAATGGAGCCTGATGGAGCTCCTGCTATGAACCTAATCTACTTTCTATTGCAGCCAGTAGTTTCCAGAAAAGACAAACGATTTTTGCTTGTATGTCATGATGGATGCTTCAGGTACAAGAAATACCAATGACAGATCATCTATTTCTTTTTTCAGAGACCAAAATTAATCTTATCAAAAAATGAAGAGAAGTCAAGAGATTATATGGGCTTATAAAAGATGTATGAAGGAGAACTTACCCTTGATTTTTGAACATTCAACTTTTTTGTGCTTGTAATCATCCAGTTTAACTCTTAATAGTACTCATAAACTGGCTAAAATGAGCCTATACTTCATTGATTTTCATTAATCCTGCCCTGAACTATTTAAGCAACTGAACCAAAAGCCATACATCAATAATCAACAAGCCAGCAGAGAGGTAAGAAAATCATTATCTTGTGTTTTACCCTTACTCAGATAGAAAAAATACTCACCTAGGTGTTGGTTTAGGTCACTATGGGTGAATCACCTCGCACAAGGACTGTGAAAGAAGTATTAAGGAGACACTGTTGGAGACAAGAGCTGTGGACTGGTGAGCAACTTCCACAGGCAAAGCATCTGAAGTAAACACTTCCAGTGGCTGGGAAAAGGTGTGGGGAGAAGCAAGTAGAACCAGAAGAAATTAGAACTGGCACTCTGTAAATGCTTTTCATAGAATCCCAGACCATTTTGGGTTGGAAGGGACCTCAAAGATCTTATAGTCCCAATCTCCTGCCATGGGCAGGGATACCCTCCACTAGCCCAGGTTGCCCAAAGCCCCATCCAACCTGGCCTTGAACACTGACAGGGAGGGGATGGCCACAGCTTCTCTGGGCAATCAATGCCAGTGTCTCACCACCCTCACAGTAAAGAATTTTGTCCTAACATCCAATCTAAATCTACCCTAATTTTAAGGGTGGGATTTTTGGGGGTTTGTGGGTTGTTTTTTTTTTTTTTTTTATTGGCCCTGTACATGGAAAAGTCTGAAAGCTCTTTACATTTTAACTTTAAAACCAGACCAGTGTTTTTAATTGACATTTCAGTAAAAAGGAATTTATACTTGAAATTGTGAATTAGATAGTTTCTGACAAACTTTAGAAGGAAAGTCAGATGTAAAGTTCAGATTTGAATAATGCAAGTACAGAGCAGCAGGGAAAAGCAGTTACAGACATAATGTGTTGAAGACGATTAAAGTCAGAAAGATGTGACTGCAGCTTCAGCATGGCAATTCTTTTGCCATTTTTTTAATTTGAAGAAAATTAAAGTAGGCACCGTATGCCAACAAGAGGAAAAGCAGTAGATCTATGGCTAAAACACATTTTAAAAAAATATTGCTTGCTTTCTTTTTTCTTTTTTATTTTCCTTTCTCTCTTCTTTCTTTCTTTCTTTCTTTCTTTCTTTCTTTCTTTCTTTCTTTCTTTCTTTCTTTCTTTCTTTCTTTCTTTCTTTCTTTCTTTCTTTCTTTCTCTCTTTCTCTCTTTCT
>VXBZ01011915.1:178359-189095 GCA_013399135.1 Heliornis fulica
TGTCCTTCCTTCCTTCCTTCCTTCCTTCCTTCCCCTTTGCTTTCCCTTGTTCCTTGTCTCTGTTTCTCCTTCTCCCCCCATCTTTCTCAGAAATCCCTTTTGCTAAGAGACTGTACTAAAAGGAGTAATTGATCAAAATAAACTAGTAAGCAAAAATTATATAAATAACAAGTTTGATAGATTTTTTAATCAATTCAGCAGAATACGAATCTATTAAAAATCTGTGAGTATTGATGTATTCAAATTTCATAGGATCTTAATTTTTTGATTGGATTATATCAGTATTATAGTATTATCAGTATTATATCATTACCCCTGATTTTATTTTGAGACAAAAATGATAGCAATTATCTTTTGCATACTAAATTATTTAATTTTATAGGAGGACTCAACATATCAACAATACTATATCCTTCCAAGGAGCAGAAGAAACTACAGCTACCCCAGCACAAGAAACCACTACTGAGCTTAACAGGGGCATTGGCCAACATGCCATGGTACGAGAGTGCTGCTTCTGATGGAATACAATCAATCCAGCTCTTCTGAATGCAAACTTTCACACAAGGCCCTGAATGTGGAGCTCAAACTCATTTCAGGCTGTGCCGTGCTTCACCTCTCCCTGGGTGCAGGGCAGCTCAGCCGGGTGATGGCCACGGAGGAGTGGAGGAGTCCGCAGGCAGCTCCCACGACACACCAGCGATTAGGCACCTGCGTGGCCTTGCCTTTATCTGCCAGTGCCGCAACGAGTTCTCGTGTGAACATCCTCTCTGGCTGACAGCAGAAGTGATGAATGGAATTGTTTTCTTACAAGAAAACCCTGTAAACAGCATGAATGACCATAACAGGGTAACCAGTGCTGGGGCAGGGTCTGTGTGGAGTGCTGCACCAGGAGACAACTCCATACTGCACAACTCGATGTCCCCAGCATCTTACAGCAGACTAGATTATTTATGCTACTACCTTTTGCTTTATCCAACCAACCGTTTTGGTTTGGATCCAACCAACAGCACCTGAAGTGATGCTCTGCAAAGCTTGAGTGCCTTTCTTACCACAGTCATGATGAACCAGCACCACCTGGTACAACACCCTGCGTCTATGCCCCCAAACCAAGGCTGCTCTCCCAAGAATGTCTTCTGGCTTCGAAAGAGGGGCTTGAATGAAGTTATAGTGGGTCAGTGCCAAAGAGCAGAATGACAAAACTGTTCAGTGGTCTTCTATACATGTGGACACTGTTAACGTTCCAAATCCTATTTCAAAGTGACTTGCAGCTCATGAAAAGATCCCATTTACCATTTCAACCTCTGCTCTAAACTCCTATCAGCTTTTCCCATCTTTTTGCAAACAAAAAACCCAAACATGTGGTGAAAACTGATGCAAAGAAAGTAAAAAGAAATGCACATCCTTTTCAGAAAAAATAGTGAGAGATCAAGCTGCTGGAAAAAAGCCCAACATCTGCTGCTGGGTTTCATTTTGACATTTGTCCCCGTAGGAAAAGTTAAACTTTTTCTGCCAGGATTCAGTGAAACACAAATTACTGCTTGAGGAAAGGAAAGCAGAGAGTCACCATGCTGTTTCATTTGCAGGAACAGTTGTGTCACCCTCCCCAGTGACAGTCAGACACATGGAAGGAAGTTTGCGGCAACAAAGCGACCGGGGCTGAGCTGTCCTGCATCCGCCTGCTCGGGGCTTTTAGGGTTCCAGAGTGGGAGGATTTGGTGCTAATTCCTCAGGATTGGGTTGCAGACTCTGCAGTTCCATTTGCCTCAGGGGAAATCTCAAATCACAAATATCCACTGCATAAGACAGCTGACCCTCCTGGCTGTTTCCCGGGCAGGCTTGACATGATAGGTAAACACTAGAAAAGGTGGCTCTTTCTGCTGGTAGGTGTTCAAGTAGAACTCCAGAGCAGACACTCTGAACCCCTGGCATGTGTTGCTGCCCTGCAGCTGCCACCTCAAAGCCTTGGATCTTGATTTTATCCCCAGATACCCTGACTCTTTCAGGCTCAGGCAGGAAATAACCCAGAAGGTAAAATAACATCTTGTGAACTTCCCGGCGGATGGCTGCCTGCTTTAACTTGGTCTCCCTGTGATTTGGCACAGCTCTAGGCTTCCTGGTCAGCTGCCAGGGAAATGGGAGCTTATGATTTGGGGACAATTTCAGGAAAGCCTGGTCCCAGCAAACTGCCAAACACTAGTGAGGACGTTCTGATCTTCATAAAGGCTACTTTGACCTTCAGACACTGCCAAATCCATGGTGTTCAAGGCCAGGTTGGATGGGGCCCTGGGCAACCTTGTCTAGGTCCAGGCCTGGAGGTTGCTGGTACTGCCTGTGGCAGGGGTTGGAACTCGCTGATCCTTGGGGTCCCTTCCAACACAGACCATTCTGTGATTCTGTGATGAAGTGATATAATTAGACAGGCTCAAAATCATCTGTAGTTAGGGTTCATCTCAACTCTTCCCTTCACTTCACTAATAGCTCTCTGCCCTCACAGAGATTGACAGTACAGAATACACTCAAAATCTCCATCATTCATGAAAAATCTAATTGAGAAAAGTTTGCCATCAAAACAGGAAAGGAGTTAGAATGACCTGATATTTCATCTACAAAACAGTTGACTTAAAAAATAATTTCATCTGTGAAGGAGAGCTCAAATGAGACCAAGTAAACAGCTTCTACAGTGTCTATTTTTCATTCTGCTTTCCAGCTGGTCCAAGTCAAGTTCAAAAGGGACAAATGGCTTGTCAAAAGGGATCAGTAACTCAGGAAGTGAATCTGGCTAGTGAAATGCTGATGTTGGATTCATGAAAAAGAGGAGATGCTACATGAAATACACATAATAAACATTTTCCAGGCTATAAAGAGTATTGTCCACAATACTTGGCATTTATAAACTTCCCCAACAAAAGCCAGAGAAGCTGACAATGATGTTTGAGTGAGTACAGAGTTTCAGCACTCCCTTGCTGACTGATGTATTTTCCTTTCAGCATCCAGTCTCAACACAGGCTGGAGAGTCATTAAACGTCAGGAGAGATCCTGTTTTGGAAATGGAGATGTCTGTGTGGGCGTAAGATTAAATGTTCTCCCATCTTTCAAATGACTCAATGTCTGAAGGACCCAAATGCAATATTTTGGTTGAAACGCTGCTTAATCCAAGCTTAGACATAACTTCAACGTTCATAAAGATCTGCAAAAGGGCAAAGTATGCTATCTGTCATTATACTGAATTAGGAGATTTTACATCCCTTCTGTTCAGTGCTTGGTTCTCTTAGCTGTGTTGTCAGGATTAAGCAAAACAGCACAGACAGCAGGATTTTATGATATCCTTGACACGGCTGCTACCACCTCTAGTTATTATTGGAAAGCTATTTGTCTGAAGCTGCAATCTGTTTAGCAAATGACAAAAGCACAAAGTTGGGAGAGAATAGAGCAGGAGGGAATCTTCAACAAAGAGCATGAATTGTGGTTATTTGGGGCAATTTGTATATTCAGAATTTCAAGTATTCTGTGGGATTAAATGTGGGCATGGGTCCGCAAGACTTTGTATCTAGTTTTAGGGTACCTTGTAGCAAAGCAAAAATTGCAACAACCACATGACATAAAGTACCAGACAGATAAAACCTCACTACAATTATTAAAATTTGATAAAAATCTTGAAAGTGTCACCTTTTTTCTTTGATGATTTTGTTTCAAAGAACTTAGAGCACTCTTAACTTCAGGCTGCACCTAATGTCACCCATCACCCAACAACCAGCACAAAATTTAATGTGCACCTTGGCAAATTCGACAGGAACAGGACCATGGCTTAGTGCTTGCCTAGGATCCTGCTGGTACTTTTACAGGTGATTTTGCAGTGCAAAGATACAGAATTAATGAATGCAGAATGATGACCTGATTTCTGTCCTGGTAACTAATTGGTGAAGAGCCGAGCTGTTCCCCCAGAGCATGTCCGGAAACACACATTGCAGCACAAATCACTGATGAAATTAGGGGGGGGCATAACGTCCTTCAGCTGAGTCTATCCCTGGCATTAAGCATTCAGCCTCTGAAATTTATCCTTCTGTTAAGAAGATCCTCACCAGCAGTGAGGCACTGTAATCACTGGTTACTTTTGGATGTATTGACCATCGGCTGTGCCCTCTGGATTTCAGAAAAAACTACTGTCACTGTGATCTGTGGTGAATTTCCTTCACCAAAACCATTTGCAGCCCACAAAGATTAAAAGAGCAGGTTGGATATCGTGTATTCTTCTGACTGCAGCATGGCACCGAGCCACATCCACCAAACTCAGCTACTAATACCTGAAGTAGCACAGAAGGGCCGACAGAGGTGAGACAAGTCTTTCCCCAGACTGGAGGAAAGCCAAGAAGATGACATCCCAACCCTCTGATACTCACAGCTCTGCACAAACCTCTGCAGGGATCTGAGGCCACGTTGCTGATCCAAGGAGAGACCCCAGGAGCTGCAACCCCACTTCACAGCCTGTCCTGGTGGGTGCAGCCGCTCAGCAGCTCCAGGGATGAGATACACTTCTACTTCCCCACTGGGGCATTGGTGTGTTCATCAAACTTTCCTTGGGGCTAAACAGCCTGCTGCAGGAAGTCAGTGGGGAGAAGGAGCTCAGTCTCACAGACCGTGAAGCTCAAAAGTCGTCAGGCAAATGCATTATGGAAACAATTATAGGTTCCTTTCTTCGGGGATCAAGACTCTCAAATATTGCATTACCTTTCTTCTAGTTAACCCCGTGATATTTATTTTCTGTTAGACAGTGTATACATTATCTACATGAATCATTAGTGCTAAACAGCGTTACAAAATGAAAAAGCAGACTATAGCTTGTTTAACAGCATTAAGCCATAAAATGAAGGCTGCTTGTCAAGTGAGTAAAACACCAGAGTTGAAACTGAAACAGTTCAGCAATAAAAATGCAGAGAGAAATAATTATTGAGTAATTCCCTATATTATTTCTAGCAGGCTTATGCCACAATTAGTCTGTGAATCAAAAATAAAGCAATGTAAAAAAAAAATAACAATAAACTCAGAGAAAGCCACGATGTGTTCCATTTTTTTAGTATTTGTCAATGAAACAAAAATGCCAAACACATTCATTTCTGTGTCAGCACTTTGAACAACAGCAGAGGCCATGAAAAGCTCATTTTTGGCACATTTACACCAGGGCAGTGCCAAAAGCCCATCAGTTCACACATCCAGCCAGGGCACTTCAGCAATAGATTTTTTTCCCTCCCAGCATTCCCTGTCCTCTCCATGTCAGGGTCATCCCAGCCAAGTTCCAGGGCTCAGACTTGCCCCCCTTTGCATGGAAGAAATAACTGTGCAGTGAGACAAAGAGTGAATGAGCCTATGGTCTGCTTGAGATGGCAAACTTCTGTTTTCCATCCTAGTGAAATGACTATTTAAGTACTTCATACTTTATATCCACAAGTAGGACTGAAACCAACCCCTGGAAAGCCCTTTAGTTTCACCGAGGCACAGGTGCTTGCACCCTTTCCGGCAGTGAGAGCAGCACCTGGCTTGAGCTCTCAAGACCTTTCAGAGTCTTCCTGCTCTACACCATCCCCTTTTCTGACCCTCATCCAGAAAACATCTTCAACAATTTCAGGGCAAGCTCCCAAATACTTTCAGTATTACTAAAAGCCATGCTTTTCAACATGGCAACTCCTCAGCACAGGGAAGGGGTTGTTGGAATGCTGCTGGGTGCAGAGGCTTGCACGAACCGGAGCGAGTGCTTTACAAGCCTGGTTTTGTCGTCGTCCGGTAGACTGGCTGCCAGGGTTTCATTAATCAACAGAAAACATCATCCTTGGCATTTCCAACATTTGAAAAAGTCAATCTGTTATGAGCTATCACTAGCTAGAATGATCCTGAATGAAGAGATCAGCATGGATAGAGTGAGTTTTAAGAACGTTTCAGCAGGAACATGCACTGTCAGGTGTCAGATATCTGTGGAGTCACCAGCTAATGCATCTTACAAGTAAACCCTCTCCTCTCCCCACACTGCCTTCACGGTAATTGTTTTCCTGACAATTCCTCTAGCTATCCAGTGAGAGAATTTAAATATCCTGCTGTTCCTCTGAGCGTTTGCCCTCTGAAGCACATTAAATTGTACACAGCTTTGTATACCTTAGAGAAAACAAAGGTAACAATGCTACGCCATGATCAATCCACTCGCATCCAAATATATTTGTGAGGTGGAGATACACAGAGGATGAGTGAAGATGTTGAAGGCTATTAGAGCAAATTGAGAAAGAAAGAGAAAAATTAAAGTTTTCATGAACTAACTGAAATGTGGGAAGAAATATCTGAAAAAAAACAGCATTGAGAAAAACAGAACTACAGCCCAAGCAGAACCTTTTCCTACTACATGCAAAAGATGTCACAGAACATCCTACTGCTCTTAGAGAGAGGGTGGAAATGAAAACCCATGACAATGATTAGTCACATGGAGGAACACACTTGAATACTACAGTGATGAATATTGTGTCAGGAAGGGAAAATGGTCTACAGGGGAAAGCAGAGCTTCTCTGTAAAAAAGAAAAGAAGAAAATGATATGATAAAATTCTGGTACTTAAAATGAAAAGGGAATAATAGCTATAAAGGTTAGATTCCTCTACCTAAAAAAAAAAAAAAAAAAGATTTTGGTTTAATTGTGCCTGGCTTTTAAATATCCCAGATTCAAACCACTGTCATCCTAATTTACTTTCAAATTGCATTTTCCAAGAAAAAACACTGTTGTAACAGCTGCTTCTGGAAAATTTATGTGCCTGGAAATGCATATACCTGCTACGCAGTTCCACCAGCAGTGATCTAGCAGGAAAGCCGATGTGGAGTGAGACCAGATGGTGAGACACAAATATGAGGTTTCTGCAGCTTGTTGGATTTTTTTTTTTTTTTTAACAAAGAACAACTGGGGGAAAGCAGAGAAAGCTAGGAAAAAGCAAAGTGCAGAGGAAAAAAGAAAAGAAGAGCAAAGCCTGTTGGAGAATAAAAGGATATGCAACTTGAAACCAGACAAGCAACCGCTCCTGATCCACACACAATTAAAACATTCCCTACAGATAACATGGACATCAAAGGCATACTCTGCTTTTCGCAGTTTACATGTGCTTGTTAGCACCAGTGTCTTCATTCAGTGATTTTTCCTCAGTTTGACTCTTCGGACGACATCTTATGGCTTTGGTACCAGATATCTGAAATGAGGAAACACTAAATCCTACTTTTTCCTTTCAAGGTTCCTCTCACTCTGCCTTCCTTGTTAGGCAGTTTTCACAAGCAAGTTTCACTCCCACAAGAGGTGCTACTGCCAATCAATTTTTTTGAACACTTCCCTACACCACCAAGGCCTGAATACATTATCCCACACACACTATCAGTGCTACGGTGTTGCCCTAGAAGGAGACACAGTCCGTGTCAGACCAAAAAGCCACAAAGGAGTTCAAAAGTCAAATACAAACCTCCTCAGAGGTGCGGCGACCTTGTCTTCTTAAATCTTGTTGGTTTGACTCCACTTTAGGGAGAGACTGCCAAAGCCTCTTGTTTTTACAGTTACTTTTTAAACAGTGTCCAGCATCCCCGAGGAATCCCGACTCCAACCAAAGTCACGCTGCCGCTGCTCCCGGCACGGATTGCAGCAGCCGGGATCCCTGACAGCCGCTGACCGTGCAGTGTCTGGCACAGCACCAGCACCGGCACTGCTTGCCTTGTTTTGTTAACTTCACAAAGGGCCTAGGTGCCTCTTGGCCACAGAGGCACATCAGAAAATAAGATCAGATTAAAATGCTCAAGGCTGGTGCCAAAGTGATATTCAAACTATGCCGAATGCCCACAATCAGCTCAAATATCATAAAACAGCAAGCTGCATCCTAATCTCCATCCCCTTCTCCCACTTAATTTATTTTACATTAAGCAATAAAGTCCTTAAGCTACCACCGAAATCCTTTCTCTGAGCACCATAACTAATTAATCCCTCTGCAAATGGATAGTGTTGTTCCAGAGGAACTGCAAATATGGCACTTGTCAGTTTATTTGATACACACGGCAAAGCCTCAACTTTGTGATCAAAGTTGCATCAACACTTACCCGAATGAAAGCCCTCTTGGAGCTACAGGGGAGATGCACCCAAGGTGGTAAGCGAGCGTATGAAAACTACTCTGATTTTGTTGATTCTCCAAGCTGGCACCCAGTCCCACATCTTTCATAGATGCCCTGCCATTGCACATTACATAGATGGCTCTTTTTTGGTTTCACCTTCCCCTCAACAACAACCTTCTTGGCAGCAAACACAGCATGTAAAACGTGAATCCTATCACGCAGTGAATGCACATAAGGAAAAAGGTATTGTCCCCACTGGCCGTCGTGTCTCTACTTTGAAGAAGTCCCAAGAACGACAGCGTTTGGAGGCCAAGAATTGCTAAATGATTAAAACTCAACCAGATGCACTGTGCAGCAGTAGCAGCCTCTGTGGAAAATTCACGAAGGTTATCCTTTGAAAATGCTAATCAAAAGAAAAATGATTCGCTTTGGTACCAGCCGCTCTTTAAAATAACAAAGAGTGTGCTCATTTGGAGTGCAAGACTATTTGTGTAAAGACAGGAAGAACATCGGTTTAGCATAATGATGAGGTCATGTTGTCAGAAGCCAGACCAGCCAAATGCATCCCCAGGGACCACCAGTTTAAGGCAACAGAAAGAATCATGTACTGGACTGCAGGGATTATTTCTTACTCTGCAGGCTTCACTCTGCATTAGTGAAAGCTAAGGTTTGGAGCACTTTTCCACAGTTCATCGGCACGTGGGCTTTTGTCACTATATCCCTTCCTAAAGCCCCATGATGAACAGGTCGGCATTGCAAGAAGTACGTGTTTGCATGGAACGTGTTTGGTTTTGAGATCCAGGACTCTAGCTGAGGACACATCCCAAAAACAGAGAAGGCAGAATCTTTGTCTAGTACTTTGCTGAGAAACTGCCAACTTTATCCAGGCCAGTCATTCTTACAGCTCCTGCCAATGACTAGAAGGGAAGGAAAATGCCACTCATGGAGCAGGGCTTGACCAAAATTTGGAAATATTTTTTAGTATAGAGCTGCTATAGACAGTATGGGTTGGTAGTTCTTTAGGTATGAGACAGCCAAAGCATGACTTCACTGGTTGGTCAAGGAGGCGAAGCAAGTTTAAGCGCAAAACTATTAGAATATATTACTGTATGAAGAAGTATTGCTGAGAGTGCTGTCACAAAGACATCTCTGCAGAGATGAAGCTGTGTCAACCCAAGCCCAGAGATGCTGGGTGATCTTAATACTTGGAGGTATCCAAAAACTCACCTGGACATAGCCTGAATAACTTGACAGATCTGCTTTGAGCAGGGGCTTGGACTACAGACCTCCAGAGGTCCCTTCCCATCCACATGGGACTCCGTTAAAGCCAGCTTTGGAGCACAGGCAGAACAGGCTGCAAGCACCTTGTCTTGTGCATATATATCTGCATCATAGAGAAGGGGCCATTTCAAACAGGAAAACACTCATCACTTAACCTTTCTGATTCCACTCGAGCAAGGTGGGTATTAGCTGCACTTTGCAATTCAGGGAACTGAGTCTGAGTCGAAGAGAGCTGGACTAACGTACCCAAACCCACACAGTAAATCAATAGACAGTCCTGGGTCTCAGAGCATTGCAGTCGGTGACCTTGCCCTTAATCCTTTATTCCATGCTATTTCTCAGAAGAATCAGGGATTACCAGAATATGCCAGTTAAACAGAAAAAGGTTCATATTTTGACCTCATTCAAAAAGGTCCTTTTAAGTCATTATTTGTTTGTGCATTGTAATTTCATTTACACACAGTTCAAAGGTGGAGCATTCTCCTTTTTTGTGGAAGCAATTAGAGCCTGTGCTTTTTTTCCAATTAAGTGACCCCCCGTCTTCTACAGGGTTGTAAACCAGAATTAAGATGATTCTAGGGGGAAAAAAAAATCTATAATAGTAATTCATGCTAGTTGGCCCCAGATGAGGTGCTGAATTCAGATGATGAAGTGAATTCCTCTATCAAAGGGTCTTATTCAACTGAGGTGTGGGAATACCCTCCTGTGATAAAAGCACATATTAGTCAAGAAATAGCTTTCAAGGATGGCTGCTGCCAACCAGCATAAATCAAGGACTGCAATTGATTAACTAATTTAAACACTAAAGACAGCTTTGGTTGCTATGGCAATAAAAGAAAGGTTGAAACCCTGATGACCTTGGAGGCACACGATCCTCTGGAGATTCCAGAAACTAAAGTCTGGAAATATATTAAAAGGTAGAATGCTACCCAGATTGCCTTATAATGGCTTGGCTGTTTTGTCAGCTGGAAGACAGACTTCGCAGCATGTTTCGCACTAGTCTCCAGTGTGCAGCTAACTCTGACTATCTGATATCTTTTCAGCATCAAAAATCAGCTGGGACATCTGAAAGCCTCAAACATTTCCTTTGAGCTCCATTGTTGGCCTGTTACTCTAAAATATCAGTTCCCTTTCTCATCGAGCACTTTATTAGTAAGTTCTTATTGCTAAGTTAGCTTCCTGGGTAGCTGCTCCTAAATTCATTGTACTTTTCATCCTACCTACTCCTAAGAGGTTTGATTCAGATCCTTTTGATGTGTAAAAAGCCACTTTGGAAAGTGGCAGAAAAGCAGCACCTGAATGTCCCAAGAGAAACTGACACAGCCCAAGGACCTCAGTGGAGCAC
>VXBZ01011915.1:189178-262511 GCA_013399135.1 Heliornis fulica
ACCCCCCGATATGCAGGACCTAAGGATGAGGCCAGGAACACTTATGAAATACTTGTCCCAGTGTTACCCCTGACTGCTGTTTGATCTTGACTGTCTTCAGCAGAACATCATTAGGTCCCTCCTGCTTTTTACTTTTTTCCAAGGGAACTTGGAAACTCTACTGGTATCAGGGACGAATTCAGCTGTCGCGTTTTATCTGTGAGAAGCAAGGGAGAACAGGATGACCGTGCGACCGCAACAGCCTTTATTTGCCAAAAATGCCTCAAATATCAATAATTAGATAGGCCAGCCTATTAGCTGCTTTTGGAAAGCATGTTCCTCATTCTGAGACACACATAACAGTCATAAGTCTTGTGTTTGAGTACAAACACTGATTTCTTTTGTCAACATGGCAGGCAGTTTTTCTGAAAACAGGACTACTTCTGCGCAGAAGGGCTTCGCTGTTCCAAAATAAATGCTGTTTCCAAATGAAAAGCTTCAGAATATCATGATTATCTCTTATTCCCCCTTGCATTCATAAAGATTCAGATTACATTCCAATCTTACTTTCTAGAAAATATCTAAGCATGCTTTCCTCAGCTTTTAATTAAGATGTCTATCTATAATTGGCATTACATTAGTATTGTATTGTATTGTACATTAACCTTGGTAGCATCCGCATTTGTTCTGCCTAAAACCACAGCCACCAAAATTGCCTGCAAACTGGAAAACCCCCTGTAATAAATGCATTCTTGAGTACCTAATTTGTCTAGATTAGCCATTTAGGCTTATTTTTCTGTTTACTGGTTTTAAAATATTTTAACAGCTGAGCAACAAATTTGAGGCACATGCTCCTTACCCACCTGGGGATTTTACAGACTTCAGAAGAACACAAAAAAAGTCATTTTTGCCTGCTCATCACAGAGGAAAGCAGGACGAGAAGTAATCAGGCAGTTCACTGGCTTAAGGAGGGCAATAAAATGCACAGATTGAGAACATGCTTGAAGTTTTCAGTTACATTGATATAGCTTAGACAGTGCCTGATTCATCTCCAGCATGGAAGGTACAGGGCACCAGAGAGCATCAGTTCAGCTGCAGATGTCCCTCACTTTGCGGAAGGGAAAGCAGCCCAAAAAAAGTAAAGACTTGGCTTTACTTTTCCTGAATGTGCTGGTCTTGGCTGGGACGGAGTTAATTTTCTTCATGGTATCAAGTATGGGGCTGTATTTGGGATTTCTGATAAAAAAATAAATGTTGGTAATGCAGAGGTGTTTCGTTATTGCTGAGCAGTGCTTAACACAGCCAAGTCCTCTGCTCCTCACCCCACCCCACCAGTGAGTAGGCTGGGGGTGCACAAGGTGTTGGGAGGGGACACAGCCAGGACAGCTGACCCCAACTGACCACAGGGATATTCCATACCATATGACCTCTTGCTCAGCATATAAAGCTGGGTGACTGTTCACAGTGATGGCTTTCCCAGTACCTGTTTTCCCAAGTACCTGTTAGACCTGATGGAGCCCTGCTTTCCTGGGCATGGCTGAACACCTGCCTGCCCGTGGGAAGTGGGGAAGGAATTCCTTGCCTTTTCTGTGTCTTGCTTTGCTTGTGTGTGTAGGCTTTGCTTTACTTATTAAACCCTCTTTACCTCAGTGCACAAATTTTCTCACTTTTGTCACTTTTTGGCCTGATTTTCTCTCCCTGTCCCACTGAGGGGGGATTGAGTGAGCAGGTGCATGGTGCTCAGCTGCCACCCGGGTTAAACCACGACACTAACAAGAACACTCTCTGGGTCAGCTCCACAGGACATCAGGCTCATTTGAATAATAAATATTTTAATTGCTACATGTCTTTATCCTCTCTCATTTTTCTTCCCTGAATCCTTGAAAGCTTTTATGACAGCTTCATGCTGTTTATTTATGTGAGAGCAGATTATGGCCCACTTGGGAACGTCAGTCTTGATGTTCAGAGCTCCCTCTGCATTGCCCCAGTGAGACAGACAGACTTTTCCTTCTGCTGTAAAACTGGAGGGTGCTGGAATGGCTTTCACCTGTAAACTTTGTAGTTGTCAGCCTATCTATGACCTTCCATGTTACTATACAGTATGGATATATAACCATCCATATGCTATTCCTCCATCTACAGGAGAGCTGCTGTCACCTGTATATCCACCTCTTCTCACCCAGAAAACAGGATTTCTGATGAGGAATTGTAGACACTGCCCTGGTCCACCTCTGCTTGGCACATCCACCCAAACTCAGCCTCCCTCCACTGCCAAACTGTGGCAATAACCAGGCTTTTCACCAGTAGAGACAAAATTCTCACAGGAAGAAATGCCAAATGGGGAAGTCTCGAGGAGCTGGCTCCTTAAATTCCTCATCTTCTTCAGAGTTCCCAACCTGGATTAAAATAGCCTCTGGGTCTTTTGTGCAACATTCTGAAACCTTCGCTTTTTTGCCCCATCAACAGGAAGGCAGAGTAGAGACAGGGGAATCCGCTTCAGGGGGAGGGAGCCACTGCTGCCCCTGTGTGCGTGCCATCCCACGTGTCCCCCCACGCTGCCGAACCAACACCAAATAATGCAAATGGGTTTCACCCTCCTCCCTTCCCACCTCCCCAGCTCTGTGGCGTTTGCCCAAGGTTTACAATGGAGGAATGTTAATAGGAAAACCTGACCGAACCAGGCAGACATTTAGCAGATTTCACTCTGTGCCACTGCCAGGGCTGAGCATAGAGCTCAGCCCCGCCAGTGGCACAGAGTGAAATCAGAGTCATTCAGGGCTCAGCGATCAATGGGCAGCCTAAATGCAGTGACTTTATTCCTCTTGCCCAGGCGCACCGTGGCAGGAGGCAATCGCTGCCACCCAGCCACTGCTCACAGGTGCCTGTGTGCATCCCAGGGCTTTTCTACTACCTCACTGCTGTGAATTCTGCATCCTGTCATCATGAAAGTGCTGTAACAAGTTTCAACAACAGTTTTACAAAGTAAAATTTGAGCTTGCGCACCTTTTTGTAACCTCGGTGATTTCCTTCAGTTGTCCTCTTAAAATACATTTCATCATTATCACTGTTAAATGTCAGATCACCAAGTTTCATTGTGAGCCTTTGGATGCCATTTAATTAATTGTACTTAATTTCAGATTGCACAGACCTTCCCTCAGCCAAGGTTGGGATCCAGTCCCCTGAATCACAGAATCACAGAATGTCAGGAGTTGGAAGGGACCTCGAAAGATCATCCAGTCCAACCCCCCCGCCTGAACAGGATCACCTAGACCAAATCACATAGGAACGTGTCCGGATTGGTCTTGAATGTCTCCAGAGAAAAAGACTCCAGAACCTCTCTGGGCAGCCTGTTCCAGTAATCTGTCACCCTCACAGTGAAAAAGTTCCTCCTGATATTAAGATGGAACTTTCTATATTCCACATTTCTGGCTCATGTGCATCACCCGAGGGATGAATCCCACCTGCAAACCCAAGTGGCCCAGCATCTCTTCTGTGGTGGCCTCAGTGAGGATGGGAATTCAAAGCCACCCCACTTGTGGGGGCTTTAAGAAATGAGGAAGAAAGTCCCACTCATCTCTCACGCACCTTGTCTGAGTCATCCCTGTGAAGCCTGGATGGGTTGAAAGCCATCTCACTGCACTTTACCCCACCCCTTAACTTGGGCCAACCCAGAAGCTTTCCACGGGGCCCAAGAGGAAATGCTGGGGAACAACTGGGAGCTACTTCTTGTGGTTAACTGGTGTGGTTGAAGGCAAATGGTATCTTAATCTGGGCTCCCACTTCAAGGGGGACAGCTGATTTTTTTCTGAACATTTTCTTTTTGCAGTTTTCATCCTCTCTGGTTCTTCTGCATCCTGCATGGCTAAAATACTATTTATTATGAAGGATAACTCGATCACTTTTGTTTGGCAAACACTGCCTTCTAAGAAGTCAGTCCCAGGAGACAGTCATACCCAGCTGTTCCCAACTTTTTAAAAGACCCTTCTGGATTGATGAAGGAAATGCCAGTCCCACAAGCCTGCTTTTGTCTGATGTGTTGCCTCGATCCTACTAGCAAAACTGGCTCTTGCATATTACCCATCGCTCCATAATTCCCTGACAAGACTTGGTAACCCTCAGCAAGGGCAACGTGTTATAATACATTACTAGCCCTTTTCCCATCAATGCCAAACTGGTATAATTTATCACTCACCCCAGGCAGTTCAAGTTTATTCCATTTGGTATGCAAACTGACATTCACAGTTCTGGGATATAGATGACTGTTTTTGCCTGAGTTTCCCATTTTCAGAATATGTTTGGGCTATACATTCAGCTGATAATACAGTAATAATATTAAGACAAAAGTAATCTCATGCAGTTTGGGCACAGGCCAGTTTATATAGCACAATCTGATGTGCCTAAGCCTTGATTGATGTTCACCACATAAATTCCCCTAGTAATTAACCTGGAGTAATAACTCCCAGCCATGCTTAGCAGACCACCCTCTTGCCCTCCCCAGCTACAGACTCATCATTTAAAGTCCAATGCCTCAGTGGCTGTTCCTGGCAGGCTGGGGAGGAACGGAAGCATAAGCACATCTGAGAGGGAAGGTGGGGAGGAGGGAAATCATACATCAGTAGGCTCCCAGTTGATATTTCGTTTTTGGAAGGCTGCATCGCCTTGTTCATTTTGCTGATGAGAATTAGGGAAGTGGATGCAGGATGCAGAGGGTGAGCTGATGATGATGAGGATGGAGGCATTCCAAATGACAGAGACAAAGGAGCTCTGGAAATCTCTAGAGCGACATTCGGTTTGCCTGCAGCAGTCTAGCAGGCTTGACTCTATTATGCTAGGAATTTCATCCTACTCTGACAAACTAAACCAAGCTCAGCTTAGCAGCAAGGCACCGTGTTTTCATAAAAAGGAAAATCCAAGAAGAAAGAAAAAACCCAAAGGCATTTAAAACCAGGAGCAACAACCCTCCTGCTACCTACTCAGGACTTGTCTCCCTCCCTCTCTCCCTTTTGCTGTGCCTCCTCAAGGAGCAGACACAAGGAGCAGACAGAATAAAAGCTGTCACGCTTATGGTCCTCAGGATAAGGAGTCTATCAAGGGCATAATTGGAGTGCACTGCTCTCCTGTTACTTGTTTCTCAAAGCCTGTAGGAAGATAAGCATAAATTACAGCAGCTCTGAAGTAGCTATCTTCATATCAGGACCTGGCAGGCCTGGCAATACACCCTGGAAAACACTGGACCCAAGAATTCCCCACGGTAGCTTATGCTGTCTTTACCTTTCCATAACTTTCCCTAGCACAGAAACAGACAATTAAGGCCAGTGCAGGTAGCACATCAGTGTATGGCTGTTGGTTTTGTGATTGGGAAGAAAAGGAAAAAAAAAAAAGCTTTTAAAAAGCTCTCCAAAAATGCTTTGAAAGAATAAGGACAGGATTTTGTTCCATTCTGCATGCTGGTCTCCCAGTTCACAGCAAGTGGTGTGCGCTCACACGGTTAAACCAGCAAGCAACAATGTGCATGTGGACCAACAACAGCATATTTTTAAATGTTTCATGCTGACTCTCCTACAGATGGGCCTTTAGAACCAGTGCAAAGGGACAGAAACTCTTCCTGGACTTTAAGAGGTAGATGGGTCTCTTTAGCTTGGAGAAGAGAAAACCGAGGGGCCTCATTAACATTTATAAATATGTAAAGTGTAAGTGTCAGGAGGATGGATCCAGGCTCTTCTCAGTGATGGCCAGTGATGGGACAAGGGGCAATGGGTCCAAGATGGAGCATGGGAAGTTCCATGTGAATGTAAGCAAAAACTTTTTCACTGTGTGGGTGACGGAACACGGAACAGGCTGCCCAGAGAGGTTGTGGAGTCTCCTTCTCTGGAGACATTCAAGACCAATCAGGACACATTCCTGTGTGATTCAATCTAGGTGATCCTGCTCAGGCAGGGGGGTTGGACTAGATGATTTTAGAGATCCCTAACATTCTGTGATTCTGTGCAATTACAGACTTACTGGGTCAGATTTCTAGTTCCGTATTTGTCCATCTGATGAAGAACAGAGCAAACATGTACAGACACTTCTCCAGATCATTCTTCCAGCCTTGCAGGCTTTGCAGCTCAAGGACGTTCCCAGCCAGAGGCACTGTCCTTATACTCAACATCCCTTGGGGAATCTTGTTGGCCATGAATTACTCCTATAAAATAGGCAGTTTCAGCAACTGCTATGGATGTTGCTCACTACTTCTGTGAAGAAACACCTCCTATTGTTTGTTATGAACTCACCACCTGCTAATATTCTTGAATGCCCTTCAGTTTTTATAATGAATAGGAGAGTCTGCTATTCACTTTGCTTTATAACTCACTATTTTGTAAGTCTTTCACGTAGCCTTTTCAATAACCTATTTTTCAGGTTGAATAGTCCTACCTACTTAGCCCTTATGTAGAAGCTATTCTGGAACTTTAAACAGAGGATACCATTTTTATTAATTTTTTATATTTTCTATCCTCCTATTGTATTTTTTTAGGGGAGGAGGGGAAAGACAACCAATATGAAACACAATATCCACTACCTGTATGAAACCACAGTGTAAGTGAGGGTCCTATACACCCTGGAGTCTTGCTTTTAGACAAAATCGGGACACTTTGAAACTATGATCCCAGGACCTCAACAGCCAATGGTTCTTAATGAAAAAGAATATACTCTGCTTGTGCAGAGAGGTTTAAGCAGTCTTCCTCTTGGCTCCAAGCAACTTCCTGGCACCTTTTCCCCAAAGGCCCTTGGTTCTCCCATTGGTTGTGGAAAGCTCTGAATGGACTCCCAGGAAGCCGTAATACTTCTCCAGGTTCCATGTCACAGTTCAGTACCTGCTGGGTTACCTCTAGGTAGGAGAGATAACTCCTTTGTCTCTCCCCCAGATGCCAACCACCCAGCCTGTGCCCTCTCCATATGTGTGTACCATCCAGACATATTTGCTGTGCTTAAGGGGTGAGCCACATCTTTTGACTTTCAGGTCAATTTACCACTCACATGAAGAGGAAGCCAGAGCCTCTGCTAAACACGGAATTAAAAGCAAAGAAGGGAAGATGACTTCAGAATGTTTCCTGTCTCTGCACCTGACTGCAACACCACAACTGTCATGAGCACACCACTTCTTGTAAACATAACCCAGGGAAGTGGCTGGCACATGCCCAGACCCTCAGAGATGAGGTAAACAAACACACCTGGCAATGCAGAGTGTCGATAAGCTGACCCACAGCACATGTGCCCTCTTGTTCTGCAGACACTTAAACAATTACCACATTTAATATATCATTAGAACATTTTAGGATGTTTCAGAACAAAGAAACATGAAATCTTTGCCCCAAAATCTGCTCAGCTGTAAACAGACTCCCACTGCTGCCCACACGTTGGGTCGCTTCAGTCCATACAAGTGGAACTGCTGAGGCATCTTTCTAATAAGCATGTGAATGTCTGCAATAGCTGTCCCACAGCATTACAGAGAATTGCAGATTAATGAAAACAGAAAGCACAATAAAACCGTGTTAAAAAAAGACAGGGATCTCCTGGAGAGAGTCCAGCAGAGGCCACAAAGATGATTAAGGGCCTGGAACATCTCTCCTATGAGGAAAGGCTGAGTGAGCTGGGGCTGTTCAGTGTGGAGAAGACTGAGAGGGGATCTCATCAATGTTTATAAATATCTGAAGTGTGGGAGACAAAGGGAAATGGCCAACCTCTTTCAGTGGTTAGAGGGGACAGGACAAGGGGCAATGGTAACAAGTTGGACCACAGGAGGGGAGAAAGAACTTCATGGTGAGGGTGACGAAGCACTGGAACAGGCTGCCCAGGGTGTGTGTGGAGTCTCCTTCTCTGGAGACATTCAAGACCCATCTGGACACCGACCTGTGTGACCTGCTCTAGGGAACATGCTTTGGCAGGGGGGTTGGACTTGATGATCTCTTGAGGTCCCTTCCAACCCCTACAGTTCTGTGTTCTGTACAGATAGCATAAGGAAACAGAGTATTGAATATGGTGCTGAAATTAAAAGATTTTAAAGCTATGTCCTTTCTATGCCTAAAACTGACCACCACCTAATTTTGAACCAAGTTCATGCTGAATACCTTCATTCAACTTTCCCTTTGCTGTTTGAGCTCAGCTGTTTACGTGTGTGTTTGCCTTACTGCTGGCTTTCAACAACAGGGATGAAAGCCCGCCAGAGCACTGAATGTGGCTGTGGCTGTGCAAAGAGATGTGGAGGCCCTGGGTTTCTTAGGGTTTTTACATTTAATTGTGTTCACCTTGAGAAGGAGAGTTATACAACCAATCCTCTGCCGTGCAGATGGGATTTCTTACTTGTGAGCAGGAACCAGCGCATTTCGGGGCTGCATTTACATAAAGGCTAATTAATGAAAGCAAAATCAGTTGATCAGAAAACTGACATTCTAATGGAAGCAAATTTGCGTCTTGCAAGTGATGTGGATTCCACTTTGATAAATCACCCACCTCATTTCTCGTTGATTTAGCACTGTAATAAAAGACAATGGGCTTCGCTATTTTTTTTTCCTTTCCCTTCCACTAGGTTGTAATGATTTACAACTGCTTTTTTATTCCCTTTCACAGTGTCCCGGAGCTGCCTCCAACCTTTTCCCCATAAGCACTAAGAATTCAGATCCTTTGTTCCAGGGGAATAAATGTAATATTCATCATCCAGCAGCACGCAAATGGGCGGGAGGCCACCCGGATGCAGGGCAGACACTGCCTCCCCTCCTCATTTTGAAGATGGGTTCCCTTGCTGGTACCATCAGCAGTTTGCACTGTGGGAATAAAATCTCCCATTCCTCAAAGGGACTGTTCTCAGCCCAGAGAAACTAGGAGGTTCTGGGAAGTGCCTTGGGAGCACTAACAAGTTGTGGCCCTGTTATTCATTCATTTTAAAAAGTGAGGCACTAATAGTGGGTGGACACACGCATCTGTAAGCTAGAAGTCTCCTTTGCTGCAGCTGAGGGAAGGGCAGCATGCTCCCTGAGGGCTCCTTTGGAGATCTGAGCCTAAGAGGGACTTCCTGCTGCCATCGATTCAAAGCGACATGGCTGGTAAGGGAACACGGATGAAACCCACTAATGTCTTTGGAGTCTAACTTATGGTGGGAGCTGTGGCTGGAATTACCTGGCAAGTTCTCAGCCAAATGCTAAAAGATAGCAGTGAAGCTCTTTCCCCTCCTTTTAACATGCCCACGCTTGTTTTTTGAAGTCTCTGTGAAATCTGTGAAGAGGCTGGACTTTGCAGTAGGGACAAGAATCAGAGGGGGTGAAGCAGACCCACAGATCTGAATATAAGATGGCTTGATTTTCTGGGGTTTGAGGCAATGTCAGCTTTTGGGTTAAAGGCACCCAAGTTCATGAACTCCACAGATGAAACATCCTCACTGGTAAGTAACACAAGAGAGCACGCATCCACCTGCGCAGTGAAAAACCTTGCCTTCCCCGGTATTTAAAGCCTGGTACACTAATCCAGTGCTAAATAACTGTAAAAGACTCAAAACCATACTGCTCAAAGTAGGAAAAAACCTGCACCTCTACAGGAAGGTAAACCATAGTCAGCTCTCAAATGACTGAGTATGGAATTGTTCCATAACACTGAATTTGCAATGTTGAAAACAAGTTAATCTCAAAAAGAAAAGACAAGGCTACAGGAAAGAAACTCATCCCTGTGCTGTTACTAATGATAAATGTGTGTGCTCTCAGCCTTGGCAATACAACGCACTCTCCCCAGATGAGTAATACGCTCAACCAACCAGCCCCGGAGACAGAAAATGGGGCAATTTATTTCATCTTTATTTAATGGTCAGAGAACAACACATTATAATTAAAGCAGGTCCCATCTTCCATGGCATGCCCAAGGATTTTAATCACATGGTCCTTCCATGGTTACACTGTAAAGCAAGTGGGAAATTTCTGAGAAAGTTCATTAGTAAAAATTACCCTTTACAAATTAATTAAAATGTATGTGCCTGGGCTGAGACTACAGCTTGGACCACGTACTCTTGTAAGGGAATAAGAAAGTGCTCCACTTCTTATTTATTTCCTGTGGCTTGTGTAGGCACAGTATTAAAGATATCTCCCTCCTTTACAGGGTTGATAGGCAGGCAAGGATGAGAACAGGTGAAGCCTTCAAGCCCACTGGCCAGTAACATGAGATGCTTTACTGCCAGTTTAGGACAGCAGCAAATTGCTTCCCATGTGTGCAAGTAGAATAATGGCTGTTTCCAGGGGATGCTGCTGGAAGCCACAGACATGCTCACAGTACCACTGATGGTGTCCAGACCAAGGGCAACACAGAAAACACAAGTCTAAGCCCACAAGTCCTCCTCAGCACTGGCCTTTAGGGGCTATGCCCCCCTTAGAATTTGTTTCTGTATTAAAGGTATCTTTTTCAAGAATAAGTTTACCTATTTTTCCCTTTTTTCCAGTTGCTAGAGCAAAATAAACAGGGGTGAGTTATCACTTAGCTTTGCACTGGTTTCACATTTGGTCCTTTACTCTGTTCCACATCACTCACAAGGAGACATACATGATGAGCCCTCCAGTATAGAGCTCCAGACTAGACGATAAAGAGTGGGAGAGGCAGTCAACATGTGTACTCTTCATATACACTTAGAAGACACATTCACACACTTACTTAGTTAATTTAACCGTAACTGTCTAAAATAAAACTTTTAGAACAATTCAGCTGCCCAAACACATTCATCTAGTGCCACTGTTGACATCTTCACCTTGTCAAGTGGCAGCTATAACATAGGGCTTACCCTCCAGAGTGTCAGCCAGGGGCCAAGAATACCCTAAAGCACACAACGGGTAGTAAACAACTATGTTCATCTAAATTAATTGCTTAGACTGGATTCATGACCAAAAGATATAGAGAGGCACCTCTGGAAGGTGATTCATCCCATGTTCTGAGAAACATATCTTAAACATCAGTTTACAGTTTTAGCATTGGCAGCACACAATATTCTCATCCTGTCTTGTCTCCCCGGACTTCAATGCTCCTCAGAGATACTGGCCCAGTTTTTCTGAGAGGACATTGTGTGAATCAGCTGACAGAACTAGTTCAGCTGGAAAACAATGGGGAAAAGAAGAAAAAGCATAAAGGTTGTTCCATATGGTTGATTTCCCCTGCATGGTAATGCATTTTAGTGCAGAACCGCATGAAGAGCAGAACTGGCCCATCAAGAGGAGAAAACATAGGAGAAGGAATGAGCAGCCAGAGAAGGACCTGCTTTAAAGCAGCACTGCTGCAGAGAGAAATTCAAGGGTACAACAGCTTTAGGGTAGATGTTTGAGCTTCTGGGAGCTGAAGCCACCTAAGGCAAAACCCATCTATTTTCTCAGGGAGCCTCACTCATCCATACACTTTGGACCATATAACCATTGCTTTGACACTCACAGTGAAAAAGACACATACAAAGCAGAGTTTTCTTGTGGCAACGATGAGAGCTGAGGCTTTCCACACAATTTGGGTGGTTGTTCTGGACAGGTGGGTTTCTAGTGTTATTTGTCACCTGAGCTTCAACACTTGGGCTATATCGCTATTTATCAGTGAAAACATGAGCTTCCCCTCGGTGATTCCTCAGGAATTCCTTCAGCTCCAAAGACGTTGATACAGTCTGACCATGTCAGCTTGGAGTCTTTCTAGCAGCATACACTTCTCTTCCCATTCCATAAGAGGTGGCTGAAAATGTGTATAAACTGGGTGTCCAGGACCTAGCAGACTTGTAATGTTTTTGATAACTCTTCATTTGTCTTTGGTAAAGCGCAAATTATTTTATTGAGCTGTTGTATTGAGCTCCACAGTGCTTATGGGTGGTGGAGAAGATAATTAGATTTCTCATGTCTTTCACACAGTAGAGCTATAGGCACAATATTACTAACACAGGTGTAGACGAAACCTTGGTTCCATTTATATAAATGGGACCACTGCCAGTGACTTCAGTAGTAAAAAAAGGTGATGGGAAAATTCCACTAAGATACTCTTTTCTGCAGAATTTGCTGATTCATAATTTTTAAAATGTTTCTTATAGGCAAAGATTCAGAAAAGTCCAAGGAACTCTGCACAGGAATCTAAGATTGGGATATTTTTGGTCACCAGCTCCTCTGAGGTCTGCCATTGGAAAAGTCAAGAGATAATAAGGACCCTTTGGGCTTTCAGCATCAACAGGAAAAATACATGGAGAGTTGTTAAAGAAATTCTTTGTTTGTTATGGGTACTTGAAGGAAGAAATGCTTCCCTGAAAATATCCAGGGCTTATAAAAGCACAGAGACCAGTATTAAAAATAAAAAATAATGATTATTTGATTTTTTTTTTTCTGCCAGTGGAAACCAGATCCTTTCAGAAGTTGAATTTTTTTGATATTGGTATGTATTAAGGCAAAGTGTAACATTTCCAGCACTGGTGCAGAACAATTGGTCCTTCAAAATCCCACAGAACCTAAAAATGTACCCCGAGTTTATCTCCTCTGATTTCCTATTTATTACAAGTTTTCAGTTCTACTCAGACACCGATGCAACATACCAATGAAGACTGTCTGTACAAAATAGATATATTTCCAGCTGGAAAAAAAACAGTAGCAAAACTCAAACCTCCTCTATAGATTAAGCATAGGACTTCAGTGTTGGGCCATGATCAATTTACAGAGAAAACAGGCATGACACTAATGATTCTTTTTCATTTGGTTCTTTTACACAACACTCAACAGGAAAAGAGAAAAAAGAAAAAGTGTTGGATACCACATATTTCTCAGTCCAGTGGAGGAGATGCCTACATTTCTGATGTCTCCATCTCTCCGAGTCAGTCAGATATAATCTGGAGGCCATGTAGTTCTATCAGTCTGGCACAGTGCTTGAACTAATTACATACAGAGACATGGCAGTTTTGCAATTTCCAAGTAGAGATGGAGAATCTCCGCTTGGCTCAAGGCTGAGCCTTCTTACCTTTCTGCACACTGGTAAGATACTTAGAAAAAGTGGAAAGTGTTGCAACATATACAAATAGCAAAGAGAAATAAAGGTTTGAATGGCTCCACATTGTGCAGAAACTTAAAAGCATGAATCTCACCTGGCACAGAGGTTGCATTTTTTAGTGGAATGCTCATAGGAACAACAGACTAGACCTATTTTCCAGGAGCTTAAAGAACAGGCCAGCAGTTTCAGGAAAGTCTTCATCCAGTCACACACTGATTTTCTCATTTCCTGAAAGCCAGCTGAATTCAAGTTCTCATTACATTTACTGTGTGGCAGCAGTTCTATTTCTATGGAAGAGGCTAGGTTTACACACACACACACACACACACACACACACACACAGAGAGAAAGGATGAATACACATACATACACTGTGGTTGGTATACACTAAGAGGGGATTCATCTTACCTCCACACGGATACCTTCTTCTGATCTGCTCAACTAGACTTCCTATATAGTCATCTGAGAGAAAGAAATGTTTCTGCCTCAAAGCAAGGCAATTAAAATCAACCAGATGAATCACAGCTCAGAACTGTCCACTTCTTTCTCTTGAGTATAAAGGGCACCTAGAAAACTATTTAGAACCTAGTCATTGTGCTGTAAGCATTCAAAGCCAGGATGATGAGTCCCAACACTAATATTTTAGCCCTATACTTTTGTAACGTACACTGTTTCTAGAGCCATTGGTTATCAGTTTGACTCCACCTCATAGATAAATGATTAATTCCACCTCTCTCTGCTACTAGATATACTGAGCATAAGAAAGGAAACCTGTGAGTAGGTTTATGTCATTAGACAGCAACACATGGGTCAACTTTAACGCACCTCTGGTTTGGCAAGAAAGCAAGAAAAACTGTGACTGAGGCATCTACAGATGGAGAAGGGAAGGGTACCTCTTCTTGGATCCTCCTTTACTGTGATTCACCACATCTGCTTTGTGGAAACACCCTGAGGATCAGTAAATCTCAAAGGTAATGTGGAGCTCTGTGTCCTGTTCGCTCCTGGACACTGATCTAAGAATAGAGTTCATCCTTAGAGAAGTAATGAAAGGTAGGCTATGTAGGAGGTAGGTTAGCTACCTTCTGCCCTTCCTCATTCAAGAGGCATGTACATCTGAGGATGTAGAGGAGTTTACATAGCTTTTTGGTTCCATCTGAAAGAAGCCACTCATGCTTCCAAAGAGCTCCCAAAGCAATTATTTCAAAGCTGTCAGAGTTTGGAAACTTTTTCTTTTGAAACACTTTTGGAAAACAATCTTTTAGAAAGTGTCATCCACAGGCTCTAATTCCTCTATCACATCATATGTCTGTTTCCAACAGCATCTACCACGGTGCTTTCTTAAGTGCTATCAATAAATAATGGATGACTCACCCATTGCCTTCCTTCTTTTTAAATAAGTGAAGAGGCTCTGAGCATACCACATTGCCACATAGTTTGTGATGTCCTAATGGAGTCCCTACTTACACCAGTTACAGACAGGAAATCGGGATTGTGCAGTGGTCCAGGAAAGTGCAGTGATCAGCTGAGGTTTCCAAGCATAACATTAGCAATGAAAAACAAGGCCCAGGAGTGGAATTATTTTACCATATTACTAAAGGCTTCACCTGAGCCCTCTGAGGCTACGTCAGCCAAACCTTCCCAACAGTGGCATTCTGGGCCTCAAGTAGAGCTGATGGAAAGTAGAGCTGATAGGTTTCATCTTACAGTGACACTCTTCTTGACAAACTTTAGTCATCAGAAAGTCAGCCATTTAATCTCATATACTCACCAAGGCTTCCCCTACAATCAGTGAAATGAAATAGGTGCCTGGAGTGAACAAAATTACTCCAAACTATATAAAGCTTACTCAACAAGATGCTGACTGCAGCAACAAAAATGGTTTATAAAATTTCCATTCCCTACCAACCTCACTCAAGTTTTTATTCTCTTACAGTCCAGTTTGCCACTTCTCAACTGTGCCATTAGAGCTTTTTAAAGCCAACCACTGATCTGGCCTGAATAAAAAGAGCTTTTGTGTGGGACAGTCCTTAATCATGTAATCAGAGTACTGGTAAGGTTAGAATGGACCTCTTGAGATTGTTTAGGCCAAATGCTCTGTTCAAGCACAGCAGGTTTCCCAGGACAGTGTCCAGTCAGATTCTGAATACCTGGACATGGTCCTGAGCAACCTGCTTTAAAGCAAGGCATAACTAAACTGCTCAGCCACTGACTATGTAGTGACTGCTTTCAGGAGTCATTTTGCATCTCTGGAAATACATAGTATGAGCAAGTATTCTGACCCATCATTCTCCTCACTCTCTTCCCTCCCCAACAATGCTATCAATCTGTTAGAAGCACAAGCAGAATCAAGGGCAGGATGTACAAAAACAATAATTATGCTTGGTAGTGCTCATTTTCTGTTTGATGATTTCCCTGACGAGCTCATCATGAAAGTACAGGAGCATCGTGCTGACACGGAGAGAGGATGGAAGCACATGGTTGGGCATGTAAGGAAGGACTAGACTGTCCTGTCAGAGAGGAAGGAAGATGACCCAGGCCTTTACCTTTCAGTACCTGTGAAGCCATATCCTTAATTTCCATAAGATTCTCTTATGAGGTTAAAAATAAGCCAAAAATATTAATTTCTCTCTTCTAGCATGGTCCCAGCAACAGTATGTCCAAAGGAAGGTGAATTGCAGATTCAGGGGCAGAAGCTACTTAAGCCAGCTTTGCCATTGAAGTCAGCATCTCAGCAAATGAAGCCTTTAAACACACCTTTTTAGGATTAAATGAATTAAATGAATTGTCCTTTGGAGGTACTTCTTTCCCTCTACAGAGACTAAAGGCATATCCTAGGTAACTAACTTGGATTAGACAGCTAGCATGTAGACAGCTACAGGCAGCTGAGATGAATCACCCTCCTGTGGTCGTATCTTGCTGGTAAGAAAGCTTGGCCTTCAAATGCTCTTGCATTTCACACATTTCACATGGAGAGCTGAAATGCCCTGTCCCTTAGTAACCACCAGAGGCCATTTATTTAAACTTGCAAGAGCTTTTGACCAAGTGTCTAACTAGAGACTGTTATGAGAAATGAGTAGTCATGGGATGAGAGGTAACGTTTCGTCATGCATTGGAAAGTGGCGAAGAGACTGAGATCAAAGAATGAAAATTATCAGCTTGCTTTTACTGTGGCAGAAGATTAACAGCAGGAGGCCCACACATTCCATGCTAGATCTGTTGGTTATTGCATTTATTAATGAGACAGAGGCAAGTGCAACAGTTAGCCTTGGCAAAATTATTTATGCTTAATCTTCCAGCAGCAACCAAGCCATGGGACGGAAAAGCATAAAGCGGTTTTGCATCACATGTATGCTCTCAACTGACACAGTTTTGAAAGCGATCCAATGTGGTTCATCCAGAACTGTTTTGAGATGCACTGGCCATTACTGGTTAGAGGATAATAGATTAAATTTACCAACCATGTCAGAAGCAGCAGTTTTTTGCTCCTGTGTATTGCTGGAGTAGGCCGTTTAGACAGAAGACTTTTTCAGGGGGAAGGTCCCATGAAACACCTCATGGGCTCTCATTCTAGTATTTGTTATTTAATGGAGTACTATTAAATAAAGTCACATTGTGAAGTCTCTTGTGAAAGCCAAACTGCTTTGCCTTCTTTTGGTTTGCCATCTAATCTAGGTGATTGTCACCCAAGTCATTCACAGCCAGACTCGTCCTTTTCTATTAGTGTCTCACAAGCTTTATCTGGTCTGGGAGAAATAATTAAGTGTGGCATGTGGTGGTGTTCATAGGCTGGGCTAGTCTCTAAAGCTCATAATATGACTTGGACCCCAGGAATGCAATTTTTACAGATGAAATAGCCCATCGCAAGGAAAAATCCCCATGCAATTCCTGAAGCTGCAGAACCATTGCTACATGGCACTGGCCAGTCTACTGATGAAAAATGGCAAAGTAATAACGTAGAGAATGTTTTTCCCCCTTAATGTGGTTGGACAACTCTACAGCATTTCTTTCAGATGCAAAGACAAAAGCTGCAAAGTTGCCTACAGGGTATAATTAATCCTACATCATATTAAACCACAGGTGTAACAAAGTTGTTCCAGAACCTGGAACAAAAAACTGAGAGGCTTTTTTAAAATACAGTCTGCAGGTGGCTACATGAAACCTTTGCACTAAAATGATAGGGCTTTGCCATCTGAAATGCATAAGCCTATACAAAATCTAACTACCTGCTGTAAATTGAAGCACTATAAAAATAAAATTGAACAATTACCTTTTGTGGGCAGTGTAGATTGAGCTATATATCAGATTTAACATGAGTCCAAAGCAGTAAAGTTCCACCAAATGCAGTTGAAAGGGCTCTGGCCAATGCCCCATTTAAACTTTGGACTGGGGGTATGGATGGGGTTCAGGAGATAGAATTATCAGAGGGATCGTGGCACTGGCAGGGGGCAGGGAAAGCCATTGTGTCATCACATCTATTCAAAAGCTTGAAATGACTAGAGGAATTTCAAAATGAAAAAAAAAAAAAAAAACCTAACCCACAACCCAACCCTACAGAGAAGCCACAAATGATGAGACCCAATTCTGCAGTCAGATGCACGCACGGGACTCCTACAGATTTCAGTGTTCTGGATGAAAGGAAATGAAAGAGTTCATGCTCATAATGATTCTTTCTCTCACTCCTCCCTTTGATACCTCTCCTTAAGCAAAACTGGGACTGAACAAAGCCATTCTTCTGAGAACAATGACAGGACTTCAGAGATAGTTCTCCATTGCTAGCCACTAGTTCAGAGGGTGCCTCATTTTGTTCTTTATCTTGGTTTGCAAATTACACCAATGATCCTGCTCAGGTAGAGACAACTGTGATGGGGAGTAATGGGAGTTTTAGGGGGCAGAGAATTTCTGCTTTTGGGCTCAGGGAGATTCTCTGTGGGATCTCAACTAGCTGAGTAAGAGTATTTTGTCACTGTAGGAGCACACATCTTCCAAGGCGTTAGCTGCCATCTCATCCAATCTTGCAAAAGAGATGTTTAGTGACATCTGCAGAGAGGTAGGCATACCCCTGAGCTCCACTACTTAAGTTATGAGCTGAGCAGACTACTACCTGCTCTGATCTGCGAGCCCTCACAGCCGCATGACTGAAGTAATGTGCTCAACCTTCTTGCCAGCCTTTGAGTTAATACACTATGAAACAAGGCATGTTAAACTCAAACACAACCTGGCACTAGAGCAGCTTTACAGATCCTGAAGCCATCCAAATCAGAGTGAAGGCACAAGACCCACTCCCACTTACATGAAAACATTCTTCCTCTCCACTGAAATACAATGATAGACAATTAGCCCAAGCAAGGCTTACTTGTGGGAGTAAAGCTTGGCAGAAGCAGGCCTTGTGAAGCTGAGATGGCAGCATCTCTATCACATGCCAGTGTGGAACGATTCCTGACAGTCTACCATCAGCTGGGAAAGTCCCTGATCCTCAAAGGAATTTGTCTAAGACAAGCACCACAGAATAAACACTAGCTACCACCCATAGTCAGCTGCAGGCAACTTCGGCTTCTGCCCACGTGTGATAATATTTCTATGCCAAAGTATGCAGTATACTTTCTTTTTTTTTTTTGTTATACCTCTTGGCCAAAGATAAAGAATCAAAGACAGGGAAAATAAAATCAACATTTGCACGTTAACGAGTATCATCACTTATATTCCGCACAGCACCTAAAATTCCTCTCTCTCCCCAGGCTTTTGGCTTTTGGGGATTAGGCTGGTCTGGAAACATGTTTTCCCTTCCTCAAAGAGTCCTGGGATTTAAAAAATATTTCCTGTCTCCTTTAGAATCATCTCAATATCGTTTCCTGAAAAATCAATAAATACAAACACCAAACCCCTAAATACTCTTTCTCTAGAGTAGGCAGTAGGCAGGTTGGTTACAGCTTTTGTCCCACAGTCAACTGATTTAGACCAAAGACCTGAGCTAGAGTTTCTCATGTCTGATTCTGATGCAACTAATATGTGTTTCTCCAGAAAGACCCCCAGCCACCTCCACTTACTGTGCCTCTCATGTCATGATGGAGGCAGGCAAGTATTTTTACATCTGCTTTAAGAATGAATCAACGAAGATGCAAGATTCAAGTTTTAACTTCTATAGTGTCACCTTGGAAGATAATGGTAAGGAGTCTTCTTTGCTTGAGAGATGCTAAACATGACTTTGTGACCCTTTTAGAGACAATTGCTTCTGGTGAGCACTGTATGGCAGGGACCTCCAGCTGACCTGCCATCAAGCACAATTTTACTAGGTCTCCATGACTGCAGAAGCTTCGTTGAAGGTCATTTTAATGACTCCAGATCTGGGAATTCATGTTCTAACACAGCCAATGGAAAGTGTACCAACATTGAAGGACTTCACCCTGAGGCTGGTGTTAGACAACTTGTAACGGTGTCATCTCAGGCAACAAGCAGCTCCTCTCCCCCACCACCAGTAACTGGTGCCTGCTACAGAGAGCAAATACAGGGAATCCAATTACCTCTATTTTTTCCCTTCTTTCCTATTTTTTTCAGCCAGGCCAGTTGCTCAGCAAAGTTCACTATACAGTTTCACAAACACCAGGACCAGCATGAGTCCAGGCCCACCAAGAGCTGTGGACAGGCAGTACTCGATGCCAATGAAGAAAATGTAGGTGGAGCACTTTGGGCTGGAGAACATTTAGTGCAAGAAAGGGATATTCAAGCCTGGTAGGAAAACTTTCTATGGCCTATACTTTCAAATGTGTTTGAGGCACTCAGAGATACAGGACTGATTTGGTCTGAATAGCAGGGCAGATGCTAAAATGCAGTAAGCTCTGGTATCATATCTGGCTTTGAGATCTAGCTTGGAGTTTTTTGCTAGTGCAACCCAACTAAAAAAACTAAATCTAGCAAATGGTGGTAGAGTCTATGACCTGCTCCTCAAAGTATGGGGTACATAATAAAAGTTGTCTGAGGTGCTATCTTGCTTATTATGGGTTTGGGTTGCAATTCTCAGACCTATTATAAATACGTTCCAGTGACTGCACCCTATCACAGTTTCTTTTGAAGATACTTCTACAAGAATTAGTAGGGTTCAATATTATCACAACTATTTAAGATTGTGTTTAAATGCCTCAAGCTCAGGTCTGAACTTTTTCTCCCATATAGGAATGCAAGACCTCAATCACACCCAGTGAGAGAATGCACTTCCCCCACTCCCCTTAAAATCCATAATACCATTAAAAATGAATACATTGTTGTTAAATAAATTCATGAAGCTCAGATTAAAACTGTTTGTATTTCCTGCCCTCTGTCAATTATTAATATTACCCGTAATAGAGAGATTAATACCTACACAGTGGGGGATAAACATCCAGAAAACAATATAAGCTTTCTCTTTGAAAAGAGAATTATTTGCTCAGGTTTCACACCCAACAGGAAAACAATTCTGAAGCAAGAAGCCTGCTTTTGCACCACTCAACACATGCCTGAGCAGAACAAGTTGCTGCTCAAAGTCTGGTCACTGGCAAGGGCATGGCCCATCAGTCGATAAAACCCATGTGTCCACAAAGTCAATATGGGAGGAGAAATGTATTTCTGAGGAGAACTAGAGTCAGAAGCTAAGCAGATAGCATTGCTTTCATGCCCCTTGGTAATTAATGCAGACCAAAGAGGACCCGAAATCATCAAATTTCACCAGAAACCAGAGACACCAGAGGAAGTACCAAGACTGTGACTCCAGAGCAGGAAGGAAAGCACCTACTAGCACTGCACCCACAGGCACGAGGCTGTAACACTGATGCAAAAGCACCCAGCACAAACCTTGGAAATGAAAGCACTGAATTTTAACGCACCAAGTTCTGTCAACATATGGACAGTGTATTAGAAAAGCTGTTGTTTTACAAACAAAGCCAGCAAGTAGTGTTTATGCTAATACAACTTGTATTTATTATTCAAGGATCTGATGAGTGAGAAAACAATATGAGATGCTCATTCTATGGGCAAAGACAGTAAATGCAAAATGTACATATTCATAGAGAGAAGGAGAGAGGAAAAGAAAATGCATCACAGTTCTTTCGATTGCGTGTTTACAAGCTGATTTTGGTTATTTGCATGCCTCAGCTGTATTGGTAGCTGTATTTTGTTTCTGCAGAGAGCGTTACATTTAAATTCAGGAGTGATGAATTTTGTGCTTGGCGTTATCAGGTGAATGTGTTTTGATTTTCCATTTGTTTGCCCATGAGAAACTAACAGATACAGGGTGCTTTGCAATTAAGAAGCATAAAACTCAGAAATTAGCTGAAAAAATAAGGCAGAAAATGTTGCATAGAACATGACTAACAAGCGAGAAAGACACACTCAAAACCATGAAAGCCACACACAGCGGCCATACTCTTTTAAAGACAATAATGAGAGGCAATAAGTACTTGTCCACTGCATTCTTCCCTGTCCACGGTTGTCTTTTAAGAGTGATGCCTGCATGACCCACACTCATGGGCAATATTAAGGGTAATAAAAGTTCCACAACTGCAAATCAGCAAATCAGTGTAGTGTATGTGAAACACAGAACAGGAGGGAAATGTAGAGCAGGAAAAAATCCCACCAGGACTTAAAGGAAAATAGAAGAGTTTCTGCTTTTGCCTCTATCTAGCCCTGGTGTCACTTTATCTCTCTGCCCTTTTTGATCTGCAAGGTGAAATTGTCATCTGCTCTAAGTCCACATGGAGGCCGGTAACAAGCAGAGTCCACCAGGAGTCTGTCTTGGGACCGGTGCTCTTTAACATCTCTATCAATGACACTGAATTGAGTGCACCCTCAGCAAGTTTGCTGATGACACCAAGCTGAATGGTGAGGTTGACACAATAGAAGGAAAGGAAGACATCCAGAGGGATCTGGACAGACTGGAAAGTTGGGCATGGGTGAACCTAATGAGGTTTAACACCACAAAGTGTAAGGTCTTTCACTTGGGCTGGAGGAATCCCAGACATACACATGGGCTGAGAGAAGAGCTCCTTGAGAGCAGCCCTGCTGAGAAGGACCTGGGGGTCCAGGTGGGTTAGAAACTGAACATGAGCCAGCAGTGTGATCCTGCAGCTCGGAAGGCCAGTGGTATCCTGGGCTCCATCAGAAGAGGGGTGGCCACCAGGGACAGGGAGGGGATTGTCCCTCTCTACTCTGACCTTGTAAGTCCCCACCTGGAGTACTGCATCCAGATCTGGGGCCCTCAAGTCAAGAAAGATGTGAAGCTGCTGGAGAGGGTACAGAGGGGAATACAAAGGTGATAAAGGGATTGGAGCACCTCCCCTATGAGAACAGAGCAGTGGAACAGAGCACTGGAACAGGCTGCCCAGAGAGACTGTGGAGTCTCCTGCTCTGGAGATATTCAAGACCAATCTGGACGTGTTCCTGTGTGACCTGGCCTGGAGGTTTGTGGCCCTGCCTGTGGCAGGGGGTCAGAACTTGATGTCTTTGGGGTCCCTTCCAACCCAGACCCATCTGTGATTCTGTAATATTTTTCCAATGACTCCATGGAATTATAAAACATTGGGGTGGAAGGGACCAAAGATAGGATCCTTGTGCTGAGGCAGGATCAAACACATAAATTGTGCTAGTTCCAGAAAACTTTGGATGGGTGGGTAGCTCCTGGGTTCAACTTTGATTCCATCCTTTTATGTATGGCAGGTTCAATATGTGTTTTTATGTTTAATTACCAAGAACTATAATGGATGTCAGTCCTTACTGGGACCATTCCATTTCAAGGATCATTATCAGGGTCTATTATTATAGAATGGCTGCTGTACACTTCATGTTGGATCAAGTAGTGGGCTTTGTTGGCTTACGCTGTTTCCTCAAGATCAGCCCATTGGCTGTACACACCAAGAGACTAATAATGGGGTTTATATTTGGTAAATAATAAGCTGTTTGGCACATCCATGGACTTCCATGTACAATAAATAAGCATCGTAGCTGTAAGTGATAAATCAGTCAGATTAACTCTATGCTTTGCTCAAGCATCTTTCCACAGATAATACTAATGAACAAGATAAGAAATAAAAAATACGTTTAAAGCTGTTAAAATAATTCTTATTCATTGGGCTTCACAAAAGACTGTGATCAGTTGCAAACTGAATCTTTTATATTTGGACATGAGTAGCGGTTTCCTTTTGATCAGTCTGCCTAGAAATGAATTCAGACCCACTGAGAGGCTTTAGTGGTAAAACTCCTGAAATTTCCATTGAATGCTGCTACTGAATGTTTTCATGTATCTGATCAAAAATTACCATGAAATATTTCTGATAAGCATTTATTAAAAGCTGGAGCGCAGTAAATTGCTAAGTGTACCGGCTTAAAGCAGTTGAAGCGGAATACAGCTTCTTTGCCACAGTGATATATTCAAGCAGCTATTCCAGATGAAGAGACCTGTATAATCAGAGAGCTTCAGAATCAGAGAATAACCAGTTGTGTCACATAACCTCTGCACTCCTGTCTGCCATCGGGCTAAAGACAAATGCACAGCATTCAGTGCGTGCCTGCCTATGCCAACGGCTGGCGCTTTAACTGCCAAGTGCTCAGCCACTACTTTTCTCACTAAACTGCATTTCTCTTTTGCTCAGAACAATGCTGCCTACTTTTATGAAAAGCTTGAAAGAGGCTTCATCAGATAAAGCACAGTGAAAGTACAGCTGGTTCATTCTTGTCTCTTGTGAAGGCTAGTGAGAGAGGCAATTTTAAGGCTGCAGTAAAGAGTCACTTCAACCTGGCTCAAATCCAGACTGCTCAGAAAGAGGTCTTCTGGCACTTCCCTGGCTCTCCTCTCCAGCTGCATCAAGGTTCTGGCTCTAGTATTCATACAGCTCCATGGCAGGGTTCATCAAGTAAAATAATATTATTTTTTTGCTCTTTTTTTCTGGCCAAGTTAGTTTTCAGTTGCATCACTTCCCTAGTATGCCCAGCAATGCAACTCTCTGAAAGTTTAGGCTGCTCAAGGATGGTTGCAACAACGAGCCACCTGAAGCAGACAAGGTGGCCCTGCCACTCTGGGAGGCAAAACCAATGTCTCTAGGATGACAGAGACTGTACTGACAAAATCCTGTAACGAATACAGAATTCTCAGTGACATATTTTCCTCATTTAAGAAGGCAATCAGCTATCTCAAAAGCAAATAGCTACTTTTTAAGTAAAGTTTTGTATGACATGATCATCTCTAGAAAGAGAAGACTAGAGCTCAGTGAAACTGAAACTCCTGGGTCACTGAGCTCAGTGACCCAGGAGTTTCAGTTCAGTTTTACAATCCTATTACTACTTATTAATAATATACCATTACTGACTTCAGGATCAGTGTTTAATTAATGGATGCATAGTCTCCCAAAGACCACATATAATTGCAGCCCACTAAATAAAAGAGGTGCAGGGACTGAACTGAACTGAAGCCCCAGCCCACTGTTTGTCCCCACTGCTAATGTTAATGCATCTCCCAGGTCCAAAATAACCCTACTCTAGAAGTCCTAAGTATTACACATAAAACAACTCAAGACCATTTAGCCTGGGGGCCTGGCATTTAGCAGGCACAGAGACAGAAAATCCCTGCCTGAAGTCTGTCTGGGGTCCCCACTACCTGAGAGCTGTGCCAGTGAGGACACAGAACATCTCTGAAGTCCTGGGAGACCCATGGGGGTAGCATGAAGGGCAGATTTTGGACCAAAACTGGAAACTAGGGCCTCAGGGCAGGCCTGGGAACAAATGGCCTATAGATCTTATACAATCTATAAAAAAAAAAAGTTTTGCAGGAGAAAGGAATTAAGAAGTATGGGAGAGAATGGAAGGGGGAAAAGTGCCAAGAGGCAAATATATGCCGAGGCATGAAGAAAGGGTGTAAGATACAAGAATTAAAAAATAAAAAAGCCTAGGGAGAATAAAACAAAGGATTTGGCCAAAATGTTTGTTGAGCACTCTGAGGAGAAGCAAGGTATGACAGCAGCTCGTAAGAGCATAATACAGCAATGTGGCAGGGTGGATCTGAAAGCAGCAATAAGATCCCAAAGAGGGTAAGCATCTGTCAGAGTCAGTCTCTGTCCAATTTCACGCTCCAGAGAAAGTGGGGAAGCTCAGGCCACCTCATTTTCCACCCAACCAAGTCAGGCTGACACCATGCGGCATGAAACTTTCCATGTTGTAGGCATTTATTCCTTGAGCTTGTCACCCCATAATGAACAAGGACCACAGCCAGTCAACTGCTTATTCGAGGGAGCTCGGGATCCTGACAGCCTGCTAAGCAAGCGGCAAAGCTAGGGAGGACTGGAAAAGGTGCGGAAAGAAATGTGAGAGATCTCACAGATAATGTGGAGCGGAGGCAGCGATGTAATTATAACCCTAGTTTTATTTTCACTTGACGGCACGAAAAAAGGAAGGTGAGGAGAAGCTTTTAAATGAAACATGACATTCCCTTATTAAAGTCTGATTTAGACTTCAGCAGTCTTGCTGCTTTGTATACATTCCAGTGCTCCCCACACTGTGGGTAGCCAATCAGTCGAGGTTTAATAAAATAAAATAAATTTAAATAGCAATTTCCTTTAACAATGAGGACTTGTTTTCTGAGCAAACAGCCCTTTTGGTGTTGTTATGAAAGATGATAGAGCTAGCCACGCTGTAAATATGAGGAGGAGAGATATGGTCTCATTTATAGACTTAAAAGTCCTGTTATGCGTCTTTGTTTCCTGAGCAAACAAATTTCTTGTGAGGACTGCATGGAAAAATCTCATTATACAGTTATTTGTGGGTTTCCCTCATTGGAAATGGCTGTGTTGCTGCTGGTTTGTCAAAAGCATCCTTGTCCAGTGTGGTCCACTGTGGTTCTGACAAAGTCCCAGTTTTCATTGTTGCAGTCTGATCTAAACAGCTTCCACTCACATCAACGTGGAGCACAGACAGTAGTCCCTGTCACATCTTGGGGTGACCTCAGGTGGCCAATCTGCTGCGTTTCTGGCCTGTGAACATGGGAGTTGCAGCGTTCCTTTGGGTTCAAAGACAGCAGTAAGTAATCCCTTTCGATCATTCTCAGTCATCTCTCTTACATACCATGAAGGACATCCCAAGAGGAGGATTTATATTGAACAGGACACAGGCAGGTGCTCTTACAGAAAAACTAAAAAAAATATGACTGAACAGCCCTCAGGAACATTATTAATAACCTTTTCAGATGAGGAATAGGAGGTTTCTCTATCAGTGCAGCCATGGTTTTCCATAATAGGATTCAACACTCCTCCTGAGATTGTATCTGCCCTCCAGGGTAAATAAAGTCAGAGCTGAAACTTTCTGACACAACTTTGTCATTGGATTATTAATATTGGTAGGCAGCGACTGGAGAACGGGCGACACCAGCAGCATAGCAATTTTAAGGAAACATTTCCTATAATGAAAGTAGCAGTGGTGGTGGCCAACAACTGCTGTTGGGAGGCTTTTCCTCGCTTACTTTTCTAGGGACCCCACTTCTCTTCATAACATGCAGTGAGAGCCTGCTTTGTTGCTGCTGAGGTCAATGGAAATTGTAAAGTTGCCACATAATTTGATATTATGTGCACTTAGGGCCTGATCCAAAGCAAACTGACATAAATGGCAGGATTGCTCTTACAATTAACAAAGACCGGGGTTTGGGATTTCCTGGAAAGGTGATCCCAAGAATAATGCCTTACAGAATATTATCAACTGATTGTCAACAACACTAGAAGGATCACAGAATCACAGAATCACAGAATCACAGAATATTGGGAGATGGAAGAGTCCTCGAAAGACCATCCAGTCCAACCCCCCTACCCGAGCAGGATTATCTAGAGTAGATCACATAGGAATGTGCCCAGATTGGTCTTGAATGTCTCCAGAGAAGGAAACTCCACAACCTCTCTGGGCAGCCTGTTTGGAAGGCAGTATGTAGCTTTCAAAATTGCTCACTTTAAAAACCAGGGTTTGCTTCGGGTTTGCAAGCCGGTCTCTACCTACAGAGTGCTATGAGTATCTTTAATCCTTATAATCCCTTCCAACTCACACACATTTCTAAGGATGCTATTCTGGTCTCTCCTCAGGGAGATTTTTGGACCGTCTCCCAAAAACTGCAGCTTAGTAAGCGCACTGGTTGGAAACAGCGCTCAGAGAGGTTATGAGTTTATGCTTAGGTATTTTGAAACACTTTGTTATTCAGTGCTGCAGTAAAAAAGGCCTGATGGTTGCCAAGCTGAGAACATAGCTCAGGGTTTATAATTATTACCTGGGGTGTGGATTAAAGAACAAGTTACTGTAGGTCCCCAGCCATCTCTCCCACTGTAGCTGGCTCTGCATATGCTCTTCTCTCCATGGCAATGCCCTGAGGTACATCAGAGTGTCTTGGTCCTCAGGGAATAAAAAAAGGTACCTCAGTGTCATGGTCAGGTACAGAAGTGAACATAAAGTCAGCCAGCACATATCTGGGACTGGAGCCAGCTTTTCTTTCTGGCTGATCAGCCATGGAGACGAGAGGGTGGGATGGTAGCGTTGCAGGCCCTTTCGGATATGTAATTCTCTTCACAACTGCACAACAAGATGTATGGTGTGAGAAGCAAAAGCTAATTCATCCCAGCATCATCCAAAAGCTCATCAAAGCTCTTTCAATAGTAGGTACTCTTTGTTTCTTAGTTACGGAAGGAGCAGGTCCCTTCATCCAGTGGGATTAGACCACAAGGTCTTCTACTTGCTAGAGAAAAAAATAAAATTGCTTTTCAGAGAAAATGCTTTTAAAATCAGGAAAATGAAGATTTCAGTATGCTGAGATGCAGCAGCTTTTGTACAAGAACTCCTATGGGGAAATAATTTAATATGCAGTTGCATCCTTTTAATTCCCACATACTCCAAAGGTAACTCACGTCACACAGAAGGCCAGCTTGAAGCCAAAATGCACTGAAGATCTTTAGTAGTTCTTACCTGGTGCCTGTTTGGGTCTTGGCCATGTGTTTAGAATTAAAAGATAGGTGTGTGCATGGGACTTTGAGGATACACTGGTTTTGTGCTGGCCTGAATGCTGAATTAGCCTTTTTTGAAGTCTAAAAATCAATATTTAGAATGGTTGCTTTTGAAAGGAACCAAAGATCTCCTGGAAGATTTCTTTACTAATACAATCATCATCAGTGTATAATGGGGTCATTAGAAAGGTTTCAGTTTGTGACCTTTGTCACAAAACCCTCTGTGCAATGCAGTTTGCCAAGGGTTGTGCAGGGACTTTGAAGGACATTGAATGAGTCATGCAGCACCGGTCTTCCTTGAAAAGTGCAGTTCAGATTCTATCAATTGCTCTAAAAGCTCCAGCATTTTATTCTGCTGTTGTGCCACAAGATTTTGGGGCCACAAATAGAGAGACATTTCCTAGAAAACACTGCAGGGAAGTTTGCAAAAATTGATGGCACACCTGCAGAGACGTGAGATCTGCTGCAACCTTTCTCTGCCCCAAAGCCCTGCAAGCTGTATCCTCCTGAACTGCTGTATTCCTTCTTGGAGAGACCAAGAGGTTTCTTTTTCCCCAGAGATACAAAGGAAGGAGCTGTATGCTCTCCACTGAATGACCTAATGTAATCTGGGGACAAAGCAGCTATTAATCACTTTTATTGATAAACAGTAGCTTTACTAATAGAAAAACTGCTGGCTGTGTCAATTATTCATACACATACACACACACATTCTGTACAAGGAGCGGAAAAGAGACTTCCACCTTTTATCAGCGCTGTAACTGGTAGAATAACTTCTGAAATGCGGGCTTAGGTTTTAAAAATTTTAAAATAATTTTTTATATCATTCTTATTCCCTAATTTATCTCTGCCAGGCAGTGAGACGGGCTCAGAGCCATCTGAATGCCGTGATTAACTAGCTTGCTGATTATCTGAGTATTAACATCAGATCTGTGATAGTTTCCCATTGTCATGCTACATAGAGAAATGGAGAAAAAAAAATGGTCATCGGGTTGTTAAGGGTAAAATTCAGTAATAGATGGATTGTGTATCGGGTAGCAAGTATAAGCTCTTTCCCCACATCTCCTTACACACAAATTGTAGCAGTCGGTTTGATTCAGCAGTTTAAACCTTTTTCCTTCTCCAGCTGTGAGAAGTTATCATGCTCCAAGGCTCTGCTCCAGACACTGTCACTACCTGGCTGGGTAAATGGGTTGGAGGGGGTGGTAGGGGTGCAGCTGGGTCCCGGTGAGCATCCATCCTGCCCCAGGAAGCTTTATGCACCCTGGGTCCTTCCCCTTCCTGTGTCATGCTGAGAGACCAATACTGCCATTGAGTGCTACATGGATGGTAAGAGAGCAGGTTCCTTTGGTGCTGGTGCCATCATACTGCACAGCTGCTTGTGGTATCAGAGGGTTGGATTTGGTGATCTGGGTCCCCTTTTGCCCTTGTATAAGAGTGGAATGGTGTTTAGGAATGGGAATGATTCAAAAGCATAGCCTTCCCCTGCATGAACACTGAATGCTGTCACTGAACTGAGAAGCCCATCTTGTCTTGGTTTCAAAATACAAAAATAAAACTAAGAAGTTCCACAATGCAGAGGTTCCTGAGGAACTAATTACAAGCTCTTCTTTGTTCACTGATGGTATTCTTCCTTTAACACTGCACCAAGTTTCCCTGTGTTAACTTACAAGACCCGAAAACTCAAATTCTGTGGAGGCTTAATTACAGTTTCACACTGCCAAATCCCTTTGGTGCATCTTCTTGTAAGTCCCACTTCACATACGTTATCAGCAAACTTGAAGCCCTGCAGCAACAGCAACAACAGCAAGGACCCTGAACAACTATTCTGCCCATCTAGAAGCCTCCAGGAAGAGAATACAAAACATTTCCAGCCAGCTTTCATACCATCCAAATGATGTAATTTATTTACAAGCCACCCTGCCTTCCTTTGCTGACGATACTGGGCTGCAGATAAGGAGGTATCATCCCAGCAACGTTTCATGCAAGGACTCTACCTCACTGGCATGAGGTTGTGTATCTTGGCTATACATCTGCCACGTGACTCGTAAATATTTGGCACCTTTGGATAAAACAAAGCACAAAGCTATGGCATGTCGAGACCGAGTTTTTCTACATGTGATCCCGCCTTCTCAGCAGAGAGGGCAGCCCAGGTGCTTTTTCACAGACCAAAGCATCCATAAGGCCACTACACCCTTTGGGACCAGTGATCTCACTCAGAAAGAGTAGTTAGGCATTGGAATGGATTGTCCAGGGAGGTGGTGGAGTCACCATCAACTGGAGTGTTTATGGAAACGTTCAATGAGGTACTTAGAGACATGGTTTAGTAAGTAATATGTGTGGTAGGGAGACAGTTGGGGATGGATGATCTTGGAGGTCCCTTCCAACCATAATGATTCTGTGATTCTATGATTATGTCCCTGTGTGTACTCTTGGCAAAGTCATCTGACCTCCCGAAAACTTAGTAAACCAAGCCACATAATGAGCTGAAAGAAGGTCCCTTATAAAAAATAGCCTTGATTTCTAAATTAATCTGTGTTTTCCACACAAGGCACAGAATAACATATCTGGGTGGAAAACCACCCAGACTAAAAGGAAGACACCCCCTCAGAAGAGACCTTGAAAATCAATATGGTAATAGACTGACCCTCATTTTTTCTGTCAGGTTGAAGAGGAGAACAATTTGATGGTTACAGAGGTAATCAATTAGCTGAAGGTGGATCCCGACTAGCTGGAGCACTAGCCATATCCCGTATGACCACACTGACATCGTAATACAATTTTGGACTAACGTTGTTAACATGAAGACCTGTCTTAAGTTTTATACAGTACCTATCACAGGGATATCCGAGCAGTATTGCTCAAGGGAAGTGAGTAATTCTGACATCTCAACATGCGGTAAGTAAGTTTCTTTCCTAGAAAGTTAATTTCAGAAATCCTACAGTGAGGTTAACAGGATTAGTTTTCCAGTTGCCAGTGACTTTGCAAGAATAACACCTGATGAAGACTGGAGGGAGAAAAGGAAGGGGGAAAAGGGAACTGTGACTCTTCAAAATGCCAGTTAATTGCAAAGAATCTGTTATTGCTTAAGATATGACTTGCTGACAGTGAGAAAAATATATCAAAGCACAGAGGAGATATATCAAAATATCAAAATTCAGCTGAATAAATCCCAAAGGATGACAGAGGATCCATCGCTTAGAACTCATCTAGAAGGATTTCTTGTTCTGCTTGCATTAAGCAGTCTTTTTTCTTTTTTTTTTCTTTGCTTTTTTTTTTTCCCCACAGCTGAATTATTTTCCAACAAAGTGTGAACAGATTTTTTTCAGGACCCATCAGAAACTTTTCTGTACAGGCTAGGAGCTTGGACTTGATGCTAACAGTTGGTACAGATAAAATATCCATGAAAACAAGGTTGGGGGACTTGCATATTCAGTAGGGGTGGGAGGTGGTTGATTGCCTACTTTTGGAGATGCACTACATTATCCATGGTAAATATTACTCCAAAGGCAGGTGAATTTCAGCAGTCCCGAAGCAGCTGCTTTAAAATGAGGAAAATGTCATGTTTTTTTATTTTCTGATGTGAGGATTGATCCTCTCCTGTGAGTTCTTCACCCTAGGCAAGGGTGAGACATAAGTTTCATGGAAACCTGCTTCAGATACCAAGGGAAAGAGAGGGTGAGAAGCTGTCCCTAGGGAACTGCCTTTGCCCAAGAAGTATCCAGCTAAATGCTAGGCAGGAAATTTCCACCGGCCCGAGCAACACTTACAATAGCCTGAATCAGCTCAATTTCTCCATGCAATGTTACAGTTCAACCTCCTCATCAGCAATCAGCAGAAATCAATACTCTGCATTGGCAGCTGACATCCTCTAGCTACAGGACAAACTGTCATCGCCCTAGTGGCTCAGTGGCATCTGAGGTGACAGCAACAAAGAAGCTGAAGGCATAAAGAAAAACTTGTTCATCTACAATTGCTGCCAAAAAGCTTCTGCTTAAATAAAGGCAGGGGAGTGCAGGGATCAGTCTTGCTCCAGGAGGGCATTTACTGTCATCCTCCCACCCCACTTACCCCCATGCCCAGGTAGGAATCTTCACAAAAGCCATCATGCCCTCAGGAGAGGAAGCAACATGGAAAAAGCCACCAGGGAAGAGCCACACTGTGGTTTATCAGAGGGGCCGGTTTACATCCTGGTGGTGTCACTCAGTCCCAGGGGGGCAGCAAACCCCACGTTGCACACTTCCCTAGAGCCCCTGTCTGTACATCACCCTCTATCACTCTGGGGCTTATGCATGTTCTGTATCCACGTGGTCCTTCTCCTAAGTCTCTGTACTGCAGAACACCTGGGGAGGATGGTTTATCAGCATCACCTTAGGCTTCAGGGTTCAGGTGACAGTTCAGAGATATGGCAGAGCATTCAGAGCTACACCCAAAGACCCAGGGTGAGCCACGTGGTGCAATTAATAAAAAATGACGGAATGAGCATAGGCCATTTGGTTCATCAAAGTTCACTCAGCTTTTCTATTTAACGCTCTATTTCCCCCAAGAAGGCAGCTTATGATCTACTGAATAACACCAGTATGTTTCTACCTCGATGGCTTTAGCCTGGAAAGCCAACTGAAAATATGTTTTACTGTGCATGCACAAGCACAGATACCTGGTTTGGTGATGAAGACACCCCGTACGCACCACTTCTTCAATTCTCTACCTGTCGCTCTCCCTGTTGGGGGCTACCACCAATTTAGGGATTACAGATTCTTACTTTCACCACCCTCTGGCCTAACACTACAACCCACTCCAGAAATCCTTTGGCACAGGACTAAACAAGAGGAACGTGCAGGTGTGTTCCCAGCTCAGCCTCCTCGTTACTGCTGAAACTTGGCATGAGGTGTCCCGCCCACTTGGAAGAAGTGTCCTGAGGTTACTCCTGAACTTAAATGCCATCATCTGGAAACAAGGGAGAGAAAAAGGTATTCACAATTTTCTATTTAAAATTAATTTCCCCAGTTTTCCATTCCCAAATCCCAAAGAACTTATTGACCTGCAACTGCCTACTCCTATCAGGGTGTGCATGCAGCATCCCTAAGTCTCCCACAGTGCACCAAGGAAATCTGCCTGCTTAAGATCTGCCCTGTTTCCTCCTCCCAGTCCCCTGGAGCAGCCAACAGCTTTGAACAAGGAGCTCTTTGTTCGATCAAGCACTGTGCTGGATATTTCTAGAACTTTATAAATGAATGCTTTAAAATTCTCCATGGACTTTGTAACAGGGTTTCTCACAAGGCCCCCCAGGGTCCTTTCCCCATGCCCTAAAGAACACAAACCTCTGCAGCTCTCCCCAGAAGAAACACTAAATTCAGTTTTCCTCAGAGCTTCAGAAAACTTTCCGGATAGGTTGAAAATGAGTAAATCTGCAGAAATTGGAGCAGGCGCCACATCCTGCTTCTCCACTCCCTGACTGTACCCCATCAGATGAAAACAATGCTCCTGAGCTGAAGAGCCCACTGCTGTGGTCAGGCATCATAGCAGTTTCTCAGGTTTTTATTTATTTCCTGGTAACTGATTTCTCAAATGTTCAGTCTTTTCAGTAAACCAGGCAACTCTATTCCACGAGCTCGCTTTGTGAGCTGTTCTCATTAGCTTCGTTTATTTCATGTTTTCACCTACCATTTTCTTTACATTTTCACATTAAATTCCATTTGCTGTGCAGTGACCCAGTTTCACAGTACATCTGACATCCCTTTGATTTCTCTTTGCTGCCTGCTCTGCACTTACAGGTAAGAGCAAACATAAGAAGTCTCAACTGGTTCCTTTGTGTGGGTCATTTAGACAGATTAGAAACACTGAAGGAAGCACTAACTCCTCTCCTGGCTTCAATCAATACTTCCTCGGAGTTTGACACAAGTCCTCTCTATTTTTAAGCAATTCTTTGCTCCATGATACGCTGACTGCCTGATCCCTTCAGGTTGAATAGGAACCTGGCAAGTGGCACTTCAGTAGGTTGCTGCAGAACCCAAATAACATGTCATGCCAAGTCCCATCATTACCCAGCCTTCTTTTTTATGTATGTGTATATGTGCTTGTTATGACAGAGGCACCAAAAGGGAGAATAAAGCTAACAGAGGGGAGAGGATGTGTCAGTCCTAACTGTACTTTCCTTGACGGTAACAATTGAACAGCTTCCAGCAAAAATATTTAGTTACATTCATGGTGTGCAGGTTTCAGTGCCTCGGCGTCTCCACACTTGTGCTAAAGTCACCCCAGTGAGTGGATGCATCTGCATATTCATTCATTCATTTCATCTGAAATGTTTGGGACTCTCGGGCATTACTGGAAACCCTGAGGATACAAAAGCCACCTCCTTCATTTCCTTCCACTGCCTGGGGAGGGGTAGGAGCCTTGGGGGCAGCAGCAGTGGCACACAACCCAGAAGCAGTAGCACATGACCCAGAAGCAGTGGCACACAACCCAGCCATCCCTTCAAATCAGCCCTGTGGTGACCAGAGGCTCAGCTGCTCCAGGGCTAAGAGCTGCAGCTGGTCCAAAGTGATGGACGCTGGAAACAGGAGACACATGCAGACACCTTGATTTTGACATGCCTGGTAGCCTCTCAGCTCTGCTTCCCTCAATGTGCAAGTCCCAGTTTGGAGGTCACCACACTTGCCACTACGTGGCTGCAATTTTGTCATTCCCCAGGGATGCCCTGGCCAGATGTGCTGCCCACCGTCGCTGCCACACTGCCTCCTCCACCTTCAGCTCTGCAGGCTGGCATGGGCAGCGCATGCATAGAGAGCCCAGGGGACCAGTTGCCTTGGGTATCCCTCCTCTTCCTGCCCCTTGTCCTTGGAGCTAAGCAGTGTTTGTCAGAGTGCTTTATGCTCTCCACCACCTCCATGTTGCCAGTGCCCCGGCCACCCCTCTGTAAGCTGTCTCTCTGTTCAGATCCTTTTTGATCCACCATGTTTCTGGAGCAACTCCTGCTGTGCTTTGCAGATGAGCAATTCCCCAGACAGGGATCCTACAGCCAGGATAATACCACTCTGCAGCAAAAGACAGTTCTGCCCTTCCCTTCCCTTCCTCTCCCCTCCCNGGCTTTATTTGCTCATAGATCTATACTCTCCCCACTTTTAATGTAGGCATGAGTTAAACTCTGTTCTTTGTCACTCCCATTCCTAGACCCAGAGTCACAGAAGAGATCAACAAAGTTACTCTGCATTTACACCAGGATAATGAAAGCAAAAATTTGGCCCTTTGTATTTTCTTCCCATCAAATTTTTTATTTGTGGCAGTGTTATTGTTAGATTTACTTTGATGTGCCTGATTGAAATTCATTAATCTACAGCACGCTCTAAGAAAGCTCTTTATATTTGTTCTCTACTTAGAATATAAAATTACTTTGCTTTACAAAGTATGTTATAATACTCTAAATTTATGGCATTACTATTATCTGAGGAATCTCCCACTATTCATGCATATTCCCCCTTTGTTTCAGGCCCTTCAAAGTTAGTACAGCTAATTCTACATTTTCTTCTCTTGGCATCAATTGCACATTACACTAAATGCGACTAAATTACAGATCCTCTACTTTTCCTGGAAACTTGCTGGTTGGCAGAGCACGATTCGATCTGGGGATTATACTCAAGGTTTTTTAGCAGCTCGGGTTTGAGATGCAGATAGTACATGAACCTTCAGCGTGATGGATTACAAAAAATTACATTAAGCCTAATGATGTCATTTCTAATCAGAATTTCTATCCCTTTCTTTCCTGACTAGTGCAACCTGGGCAGATTTACTAAACATCTCTGCTAGCTCCATCGTCTTCACCTCACGGCGTCTTGAGTCAGCATATCTGGCAGCAAGCCCTACCAGCAAGTGAAATTCATAACGGAAATTATCATTGAGCACTGGGAACAAGGAGGTCATCTGCAAATGTTTCCAAATGGCCTGTGGCAATCCCACCTTCTCACCAGGCTTGCTTTTGGAAAGATCTTAATTATTCCCAGAGGAAAGGGGGAAGAGCTTCTTGCTGTTCAGCTGGGCAGAAGAAATGGCAGCAGCCACGTTGTGCCGTGCTGTGTAGGGTGATGCCCAAACCGGCACATCCTGCTGAGGGCTACGCCTGGGGTTCTCCATGCACAGTGGTCCTTGTGACAGCAAACCAGTCACATTTCATGCCTGCACCCTCCAGAGAAGTAGGGGCTGACACGTCCCACTCATTGCCCATCAGAGAAAAGCCAAACAACCTCATATGCCCATTGTTCTTTTCCTAATTCAGTAACACAATACACTTAATATAAATTATAACATGTATTCTGGTAATTCAGCTATACAGGTGGGACCTCGAGCATTTGTTAATTCGTTAATTATTGGACTTCTGAGAATTTTCTCACAAATTTCACACGTGTGTGGCTGCCTTTGCCCATGTCAAGGCTCTTCTTTGTAACCTAGCTGATACAAGAAATAAAAAAAAATCTACAAATTTTCAGCCTACAAATTTATACTCTGAAAGTTTCCTACACGTAAAGTGTATGAAGTTGCTTCATGGTTTTGTTTCCTTTGGAAGGAAATATAATTATATTTTTATATATAATTCTATACAAAGATAATTACATTATAAAAAGCCCCACCTTTTTAAATATTTAATGTCAGCAGTGAGCTCATTAGCTATTATTTGCTTTGCTTTGCTGGGAAATGCCACGTGAAGAGCAGACTGTTATTCTTCACCAAGCCAGGACAGAAAGCGATGGTTTGTCTAGCCCAGGAGTCCATCAGATGGGCCAATGGAGGATGCTGACAGAGCCATATGACTTAAGAGCAAACATATGGAGATATTTCAGCAGAAAATATCTCCTTGTTCCACAACAAGAGTTTTCAGCTCAGGGATTTCCTGAGGAAAAGAGGGTGTTGAGGTGATGGTCTTTGACTACTTTTTGCAACATCACCTTTTCCCCACCCCTTGCCCAAGCAGCTGTGGCGTCTGGGCACCTCCACACTGCTGGTAGTTGAACAGGTGCCAGGCAAGATCAAACCCTACCTGGGGGAGCAAGCAAGAAGTAAGGTAAATAGGATTTCTCCTAGGACAAACTAAGGCAGATCTGGGCTCCCTGTGACCCATCTGCAACCTGCTGAAGGCCCGTCTCTGTGCTGCGATGTCCAGTGCTGGGAGAGATTCTGCTGGGGTGATCTAAACTAAAAGTACTCTGCCTGCTGGCTGCTGTTTCTCCACTGTGTTCCAGTTGAAGTGGCAGCCTAGGAGCAGCAAGTCCCCAAGGGCAGCCAGCAGCAGTGGGGCTGGTGAGGAGAGATGGCTGCCACACCAAGCATCTGCGCACCCCACTGCTGCCATCAGCGCGGGAGCTGCTCTCATCAGGGCTTCTCATTCACAAGGGTGGGGTTGAATGTAAATCTTGGAGGCTTCACCCATGGCCCTCGTTTGAAGCCCACGCCAGCCGCAGGGGTGGAAGCTGTGCAGGAGACAGGCAGTAATTAAGGCTGGATTTTGAAGCAGAGGGATTCCTCCTCTCACCCTTCCCTCCAGCCTAAACCCCGGGATCCTGTTCCCAGAGCGGAGATAAAAGGGCAGGTTCTCTTCCCTGAGTTTATTAAACAAAGCACAGAGGTGGTAGGACAGGACTGGTGGCGTTGCTGAGCTGCCAGGCTGCACAGGCTGCCTTCGGGGCTCCCACACATGTTGTCCATGTGTGCTCCTCCATGAGCAGGGCTGCATCTCCCACATTTATGTATCATGGACCCAGCATCTCTCCCACCCAAAGACACATCAGTGTGACTCTCCACCCAGCTAGCTACCCATGGGGAAGGCAAGAGGCTGAATAGCCTCTCATATTACTTGCTACCCTACAGGCCAGACACCGGACCTGAAAGAGTCCTAATTAAATCCATCAATTGTACGGAATGGTGCAAAATGCATCTGTGGCTTTGAAGAACTACGACAATTTCAGGCAGATGGCAAGATAGGAATTAGCACTTCTTGCAGCACCCAGCCAGAACAGATGCAATACATAATGAGGGTCAGACAGCAACGCACAGCACAATTCCCTTTGCTCTCCCAGCAAACACAGAAACACTAAGTCACTGTGTCACTACAGATTTTGTTGCTGGAAACACGATGAGTGTCAATTGTCAAGGTAAATTAGTAATGCCGCACAAGTAGAAGCTGGAGGTAGAAATGGAGCTATGAGAGAGACAGCTCTAGCAAGATGATGCTTCTTAAAGGAGTTCCTCTAAACTCTTCCTTCTCCCATATGCATACTGCTGCTTGTGAGGGGTCCACGATGTCAGTAACTCCCTCGGAAACAGTTGTTTGTCTTGAACCGCTGATAGGAATTATATTAAGTTAATTAAAAATTGCTGCGAGGTCAGTGATTCATAAGGCATTCAACTACAGAAGAATAATGCACCTACCTGGCTACCAGTCTCCTTGGTCCATTTCTTTGGGAGTGATAGTATTTTAAGTCATGAAATGGTAAAACATTACAGCAAAGAAATGGAAAGTTACTCTGTGCTTAACTGTCCAAGAATTAGATTCAGTAAGAAAAAGGTGTAGGCATAATTTGTCAGCAGGTATTAAAATAGACCTTCTTGAGGCATTATCTGAACTTGGGAAAAATGTTTCATTGGCTGCCTGAGGCCCTCCAGTATTTTAATTTTTCTAAATGAATTATAGTATATTCATTATACAATAGGTGGCTACAAGTATGGAAGCATTTCTGTGCATTCATTCAGTGGTTCATTCACAATTTGAAAAACAAAGCCGACCAGGTGTAACAAGGAATCCCTTTTTAGGTGGTTGTGTTTCTCCTTTGTTCTGCTTTTTTCACTGGCAGCATTCAAAACCCAGATTTTCATGCATGAAACTCTTTCTTGGGAAAGCTAACTCGCACTTTGGGATTCTGCTGCCATGCCAAATAATTCAAGCTGCTTAAATGGACTTGCAAGGTGGATGCTCAAATGCAGATTGAAATGTGAATTCACTTCCCAGAAAATCATCTAATTTATAAATGAGGAATCTTCAAACCTTGAGGTAGTCAAAGCGACTTGGCTTTTAAAGATTACTTACAAAAGGCTCTGGCTACCAATCTGCCAGAGCCTGGCTGTGCGACTCTTAAAAACCCCAGCACAAAAGATCAAAGACTGACTCAGTCAAGCAAAATGTTCCGCTGATGGGTAAATAACTTCTGCTCTGAAGATAGTATTTTCCCAAATGCCATATCACCGTTCAGATCTTCTGACAGGTGCAAGTACAGGCCGGAAAAGTGTGAGAAAATGTGTACTGGGACCTACCACCTTGTGAGAATGAATTGGTAGTCTGGGTGCACACAGCACCTTTCGAAATGGGGGTACAGGGGCCATAATTCTCGTAAGAGTAAGAGTAACTCAGAGTACAGGCATAACCTTAAAAAGTTGTGAGTTAATGGCAGCACTTTTAAGGCAGGAGGCTTCAAGACGGAGCTTTCAGCTGTCCAACCACCATGCAATCCTAAAGGGGCAGCTCAGCAGGTCTGCCCCACAACCACATCCCTGAAAACTGCATCTCCATCTTTTCACCAAGTCCCACACTGCTACATAGGAGGTTGTGTCCCTGAATGGAGGGGCAAGGCAAGGAAAAGATTAGAGACATCTCTGGTAGGCATGGCTGCTGGTAGGGACAACCTCACCTCCTGAGAGAGGCAATGAGTACCCAAGGGTCTCACTGTTCACAAAGGTCTTGTGCTCTCCTGCATCGCCCAACTAACAAACAAACCTCAGGTGCCAGATTCCCACCATGCTGTCTGTGGTGGGGTCAGGTTTTGCTTTATAAAATGAGTGCCAAGGTGCTTAAAATGTGAACGAGGTTGTAAATAGCCCAGCAAGGCATGAGGGAGACTACAGTATCTGACCACTCACCTTCTTCTAACTCTACCAAGTGCCAGATACAATTAAGAAGACAGGTAATAAACGGACAGGAGTAATAAGAGAGGAAGGCAAATCTCCTGAAACATGAACACAAAACCACAGTACCTTCATCCTTCAGTGTCCTAGAGGGTCCAGTAAAAAAACGAATTTTCTTGGATGTGTCTCTCTTGTGACGCACACTATCAGCTTAGCATGGAGCACCAGCCCTCGACATGGAAAACAATTATTTTCCCAGCAATCACCACCAGATCATTGTGAAAGAGAACTGGAGAATTTTGACCAAAGAACATTTGCTGGAGAGCTAAATCATAACCCTGCAGTGTTGACACAGTCTTCTTGCAACCCCTGAAAAGCATATTTTGCATTCTAGCTGACACAAGGCACTTCCTGGGTAGTGGACAAGAGCACTCGGCATGCCACAAGAGAAGGCTGACTTTGAACCAGCAAGCTCCAAGACTCACTGGAGGACTAGCACCTGTCTCCAGGAGAATGAACACAACGGGACCTCTCCTCACTGTGCTGCTTTTGGCCTCCTGTCCGTTAGTGTTCACAGAAGTGATGGAGGGAAAAAGTAGAGGAAGAAGAAACCAATGAAACAAATGGCAGTCAGCCCTGCAGTGTCAAGGTTCTGTGTAACCTTCACTCTTGCTACAAAACCATCAGATGTGGCTCCAAGAAAAGCCATTTTGCCTGCTGCACCTACTGTAGTAGGTTTTGGCTTGTTGGGGAGAAAGAGTATTGCAAACCAGCACGGCTTACAGTCAGGTGCACAGGAATGGGTTAAGTCATAGGACGAGAGTGCGATGGTTGCACATTATGATGATTTTTTCATGGTTTTCTGCTGTCATTCACAATGCCTTCCCTGGGGAAATCATTTCATCATCTCTGTGACGGTGGGACGAATGAGGACTGACCCCTGCCTAGGAAGCCACATCTATTCACTTGAGGTGGCTACATCCATAAAACAAAAGCTATATTTTGCAAGGATTCCTCTATGCCACGCTTTTATCCCATCTTACTATTGATGTATTTTCCTCTGTCACTGCACTAATAAATTGATCTGTATTTTTACCATTTCTTTTATTCGAGGCTTTTATATAAATCTAACTCCCTAATTTTCAGGCTGCATGGTCTGTATCTCTGCAGATGCCAAAATTTTATCTTTATAGTAAGTATCTGTTAGGTCAAAAATATCTTTTCAGTTATTCCTATGCAAATCCAGCAGAATCCACCCCTAAGCAAAAGTGGTCTCTACACTAGGCATGTCTGAGGATACTTTGCTATGAAATAGTTTTCTTAGATGCAGTGCTGAAGTAACTTCCTTATCCAGAAGGTGAAATTGATTTCTCCTACACCTACCTAGCAAAAGGTTTTGCCTCTGTCGCTCCCCTATGTAGGGAAGAAGGTGTGTAGAATCACAGGCCAATTATTTCCTCCCTCCTATCATGGAGGTACCCATTTCTCTTCATTGGTTGTCAAGGGAGTGTACCAGTTAGCTTAAGCAAGATACGTACTTTTATATGTGCAATACATCCCACCAGTAAAGAGTCTGTGGAGAGTTAGTACAGAGTTATGAGAACACTGTAAATTTGTGCCTGAGCCTTATCTTACCTGGGCAGACAAAAGCTTTTATTATAACCTCCATTCCAGGGTAAGTCTTGCCTATAAACATTAGTTACATGGCACGGAAGAATCAATTTTTATGATGATGACAAACTGAAGCGCAAAATTGAGCATTTATATGCAGGTTGCCTTTGAGTCATTTGATGATTCACCAATTAGTCCTGACCCTCCTGGAACTAACTTTAAATATTTCACTTCAAATGTTTCTACTGTTTCAAGTACCCTTTAACATAGCTGGAATTTGATCTGCCTACTGCTAGGAAATTATTTAACATAGCCTCTGAGTACAGAAAAATAGATGTTTTCAAGAACAGATTCTTTTAGTTCCTGTATTCAGGGAAGAAAGATTTGTTTTATTTAATTTCATGTTGTAGAGCCAGATTTCTTCTATTCAGAGGGAGTAGTCCTTTATTTTCCAAGTAGCTCAGTTAAAATCAAACAAAGGTTGTTTGTCTCTGCATTGGCTTAAGCAGAAGCATGCTGCATAAACTGAATTATTTGGTTTCACGTACAGCTGTTCCTTCTAATGGCACAAGGTGATTCTTCCCATTGTACTAAACCACTTCACTCAGACCCCTTTATGTTACACTGAGGTTCAAGATAAACCTTCTTAAGTGTTAGATCATCTTAAGTGCTATGCTCTTTGCTGGAGACAAGATCTGTCACCTTGACTTATTTTTAGGATATTCTGAGTGGATTTTTCACAGGGCTGAAGCCTCTTGGAACACAGTAGCAGCTTCTCAGAGTTTCACAGTTGAGCAAGAAACCAACACAGACAGAATATTTCTTTTTTTCTTGTAGCGGGATGTGATCTCTTTTCTGCCTCTTTCCCCCACAAAATTGGGCAAGTGCAAAGAGATTTTCAGGCTTCCTTGGGAAGAAAAGATTACCAAAGATTTTTTTCAAAAAGCTCTGTTTTCAAGGATGTGGGCAGCTAGCATATGCCTAGAAGCTTCTTCCTGCTCTTGTTAGGTATGCTAATTTTCAACCTTTGGTTCATGAGTTCATTCCCTAATCAAGGCTACAGCACATGTCAAGCAGTTCACTCTGAATGAAAAGCTTTTCCAGGCTGAAAACTCAATCTACCACTGCCAGTGACATTAAGATAAGCAGTACCTCGAGGGGTCCCAGTCCTTATCTGATACGCTGTGTTCTACGCAGGCTCTGCTAGAAATTAAGTGGCATTTCATGTACACACTTTTGGGATATGTGTACCCTATTGAACAGGACCTTTCATTTGCACATCAAATGAAGCTTTCCAGGAGCTCAATTGAGCCCCATTCACTTGCTGAATATCACCCTTGTTACAAGACCTACAATAATGGCATGGCTATATATCATAAAGACAAAAGATTACTGCCCCTTAGGAGGTGGCTATCAATCCACTGCCCATCATCCTGTGTAATGAGTTCCCTATAACAAAGTGATACTTTTTATATCTTTTTTGACAAATGACTTATCCCCTAGGAAAGCTTCATTACATGTCCTTCATAGCCTCCCACCACAATCGCTGAGATTATTTATGTTAGGAGCACCTAGGGAATTGAGGTAGGGTGCTGTGCAATCCCATGCACACACACACGCTGTGCACATACTGCTGTATACTTCACCAGTGGGTGCCTCTCACTAGTTCCCTTCTCTCCAGGTGTTTAACCTGACGCACTCTTTTTACCTTCATGCTACGAAGATGCATGCCGTTAGGTCTGAACGAGGCTTTGTGCAGACTTTTGCATGAATCAAATGTAGGCGACTCCATGTAAGGGCAAGATTCCTACTCACAGGAAGCTACTAAGAACACTAATACAGTGTCTGAAGCAGATCATTTCTTGATTCAAGTTGTTCAAATTATACATGTATGTAGGAAATGGCTACATATTAGGCTGGAGATGGCCTTCTTTCCACCTAAAGGAGAATTAGATGTGAAGGCTATCTGCTACCAACACAGCAAGGGAACCAGGAGTCCAGAGAACATTACACTTGGAAAGGATTTAAAGAATTAAACAGGGGAAATTCTACTTAGAAAAAAAGAAAACACTGGGGACCACTAATGAAACCTACTCGGTGTTGCTCCAACTCATCTCCTAAACATATTACTAGAAATATCTAGGAAATGTAATAGAACACAAAAACATTTTCCTGGGGATTTTTAAAAAATCTCCCTGCACTGAGACTGATGCAAGTCTCATGGCATGATGCAAAAACATTCAAATTGATTTTAAAGAGGGATTTTCCATTCCCCAAAATAGCCTGCCAATTTGAGAATAATTTTTAGACAGCCTGCAAGAGTGTTAGATGAACAAAGTTATATATGTCTCTATAAGGAGGCAAGGTCAAATGCTGTGTGGAAATTGAGCTTAGGTCTATATTACTATGGAGAGTATTCCTGACAGTGGTGGGGGTCAATGCCCTTTTTGATACAAGAACTGATTGCTCTAGGACTAGATAATTTGCATTCGCTTGGCCATGGGAAATCTTTGGCTCTCTCTCTAGGTGATTTATCACCTGGAGCTCAGGATGGGTGCTACAGATCATGGCATCTCTTGTTGGGAGAATTCTGAGTAATGAAAGAATTCTGAGTAACACAAGAGGTTTCCTAGGTAATCAGGAGGAGACAGAAGTAGTGAAGGATTGAACTACAGTAGAAGCAAGAGAGAAAATCAAATTCTTATTCAAGATGGGCAAGGACTTCGCTAGATCAATGTCAGATTATTGCATATGCTAGATCAAGCTTTATGACAACTGTGATGGGGATCAGTGACAATCATACAGAGAATTTCTCAATGTTTCTTTTCTGTTTTTAACTAGTCAGATGCCATGATTTGTTTCTCAGAATAACAGAATGCACTATTTCCTTGCTAGAGGAGAGAATGCATCCACAGCACTGTCCTGAAGCTGGTAAAGTACATACAGGATCCATACAGTACATATATACATGAAATATTCTATCTCTTCAAGGTATAAGAGGTGACAAGTCCTCCCGAAAAATCAAATTAATTTCCATGTTGAAGCTCCTGAAAAAGGATGTCAGCATTACAATCTCTAGCTATGGAAAAGGAAACTGAGATGCAGAACTGTGTGAAGATTTCATAGGGCACTCACTAGAAAAGAAAAAAAAAAAAATAATCCCAATTTCCAGGCAATTTTTTCCCAATGCTTGGGCTAGTGTCCCAAGCACCTAGCAATATATATGGGAAGGGAAGGGAAGGGAAGGGAAGGGAAGGGAAGGAAAGGAAAGGAAAGGAAAGGAAAGGAAAGGAAAGGAAAGGAAAGGAAAGGAAAGGAAAGGAAAGGAAAGGAAAGNGGGAATAAATCCACCACCTGTTTTTGAAGATCTCACTTGAACTGCCCTCCTCTGAGTTTACATCCAGTTCAATGAGGGGATCCAAGACATGCCTAAAGTGCTCTTATTAGGTAAATAGTTTATCCTGTAGTCACAGAAATCAGTTGTTCTTCCTCCATAAAAGAACCAAAGGCTATATTTAGACTGCCTACTACAGATTTCAGATTTCCCTCATCTTAGTTTACTCACCCAGAATCTGTGAGTCCAGTTAATTAAAGCTTGACACAGTTGAATTAAAACAAGCATCTGGTGCCATCTGAGATTCCCTTGGGTATCTCAGATGTCTGTACAAGTCTGACATGTATGAAATAAGATCTATGGGAAAACCATGCAATTCTGGAGTGGCAACTGGGGGCCAGGTAGGATGCTAAACACCTGTGTCAAAATGACTGCATGGAGCTCTTCAGACTGGAGGTAGACAGAGTTACCTGTTTATATTGATTCAGCACATTTTAAAGGAGAATTTCCCATTGCAGGTGGCCTATTTCTCATCACTGACTACTGAGGACACCTATGGTAACCACGTGGAACAGTTTGGTTTCACAGATGCCTAAAGCTGAGAGGGATGAGGCTGGGTCGTAGCCCCCCTAGTTTACTGCTCCTCAATCCCTTCTGCACTTCTCGGTTCCTGTACCATTTTCCTGCATGAAAAATGTTGCCATCAGAATTCAGAAGAACTTGATATCCAGTTTTCAGAAGTATAAGTAATTATGCAAGGCAGGGGGAAATCAGGCCTGTTTTCTCCCCGCTTCACAGAGATATCAGAAAGACACTGTGACGAGTAAAATAGTTAAGGCAGATTAAATTTACCATATCTGTAAAATTTTCTATTAAAAGGTTACCTTTGATATAATGCTTCAGCCTGCAGACTTTTGCTTCCCAGCCATTAAATTCTGTTGTAATAAACTTTTACAATATGCATCATTATTGGAAACTTAAATAGGCTTAGCCCTTGAGTGAGACTAACAGAGACAGTAGAAAGAAGAAATGTGAGGTATCTGGCTTCTTGAATATTTACAACAAGTTTCTTCTTTATTAAATAATGCATATGAGGAGAGAGATTTGGAATTCTAAATTTTCAAGGTCAGGGTATAAGGAGGTCTGTCTGGAGGGCCATGAATTCCAGATCTCAGGTCCTGTCTCCACCTTTGCCATATGGCAAAGGTGGAGACAGGACTACTGTCAGAGGACTACTCAGGGAATTAGATCCCCTTATTTCCAGCTGGGATTGAACCCTTGGGGCAAATGGGCTGCCATGAGCCAGCAGTGTGCTCTGGTGGCCAAGAAGGCCAATGGGATCCTGGGGTGCATTAAGAGGAGCATAGCCAGCAGGTTGAAGGAGGTGATCCTCCCCTTCTACTCTGTCCTGGTAAGGCTGCACCTGGAGTCCTGTGTCCACTTCTGGGCTCTCCGGTAAAAAACAGACAGGGATCTCCTGGAGAGAGTCCAGCAGAGGACACAGAGATGATTAAGGGCCTGGAGCACTTCTTCTATGAGGAAAGGCTGAGTGAGCTGGGGCTGTTCAGCCCTGAGAAAAGAAGTCTGAGAGGGGATCTCATCAAAGTTTACAAATATCTGAAGTATCAGAGACAAAGAGAGATGGCCAACCTCTTTTCAGTGGTTTGTGGAGCCTGAAATTTTTCTATACTCTTAAAAGAAACAAATCCTTCACCTGGTCTACAAGGAATGGAGCAGGGGCACTGCACCACTTCCAAAGTCTTCTGGGAGGCCAAAGGAGGGGAATGTTAAATGTAAAATGTGCCCTGATATACTCCTTTTCAATTATGATTCTGCTTTCCCACCTACAGTCAGTTGCCTTAAGAAGCAAAGCTCATCAGATATTAGATTCCTCAGCATTTTCTCTGTTCCTGTTGCCCAACAGGAGATTTCAGCTATTCAGGAGTCTGTGGGCAGGCTTGGCTGTTTAGGCCCTCATGCATCCCTGAGGGACCTGATTCCTTCTCTTGACTAAGTGAGCACAGAGACATCCCTGGAGTGGCAAGACATCAGCTCCTAATTTGCATTGCAGTTTCATTTGCAATCAACAAGCGACTCCAGTGCCCTCCATTTAAGACACTGGCTTTCTTCCCGCTAGACTCAATAATACACTTAATTCTTACAACACCCTGACACTTCACTTTATTTCTGGCAGTGCTTATTCTAAAGGTCAAAGGCCTCACTGGATTTCTCAATTGACAACTGCCATGTTATTTAATTATTTGTAACTGCAGAAGGCACACCTCTCATCTGCCCTGAGGCATTTTTGCAGACATGAAGGAACAACAGTCCCCAGGGCAACAACCTCTGTTAATGAGTGCCAACAGGGATTCCCCAACATAGTCCTTCAGAAAAAAAAAGTAAGAAATGAACTGACCTGCTGGCTGAGAAACTCAGTCCCCAACTCAGACACAGCAGTGTCTAACAGAACAAAGGATCACACAGGTTTCCACACAGGAGGCAACAGAAAGTTTAAGTGTGAGTGCTATTTACTGGGTTTGGCTCTGATTAAGGGAAACAAAACCAAGAAGAAATGTTCATTAAGGACTTCACTGGCTTTGCAACTTCACTTTAAGTTCAAAACACTGCCAGTGTAATAGACAGGGAATGAGACTCATTGACAGGTGAACTATGTTCTTTCCTTGCTGCCACCGAAATCAACAAAGACCAGGATCTGGCCTTATAAATCTCCATTTTTTCCCTTAGCTTTGAAAAAGGAATAAGGACTGGTGGCCATTGCAGATCCAGCAGACTTTGTTCCATGCTCATCATTGCCTATATTTATTGCAGATTTCAATTTTAATGTCTTCTGACATTGATTGACCTGAGAAGGGTAATAACCATTCCAATAGTATGTACACTGTAATAAAAGGTAAGCCAATGAAAACCCTAATTTACTCAGGGAAATAAAAAGGCTTTGGCTTACTATAATGTGGTACTTATAACAGCATTCCCTCTGTTGTAGCTAACAGTGTCAAGTGTGATGCTAAAAATTGAGGCTGGGGATTAAACACTCTCAACACAATGTAAAATAATACACACACACACCCTGCATGGTCATGCAAGGATCCCCCAAACCTCTTTATGCCCCCATATCCTCATTGCTGGGCAACATTATCCTGCTTCAAAATGCAGTATGTTGGAGATTTATCCACTTGAAGATGCTATCCCCGGCAAAGAAAAGGGAAAATCTTTTTTTTAACACAGAGGGGGAAATAGTTCCTCATCCTCAGCAAGGTTTGCAGACCAGTTTAGTGTTTACCTTTGGCAAAGGCAGGAGGGAAGAGTGTTTGCAAGCGTGTGTTTTGGCGCATTTGCCTTCCTCACTGTTGGGAGGTGCAGACTTTGCTCTCACTGTGGGCTGGGCAGTACGGTACAGGTTTGAAGAATGCCTTTCTTCTTGGCTGCATTTGTTGTTTGGAAGCTGGCGGCTGCTGCTGCTATAATTGCTGAGTTTATTGCTGCCCGAAGCAAATGAATGAGTAGGAGGAAGAGTAGGAGGAACAGAAAGTGCCATTAATCTACTCTCTGCTGAGTTTGTGGGAAAAAAAAAAAAAAGGCAGGCATAATTCCTGTAGGCACTCAGTATGGTGATGAGCGCAGCAAAAGCAGTCGGATATGACATACTAGCATATTAGTAGGATGAGGAAGGCAAAGGAAGTCGCACATCTTCACAGTCCAGAAAACCTCTCACCAGCCTTACTCAGGGCTGCACTGGCTTCGTGTCCACCTTGCCCATCCTGTGGTAGCACCCAGTCTCACATTTATTCCATCATCAAGTCAGGATGTGGTCCTGCCTCCCTGCAAAGCTAGAGCTCCCTTCTGCAAAGCACAGAGGGTTAGATCTAAAATAAATACATTAAATAAAAGCAAGAAATATGTAGGTATTGCCTGATCTGTAATCATATTTGCTCCTGGACATGTTTGCTCAGAAAGTATAAGGTGTATTATGATCTCAAACTATTTTCTTAGAAAAGGCTATCTCTCAGCAGGCTGTTCAACAAGGAAAATGTGAAATGTAGAAATCTCTCTTTTACTGTAAAGGCCACAAGAAATTTCAAAAAATAGCAACTCATTTTAAGATCAAAATAGTTTATGGAAGTGTTTTTTTAATAAGCCATTGATAGCTTTCCTACTGCACTGACCATTTCTCAACATAGTTCTGCTGTAATAGAGATTATTGAAGGATATTAGAAAAGCAAAGTATGCAGGAGGGAAAAAAAATCCTTCGTTAAACCAAGTGATGTAGTTGGGGATACAGGCAGGCTTTTGAGTACCTCAGCTTCTCTTCAAGTCGTTTCCAGAGAGAAGCAAAGTGGTTAGCCCAGCAGTGGGAACGCTGCATGACAAAAAGTTGATTCATTTGAGAGTGAAAACCTGTGCTGATTAATGTGGAAGGAAGCCCACAAGTCCTCTGTAAAGTCATTCAGGGATGGGAATGACAACAGACAGGGCGGGGGAGCAGCGGGGGGGATGCCAAGGATAATTTTTTTTGCTTCAAGGATAGAAAATGATAGGTAGAACTCCCTAATCCAGCAGGTTTCAGACTTCTATCTCTGTGTGACTTGTAATTACATGATTTATTAAGAAGTTTTTTCTTGTTTGAGTTGACAGAAGGAGATAAGACAGGTCATTGAAACTCCACAGTCACTTCATGATCCCAGAGCATATCAGGAATCATGGCACAGGAGTCCAGGCAGAGAGGAAGGAGAGCTATTTGTTTATGTTGTTGCTGATTGAATCTACTGCTGAACCATTTAAAGTTGGAAGTGTATTTAAAGTGGAATTGACTCAACTAAAACATTAAAAAAGTCCCGAGAGATACAGATGCAGAACAACAGCGGCAAACTTCAGGCTTGCCATCGCAAGCATTCAAAAACCTCTGGAAAGAAGTGACTTCAAGTCTTTAAAAGGATAAGAGAGGCCAGCCAAGCCAGACAGATCCCAGGGCCTGTTCCTGAAGGTCCCACACATGCATTGCTTCAGCTGGTTTCCTGCTGTGTCATCCTTCCAGGACGGGCATTAGGAGACTGCTGTGAAGGGGATGTGTTCATCCCCTTTGTGAAGGGGATGAACACATCCCCTTCTATGTCAGCGCTGTGTATTGTATCAGGCTGTATGAGTGGACGTTTTTGTTCAAACAAAGGGTGTATCTAGCCTGGTTCCAGCCTCCAGCAGTGGCAATAAGCCCATGCCCAGTGAAAAATAAGAAATCTGCATATATTTCCCAGATGTGCCATCTCAGCCTTTGACTATTTTCAGCCAAGCAAATTCTCTAAGCTTCACGTGCTTTGTCTGTTTAATAAACCTTTGTAAATCCCTTCCAAGTTCTTGCCCAGTATCTACCTGAACGTTTGCATCCATAACATCCTTTGGCAGGGAGTCCAATGAGTTCATTGCCTGTTACCCAGGGAACCGCCTCCTTCTGTTACTTTTGAATCTCTTTCCCAAGTAGCTCCATCTGATGGACAATCACCCTTGCCCAGGATGAAACAGTTAATATTCAGCCCTTACCTACCCTCTCCACATCCATAATTTTGTAGTTCTTTAGTGTATCCCACCTTCACAGATTTTCCCAGGCTGAAAAGTCCTAGTCTAACAACCCTCTCCTATTCCTTGCCTCCAGAGCCAGCCAGTTATTCTTTCCTGGCACTTGCCAGGTAGGTGGTACAGGTGAGCTTAAAGAAGGAAAGAGGCCTTGAGAGTGGACTACTGAAAAGGAGAAGTGATCATCCCCATGCTCAGAAAAGCCCTGCTAGATGGTGTACAGACCAGTCACAAACCAGGTCTTGGCCATCCCTGGTCACAGGACACAGAACCACGTATCTCCTGCCTCGTGATGGGGAGGCAAAGGCTGTATCGCTGCAGTACAACCTGGTGAGGCTCCTCTCCATGTGATTGAGACCTTTCAGCGGCTGGGCACAAGGCAGCAGCAGCAACCTCTAACAGAGTTGGGAGCGCTCTGAGGTGCTGTTGAGATGCTGAATGGTGGGATGGTCCCTTCTCCCAGACATCACACAGTCCAAAGTGACAAATAAAGATGGGCTGTAGCTTACAACTGAATGAATGATGTTGGCTATATTTCACCTTACACAAATTATATGAGATATGAGATACGTATGACATGACTCATACAGATATGTCTCACACATTCCAGACCTATTCTAAATACCTTTGCATAATCATGTGTGTTTGTCCCATCCTGTTTTCATAATTCTCAAGAAAATTAAATAGAAAATTATTCTTATTGATCAATTTGGCATTTTATATTTAAAAAAAAGAATACATGTCTTTTTTATAATGCAGGTTTCCAGAACCATCCTGTCTGTCGTTTGTGAAATGACTGTACTTACATTAGACAAGACAAATTATCTAGAGCCCCAGGAAAAATTAATTTCATGGGGATGCGAAAGATTGAAGACCTATTGGTACAGTACAATATATGCTTGGCAGATGTCCCCTGCCTAAGGCATGAAATGGCCTGACTATTATCTTGTCTATGGTTCAAAAGTAATTGTACACATTGCACACAGAGTAACACATGCTCACAGAGCAAACACCAAGTGGTGATGGATATCGCTCTTGATACAATTCACATCCAAAAACCATAAGGGCTGAAAAGGAGAAAGTACTGTAAATTTTAAAAGGTAATATGAATTCATTAGCTGCAAAGAACACACACAGTTGCATTCAAGGAGTAGAGCTGTGACAGTAATTGCTGAATTGAATATTTTTAAAAAGCCCTTTTGTTCTTATTGGCATCAAAGCTATTGTTGAACTGTGCTGTACTGTCAGCAATGTGAATATTAGGGGTTTAGATCCATGCATGCAAAAGATCAAAAGCAGTGATGAAGGATTCTGTAATTATTAGTAATTGCTTCCCAAGTGACCATTTTTTGTAAAGATTCTTTGTAACAAAGTGTTCACTAAAGACTATGGCTTGAACTCATATTTTCATAGCAAGAACATGAGCCCATGGAAATCATTTCACACATTATCATCATAGCTGGAAACTACCACTAATAAGAAATACAAATGCTACATAAATTTTGGATATCATAATTATGATTATTACTTGCAATTTTAATGCAGATTGTAATGTTACTTTTTCAATTAGAAGAATTTAAAGACTCATAAAAAAGAAGTTAAAATAGGTTCAGGTAGAGCAAAGTCTTCGTTTCTCTAATTCTGTGTTCAGAATTGCTTCGTTCAAGTAAAATATAAACGGTGCATCAGCTCTGAACAACCCCTGACTTGTAAAAGGTACTTTCTAGGCTCAAGTCTCCATCCACTTAAAAGGATGTAAATCCTTACACAGACTGATAACTACAAGCACAGACACCAAGAGAATTGCAACAAAGCCAAAAAAGGTGCAAAAGCTGCGTCATGCCCTCTTCTCACATACCAGCACCCATCCCATTGCCAAGATCGAATGTGTAACTTGAGAGCCTTACTCCACATTTGATCCTAAGATTTGCCTTGGAGCTGTTCTTGTTCATTCCAAGACTGAATTTGTCCTGAATAAATAAAAAACAAAACTATGGCACTATTAAAAATAGCTCATATCTTACAGTAGTAGATGATTGTGTCTCATTGGAAAACATTCAACATATTTATGAAATTGTAGTGTTCTTCTGTCCAGCTGTAGCATGAGGCAGCTTTCTTCTATCCTTTGCTAAGGTAAGGACAGAGAACCCCTGTGAGTACATGACCTACACAACAGCTGCATCACAGTCAAGATGAGCACCAGGAGGGAACACCTCCACCATGAGCCCACAACTCCTGTGTATTTCCTAGTGGGACATTTTGGAGTTCAGAACTGCAGCTGCACAGCTCCGGGACTTCTTCCTTCCTATATATCAAAGCCTGAATGCAAAGCCTAAACGGACTATAGGAGTACATGAGGTGCGGACACAGGAAGGAAGAAGTTTGGGCTTTTCATGGGAGATATCATCACTTTGCAGGTGTGGTCCCTACCCCTCCTCTAAGTCTGATTCTAGAAACAACATGTATTAAATCTGAAAGTCTTGAAATGGCCTGTTAAAATCCCTGCTAGGATTAATTATATTCTTCTACTCCTAAGGGGAAAAAACTTACTGTGTCTGTCTGCAAAGTGCCTGTTTGGATGCTGTACAAATTAATAAAAAATAATAACAGTGGTGCCTGCATGAAAAGCCAGCCCTCATGAATCGATCCTCTTCTACTGAAACCAATGGGACGACTCAGAGCTTTCCATTATGTGCAAAAAGCAATATTCAGTATGTGGTTTGTTTATGAGCTCTAAAGAAAAACATAGCAAACCCCTTCCAGATATCCTTTCGTGTAGCCCAGAGTTTTGTGTTGGGTTTTTTTGTCATTTTGGTTAAGTAGCTTTGTTCAGTATGCCAAAGCACCCTACTGAAGTCATCGTGTAGCACTGCTATTTCTTACACCAAAACCTGTTATCCCTTATAATGTAGACTCCCTTATTATGTCAAAAGGCTTGATTCCCTTGCAGTTAGTCTCCCATCTCACTGATAGGACACACTGATACCATGATACATATATATATATATGTTTATGTATTACAGAATATATATATATAATGGTATTAATGTGTATGTGTGTGTGTGTGTGTGTGTGTGTGTGTGTGTGTATCTGCCACAGGGTAAATTCTAATTTATCATAAAGGACAAGTGTGAGTCCTGCCCAGACACCCAAGGCTGTAACAGGAGACTTTAGTCAGCCCAACAGCTTTATTACTCTCCAACAACTCCCTCAATATCATTTCTCAAAATACAACCAATTTTTCTTCAGTTTCACCAATGCGTATCAGGAGTAACATCGCTGAACTCAACGCTTCCCCTCCAGTAAGGAAGAGTCAGGGCTGGTGTCTCCTATTCATGAGGTAAGTGGGGAAACAAATCATGTCACCGTTTTATTTATGTTTCATCTAATTATTCAAGGCACATTCATCCTCCTTAGTGGCTGTCTGTGTTCTGCTCTTCCCCACCATAGCTTGCCCATTCTTCAATGTAGGTTTTGATATCTGTTTAATGTGCTGTGATGTGTGCCATGTTTTCCCTGGTAGTTGCATATTCTCTGCCAGGTGGTGAGGGTAGGGGGAAATGCCAAAGGCAAAGCATGGAGAAAGCCCACCAGGACGGCATCTTAGATGACAAGAAACACAGACGCAAGGGAGATTTACACACACAGTTCCCATTGCTGTTAATGGGACCTATGCATATAATTTTTCCCAAACACTGATAGGAAAATAAACTTCAGAGAGGAGAAACAGAGAGTATTCAAGGGGAAAACAGTTAATATATAAAGCTTGTGGCTGCCAGTTGGTAATGAATGTGGCAGGCATAATAATGGTAGTAATAGGAAAAGACACCTACATATCTGAGTGAAGGTTATTGTAATATGGCACACGTACAGAGAGCAAAATCATCAAGGAAACCACTAAATATCATTTTGAGTAAACAGCAAGAAAATACACTCAAGACTAAAGAGAAAATAAAAAGGAAAGTAAAAGCAGAACTTGGAAGAAGCCAGCCAAGACAGCTGAGAAACCAAGGATGCTTTCACCTCAGGATTCAGCAGCTATCTGCAAGAAGTCTGGGAGGACTGGGGAAGAGGCAGAAATAGGAGGGATGCCAGCAGCATGAGGCAGAAGGCACAAAGGTATTTCTGTCCATCAGAAAACAAAAGCAAACACGGTCAGAAGAGACTGGTATAAATTAATTTACAGGATAAGTAACTCAGACTGTTCGATACAGGGGCGTTTACGTAATGAGATTATGGACCAGAAATAACCACAGAGGTGAAAGCTTACAAATCAGTATTAAAAGGGGACTCTCAAATGGTGGATCCTAGTGATCCAGATACTCCACTGGCTCAGAGAGTATGAAATACAGTCAGAGGTTCTGGGATAGCACTGATGATGCAGAAAGACATAATATGTGAAATCAGATGTCATGGTGTACCACCACCAGTTCTTCCCAGCATCCAACTCACTGGCATTTACTGGTCTCTGCCCCTTTACAGGAATAGCAGTACAAATAAGTAATAGATACAACAATGCAGGTAAGATGCAACTGCAGGTGTGGTGAGAGTTGCCGCAACATGAGTATCATTGACTTACACAAATAATGCATTTTTAAATGGTCCTAAGACTTGAAAAGCAATTGTCAGTGGGGAATCACTACCAAAGTAGGGTGGCTTTTGGGAAGTCCCTGACATTCATGCAGCAGCACCATTCAGCAGGAGCACAAAATACTGGAGCATGTGGTAATGATCAATCTTCCTACATAGGACAGTCTGTTTAGGGTAAAATTAATAACCTCTGATCCATGTACTGTGCTCTCCTTTGACTGTCGAGCGAGACCAGGTGAGCAGCTTAAGGCAGCTGTCTTGTCTGCAGGTGGATAAATCCCACCCTGAGTGACTTGGTCAGGATCACGAAGGAAATCTCTGCTCTGAGTCATGATCTCAGGCATCTCCGTAGCTGCTGTGTTCTGCCTCTGAACTGCTACAAGTCTCCTTCATGTGGATGGGGCTACATGAATTTTAAGTAGGAACTTGGACTACTGTATGCAAAACAGAACATAAATCAGGAATAATTATTCTAGCACAAAATGGAGACACCCCCCCCCTTTAAAATACTGATGAATCTTCGTTACATAGAAGAAATATTACTGAGCCTAAAGCCTCGAGCTGAGGCAAAGCAAAGTAAATCCAGGTTTGGGGAATTATAAATTATGAGGAAACACTGATCAGATGTTGCTTCTATAAATAATAACAGCTCATTAATTCTCACTTCGCTAATCCACACATATTTAAAGAACTCACCAACCCCCTTACCCCCAAGGGGACTCATCCCACTTCTCAGCAAAGCTTTAATTTATGTTAGTAGCAAGATCTCATATTTCTAGGAATTCATTACTTTAAAAAAACCTATTATAATATGTTTATTGGCAGACTAACAGATATTATCATAAATAATTGAAACTCAACTATAGTTGTTCAAGGCATTAACAAACTACACTGGCAAGGCATCTTTTTTTAAAGCACATCCTTTCATTCATGACACAATTTCATGCCTATGGAGTGGATCCCAAAAAAGGCCTATTTAATGCAGAATAGAGGCTTACATGCTACACAGTGTTCTGAGTGGACTACTTTGTAGACACAAGTTTCGCATCTAATTGCCAAACTTAATTAATGAACAAAGGATGCTGTCACTACCCATGTGATCAAATGCAGAGAGTCTCTCCCATTACTTAAATATACATCCATAGGGTCATCCTGTAGTGCCAACGTTAGTATTCATCAGACAGAGCTCTCTCGCACAAGGATGATCTGAAATGTGAAATGCAGCCAGATAATCAATCACGGAAACGGGTCTTCCACATGGATGGCAGGCAACCACTTCCTTCCAAAGTTGTCCTATGGGATGTACTCAGTGCAGCAGAGCATAACAGATGATAAAGGATTATGCCGTGGTGTCATTGAACTGATTCTAAATAAGATTGCAAGGTGGTTTCATGCCCTACAAAGCCTGCTTGAAGGAGGAGAACCACTTCAATATGTGATGTGGGTGCACTAATACATCATCCTCTAGTCTTACAAGAGGCTGACTGCTACCAAAAAAGGTTGTTCAGAGGAGGCAGGATTCATCCTACCAAACTATTAATCAGCTAATAGTTAAACATCTTGTGTGAGGTCATTGTCCGGGCTCTCTCCATACTGACCAGAGGCACCTGCAGAAGACTATTTATCCTCTTTTACTGTAGGTGGGATCTAACACAGGTGGGATCAGGCTCCCAACGGAGGTGTCCATCTCCCTTCACTGAACATACAGAACCTCGACAGATGGCTGAAACTATACACCTCAAGCAGTGATGGCTGCCAAACTTAAAACCAGGAGGAACAAACTGGTGCAAGTTTGTGACAAGGACTAACAAGGTGAAACAGATGACTCCATACTATCTACTTTATATTTATAAATATATATTTGTTTATATTGGCAAACCAATTCAATATGTTAAAAAAATACAATGGCAGTTATGTCTGAGTTGAGATTGCTGCCTATATAAATACATCAGAGCAACTTACAGCACAGAAGGAAAACAGCTATTTAAGCAAAAGGTCAACCCTGGCCCAAGAGCAAATAAGCACCTCCTAACAGTACAAAAACTCACCCTGGAGAGCAGGAGAAGGCTTCTAACCATCCATCAAAAGACTGAGGGTCTGGAACAGCCTTTCAGGATAGGGAGATCTCCTATTTTTGGAATGTCATTGCTTGTAGAGAAGCTGCTCTGCTATGTTGATTGTACCCTTGAAGATGTTATCATAACGCATCTAAAACTGCTTGTGTAACCCTTGTTGAAGTACGGGATACATAAAGATCAGATGACTATTCTGAAGCAAGAAATGACCTGCTCCAATGTGAGACTGTGCACGTGTCAAAAACAACTCCATGTTTAATCCCAAGTGTTAGGATAATTTAGCATGGAGGTTTAAAACTGGGCTCTTTTTGTTCGCCTGCCAAGTTCCAACCCCAGCTTCCCTGCATGTCAGGATCTGACTCTGCATTGTTATCACTGTCACCGAGATCACGAGTTTCCCCTCGTGCCCCACTGGCTCCATAGAAAAAGCAAGTGATCATGGGCACCGGTTTCACAATGGGCAGCCATGCGGTAGAAGCAAACTTCAGCAGCCCATGGCAAATTAGAGATGGGAGGCAAAGGCAAACTATAGCTCGCTGACCTTCAGCTGTAATTTTGGTATTGTGGTTTTGATATTTACGTTCATTTGAAAATTACATAGTGACTCGGTGCTGGCAGGCATCAGAACGGACTTTAAGCAAGAAAATATAAAACAGAACAAAAGGAGAGATTTGTAAAGAAATAACACTGAGATGCACTTTAAGGGAGAGATTTGACACTGGGTGTCTGGAAGGAGGTCTCATGTTTGCAGACACTCGGAGAGCAGTGGTCCTAATCGGTGGTGCTTAGTAACAAACACTGCATACATTCACTTCACTCTGGGATACCAATGCCCTTCTGTGTAGCTTGGTAAGATTTCAGGAGCCTCTGACACATTCTGCTCCGCTATTTGAAAGCCAAAAGCTTCCAGAGGATCAAAGTCCCTGGACACACAGACACCTTTGCCATTTCCCCCTCTGTAAATAAAAACTCTTCAATACTGCAATCCTCAGTAACTTGATTGTGAGTTTTACAGCCACAAAGAGAAGATAGTTACATTTGGAGGACTATGTCTTAAGTTTAAAATGCAAGACAATGAATGCAAAGCAGATTAAGCAGTGAAGCTACTAACATGACATGATGGATTAGATTGGTGTAGCATGTAAGGAGGATGCTAACAGCATCATAAAGCAATGGAGCCTAATAACAAAAACACTTCAGCTGACACAACTCTGAAAAACGCCTCTTTTATGAATGTACACTTTGCCTCAAATTTTCACAACCTGGTTGCAGGCACTAAGTAACAATCAGCTCTCAGAGAAAAGTGCTGTGATGTATTACAGCATTAGATCTTGCTGAGGAAGACAGACCGTATCACGATTACATGCAAAATTAAACCTGAAAAACTGCATGAGAAATATCCATGACTTTGAATTTCAGATCTATTTTCTTCCCTCCAGAAAGTATGTTTAAATGTTAGGTACAGGAATCCCACTGACAAGCACTCCTGAGTACAAGCTTCATACCATCCTGGAAAGAAACAATACAATTGCTTCTCTCAGGCTCATTAAATATACAGTGCATAAACTCTGGCTTTGGAAACCTCATCGGCGGGAGGCTTCTTTCTTTCTTCTTTCCCCCCACCCCCCAACCCTTGAGGATTACTGAAATCTCTCCATTATCCACTGAATAATGACAATGTTCTGCAGCCTCGAGCTGTGACTAAGGATTTGGTCATAGATGCTACAAGGTAGGGAACCTAGAGGCTGCCATTGCAAAAATGCAGCTATAATAGAATTTAGTTCCTTTCCAAACAATTAAGCACCCAACCTTGTTTATCACATATACTTTTTGCTTGCAGTGTGTACTCGGAAAAACCCACCTGGCTATGAGAGACAAGCTGCTGGTTTTGTGATGATATTCATTGAAGAAAGCCCTCGCAGGTTCAGCGAGGCTCTGTTAAAACTTCTTGCTCTGTAACTCCAACTGCTACTTCTCAGACTGTTCTGGCTGCCTCACTTACATGAAAATGTTCACTTGCCACACTCATCATCACCTGAGCTTATATTTACTGTTAGTCTTAAATATTAGACCTTTTAGGACTCCACAAATATTCCCATTAAGTCCAATGGCCTTAAGGCTATGAATTCATGGACCTTTTTTTGGTGCTACATAAAGTTTCTGGCTTCCTCCTCCTCATATCTGTGACTGCTCATTCCCACTCCCACAGCATCCTTTCAATTTTGCCAGCACAAACATTTGTGCAGCCGTGCTGGGAATCAGACAGGGGAATTGATCCAGCTAAAAATAACCTTCTTTTTTTTTACCCTCTAAGTCAGTTTTCAGGCATAGAGGTGATGCAGATCACAGGGTGGTGGAAAGCTGGTGGAGAGCAGGATGTCAAATGCCTTCACAGCACAAAGCTACATCCCACATCAACTCTTATCAAGGGCCCCTCTTGTAGAGGGGCTCAGCAGCAAGTTAGCGTGTGAGATGAAACCCTCCTGCAGACTTCCTGGCTACACAGTGCAATAAAGCATCAAGATGTGGCGACACTCAGGGTTTTTTTCCCCTTGCCAGTAACACAAGCATCCTCACACAACCACTTCTTATCCATCCTTCTTATCTTTCCTCTTATCCACAAGTTTGGTGGAACTGTGCTAAAACTTCTCTTGTCCTGTCTTATGATCCCAAGTGCAATTACCATAGAAACACAAACTTTAAGAGACAGGTGAGTATTAAAGGAAGGACATCAGAGCAGTAAAGAAAAAGCTGAGCTCCTCTGATGCCAACAGGTCTGCAGCATGCCAGGAATAGCACAGACACTTTGATGGCAGAGCACACATTCTCAGTTATGAGTCTTGGGGCTCATCCTGACTGCCAGTTGCCAAGTAATGTTCCAAGATGGCCCAAAATCCTACCAACCTTATCTGAATTTTTTGGTTTTAGTAGGAGGAAGTTACAGGGTTGTGAGGTGGTCCACTGGCTCAAGAAGAGAAGCAGGCATCTGGGTAAAAAGTTGTCTGTAGAGGGGAAACTTGAAACAAACTTGATAGCAGAAGTAGTCCAAACCAAAGGGGCAAGACAAACATCAGCATAAGTGCTTCAACAGCACAGGGATCACTCACAGAACAATGCTTTGCCTCACACAGAAAGGAGTATCTAAATGTCATCTCAAGGAACACTTTCACTACTTCTACACTTCCTCAGTGTGCTGGTTTTGGCTGGGATGGAGTTAATTTTCTTCATAGTAGCTTGTATGGGGCTGTGTTTGGGATGTGTGATGGAAATAGTGCTGATAAGACAGAAGTCCTCATTATTGCTGAGCAGTGCTTACACCGAGTGAAGGCCTTTTCTCCTCCTCACCCCACCCCACCAGCGAGTAGGCTGGGGGTGCACAAGGCGTTGGGAGGGGACACAGCCAGGACAGCTGAACCCAGATGACCACAGGGATATTCCATACCATGTGATGTCAAGCTCAGCATATAAAGTTGGGGGAATGTTCACATTGATGGCACTTGTTTTCCCAAGACCTGTTAGACATCATGGAGCCCTGCTTTCCTGGGCATGGCTGAACACCTGCCTGCCCATGGGAAGTGGGGAAGGAATTCCTTGCCTTTTCCTTGTCTTGCTTTGCTTGTGTGTGCAGGCTTGCTTTACTTATTAAACTGTCTTTATCTCAGCTCACATGTCTACTCACCTTCACTCTTCTGTTTCTCTCCCCCATCCCACCAGGGACGAGTAAGCGCTGACTGTGTGGTGCTTAGATGCCAGCTGGGGTTAAACCATGACACTCAGATTCATCTAATTGTTCAGGCAGCTCCTCCTGGAATTAATATTCCTCACGAACAAAATTAAGCTTTTCACTCAGGGAGATGGGTAATTAAGCCTCTGTGCAAATCTGGAATATAAAATTACCCAGAGTGAAACCAAATTCTTTTCTTTCAAAACATGGACTGAAGCATCCAACAACTGGTTGTCTCTTTCCTGCAGACCCAAAGAGCTGGTGGGCCAACAGAGCCACTTTGTGAAAGGTCACTGTGGTATCTAGGCTTCACTTACATTCTGACAGTTCCCTTCATCTCCCTGCCTGATTCTCTGACAACATGAGAAGCACAAAGACATGCTTCAGCGTGCATTCCTCAAAGCCTTGGATTGGTCATTTCAGTATATTTTAGCAGTGCTTGAGCCTGGTGGGTGTTACAGCCTGGCCAGCCCACTGTGAAAGAAACACAAGGGGATGGTGCAGATGGTTTGGCCATCAGGAGCTCAAACACCATGTCCTGCAGGCAGGTCTTTTACTCACACACGACCCCTCTGCACACAGCCACCGTGCCGGCCTTCCACACCGCAGCAACCACCCACCCATTCCTTTGCTAACCCAATGTCCTCCTTGCCCTGACTTATCAGTAACTACAACCAGGTAACTACAAGAGTGGTAGAGGAGCCAGACAAAGCCACGTGGGCCCAGGAAAATGTAAGAGTTCCCTCAAAAGCAACCCACAAGAGCAGCAGAAAACCTGCCCAAGGAGAGCAGGTCTTCACTGGGCAGCTTGCACAAGCTTCCTGGGCAGTGGGCATTGCGTATGGGTGCCTGTGGCCCTGGGCTGAAGGTCACCTACTGTGACTACTGAGGTGAGCGAGGCAGCACTGGTTTGTGAACAATGAACAACACCAGAAGAATGGAATGAAGAAGAAAGCAGCTTTATCATAAAAAAAAAAAGTTATTATTTATTAGAAATTATTTTTAAAAGCAAGTTCCAAAAGCAATTTTTGCTGTCTTTCCTGCTGGGACCTGCCTCCTTTATTTCCCAGTGGGTAACTGAGTGGTGTGATGAGGATTAAGGGAGAGCAGACTCGACTAGTGCTGGAAAGCACTGAGGCTTGCTCATCACTGTTTTAAGGTAAGGTCAACGAGTTTTTCCAATGTTTTTATCAAAATGAACAGACTTTAGCCTCCTGTTAAATTATTCTTTTTTTCTTCTTTAAACAGCAAACTAAGCACACTTTTTGAAATGTTTAGTGGCTCAAAGTCATAGGTCTGAATTAAAGTACACTGCTCGCTGAAAAAGGTATAATAACTAAAAAAAAAAAAAAAAGGCAAGCTATTACCTTTATGGACACACAGTACAGATATTTTCAGTGATAAAACTTTCAATAAACTATTAATTTAATATTTTAATCCCATTGAGTTTAGTGACTCTGTAGATCCAAGTAATGTCCATGAAGACTTAGGATACACACAAGCCTGAAGAAAAAAAAATCCAAACCATGTGGGTCTAATTCCTTTCCTTGTGAAGGGAATTGGGGTTGTACCTGTGCGCCTTGGAAAGTAGGCAGGTGTGTATCTGTATTTCAGTGACAGGAGGCGTGAACCTGGAGAAATCCCACAGGAATCAGTGGCATTGTCCCAGCAGCAATCAGGTGTATAGAAGCATAATTTAAACCGACAGGCGTACACAGACTCCAGTCAATCCACCCCTGTTTATGGCATCAAAAGGGATGTATTAAATACAGTAGCATGATAAGGAATACCTTTATTCTGTAGAAAACCCTGCCTTAGAGAGAAAGTTGAAAGCACTCTTGAATTTTAAGCAACAATAACTTCAGTAGGAGGTTCTCTCTGGCAACAGTTGAAAAGGCTGAAGAAGACATTCACACAAAAATGCATCAAATCCCAGAAACTTGACAAGACCGGGTTATGAAGCTGAACAGGATTGTTTAAAGCAGGTGGCAACTCTATAATTTATTTCACCTGTCCTTTTCATACTGCTGTGAAGAGTCTGCCACGCATATGAGAACCAAGTCACATCACTGGATGCCTGATATCACGCCAACCCTCATGAATAGCAACAAAAAAGTCTATTGCATTTAATTGCCAGGTGTCAAGCAAACTCATCACAGTGCATAGAAGGCGCTCTGTGCAACCCATCAACCTGAAGAGACTTATTTTGTGGCTGCTGTCTATACAGCCATCATTAAATAAAAGTAGATGGAGGAGGCGCTGAGTAATTATGATTGCAAGATAAATAAAATGCTGGGTAAGTAACTTCAGAAGTATAATTTAAGCATCTTACACAAATAAAAAATATCAGCATCTTCTGTGATATGTTTTCACACTGAGGTAGTTCAGAAAATTAAAATAATCAAGAAAACAATAAAGTGAAGTATTAAACTAAAAATATCAAATACACATGACACATGCATAATAGGCAACAGGTACAAAGTCATTCTGACTCACTCTTCCCACATGCAAATGCAAATTCCCTCTGCATCCTCTGCTAACTGCATGTGCCAATTCATCTTGCAATCACATCATCATAAAGCTCTGTTGTTCAGCGCTTTTTCTTATTTCACAGCACTTAAAGGAGCTGCCCATAGTTCTTCTCAGACACAATTCCACAGATACCCCATCACTAGGATATGCCAAAGGGTCACTTGTCTGGGAGACTTGGCTATAGAGAATGTCCTGCAGTTTTGGTAGTGAGGTCTATCAGCGCCTTGTTGCTTCTTCAGGTACTAGATGTAGACCACAAGTCACCATCTTGCACAAGTGTGTCAAGGTCCCACTCCTATAAATGGCAAAATTCCCACTGACACCCAAGCGCTGCTGATCTCCACCAGGCACCCCAGGTGCAGACACCCAAGCCATAGCAAGCATAGCATTGCCATGCTCCTCACCCAAGGAACAATTGTGTGGTACAGGGGCTGTCAGCCTGGCTGTGGGTACCTGTGCTTTCCTGCTGCCCCTCAACATGCTGTGAGGGATAAAGTTTGCTTCTTCTTCCACTGGCAGGGTGACACAGTGGTGTATCTCAGTGAGACTGTACACCCTCGTCTGAGGTACCCAGCTGAGCATCCCTTCTGGAAACAGAAAGTATAGAATGGAGGGAAGGGAGGGAGCTATTAATTGCTCCTGTGAAAGACTTGGAAAGTGTGGCGAAACTCCCTAATAACTCTTTTGAAATAATATATAATCCATGTTTCATTAATCTTCTAAATACACATCTGCACAACAGATTAAAAGTGCAGGAATTAGGTATTTCACATATGCAAAAGATGCCCACAGAACGGTTCCACAAGATGTTTGAGCTGAAATCCTCTTTCTGATCTGTACAGCAGATATGTCCCTTGCTTGTTTGTTCACTTCTCTGGCCATGAGCATACAGAATTATTACTGTTTTCTGAGCAGGGAGAACAGAATCTTCTTTACAAAACTCATCAGACACAACAAAGCAGTTCTGACCTATAAAACTATCCATGGAAAGCTTCACATTCTTTACAGTGGTCTATCAGTGTCTTTTCCACCTGTGAGCCAAGAATAGAGGTGTCACAGACCTTTGTGAGGGGAACTGGGGGTCTGGTTGACTGTAGACTGAATATGAGTCAGCACTGTGCCCAGGTGGCCAAGGCCAACGGCATCCTGACTTGTATCAGAAATGGTGTGGCCAGCAGGTCTAGGGAGGTGACTGTGCCCCTGTACTCAGCATTGGTGTGGCTGCTCCTCAAGTACTGTGTTCAGGTCTAGGCCCCACACTACATTGAGATCCTGGAGTGGGTCCAGAGGAGGGCAACAAGGCTGCTGAAGGGTCTAGAGAATAAACCTCATGAGGAGCAGCTGAGGGAACTGGGGTTGTTTAGTCTGGAGAAGAGGAGGCTGAGGGGAGACCTTACCACTACCTGTAATTTTCTGAAAGGAGGTTGTAGAGAGCTGGGTGATGGTTTCTTCTGCCAAGTGACAGGTGATAGGAGAAGGGGAAATGGCCTCAAGCTGAACCAGGGCGGGGTCAGATTAGCTGTTAGGAAAAAGTTCTTCAATGAAAGAGTTGTGGGGATGTGGAACAGGCTGCCCAGGGAGGTGGTTGAGTCACCATCCCTGGATGAATTTAAAAGACGTGTAGATGAGGTGCTCAGGGATATGGTTTAGGAGAGGACAGGTACAGTGGGACTGGGTGATCTTAAAGGTCTTTTCCAATCTAGTGATTTTGTGTGATTCTCTGATTCTGTGATCCATGAAAGGTAACTAAGCACAGCAAGTCTGGCCCTGCCTTTCAGTAGTCTAGGGAGCCAAACTGTCAGAAAAGGTGGAAAACGAGTCATATAAACAAGCATATAAAATATTTGTACATAAAAGAAGCTATAACCTCTTTTGAACTATGGGATACCATTTATTATTACAGGGAAAGCTTCACAAAGAAAAGAAAATTAGCCATGTCTTTCAGTTAGGACATGCATTTTACGCAGCTAAACTAAAAAGCCATTTAATTATGACAGCAAGAAGTTCACCAGGGTGAATTACCTTGAGGAAAAGTATGGGTTAGTATGGGTTAGCTTATGACCGACATTGTTTGCATAGTCTTCCATTGGCTCAGTATAAAATAGTGTCTGTCTCAAAAATTCCAGGCAGATAATTCTGTAGTCATAAATTAGTTTAAAGAAGATGCACATTATTACAGTTGTATACTTTGGTAGTGTTTACATATGACAGTTGGTTCAGGGGGCTGCTCATGAACCTAAGACCTGGAAGGATTCTACTCAATACTTCTTAAAATATAAGTTTTATATGCAGTCTTCAATAAGTTTCTAACCTCCTATCTGTGAAATGGAAATAATATTCCTTGCATCTGAGCTACAAGACACTGTGAAGATAAAAATTTTCCGGAAATGTACTTGCAGAGCTCAGAATATTGAATTCTGTCAGTCATCTTTGACAGAGATGACATCAAACTGTTTACGCAAATAGTGAAGGGTGAAAAAACCCACAATTATGTAGGTTTAACTTCCCTCAAATATTCTTTTTTTTTTTTTCCATCCTGTTTTGCCCTCATTATCCCTGTCGAAGACTAATTAGCTTTTTTAAAGGTGCATCTTCCTTCTCGGTTCTATTTATGAGTATCTGGAGACAGGCTGCAATGAAAAATTTAATTCTAACTTGTGAATTTGTATTTAAACCTGTTGAGACTGTAGGCAGGTGCCAACATTTGCTTTTCATTCTCATTTACATAGTGTTCAAGATCATGGAGAACCACTCCACCTCTCCTTTTGGTTTACAGCAGTCCCAGTCTATTTTCAAAGTGAACTTGTATTCCTGATCTGGAAGCAACACCTCTCACCACCTGTTTGCAAGACAGAAGATTGGCCATTGTCCTTGTATCTTTAGAGGTTGAGAAAAATCTCTAAAATTTCAAAGAGAATCTGAGCAATCTGGATTTAAATGGGAGCAACCACTGCCACGACAACTAAGGAATGCTTGCTGGATATGTCATCACCTACTTCAAAGAGCATCCTGAGAGGAAAGGGGGAAAATGTGAAGGGGAATCAAAGAGATTTTGTGACAGAGACATGAATGGTTTCCAGGCGTAAGGTCAAACCTGGGTCACTGTGTCAATGGATCAGTACCTAGGTCATCATGTGTCGAATTCAGAGGTAAATTGAAGTAGTGAGGGCTGTAATACCCTTGCCAACTTTCAAAACCAGTAAACAAAAAACTATAAAATGTTAGGGGAAAGAAACTAACACAACCCAACCGCTCTTCCACCCCAAACTTCTTTCCCTTCCAGGTCTTCTCTAGGAACCTTGGCTGTAGTGTTTGGAGTTGCAGCTGGTTCTATGCAGATCTTTATTTACTTTTGCCCTGTTCACTGTGTAGTTTCTTCCAGACTTAAAATAAGGACAAAAGATTTGCAGTTTCAAAACTGATTGAACAATTAGCTAATGCTCCCTCTCCACCTTAAAATGGTGGCCAGCTCCACCACACCCAGAAACGCTACTCTGACCTTCCCTCAGGAAACAAGGAGACCTACCTACAGACACAGGGTCCATCATATCTTTTTACAGCCGCTAGATGTTATTGAAACAAAACTACTGCTTATCCCTCGTTCAGGGTTTTATTTCAAAGAACAAATAAACCATGATTTCTCAAAAGGCACACTATTTGATCTAATGCTTTTTCAAACTGGATCCTAACAGCTTTCACTGAGGCTGAATTAGCAGTCTTTTGAAACGTATAAAGACTATTGCTGACCTATTTAAAACAAAGATAAATACACAAAAAGAAACCCCTCTCCATGACAAATTCATTACACTTTCTTATTTTTACTACAGACAGCCACGCAGCCTAAAATCACAATCAAGTATAAATTTTGACTATTCTCACGAGGGCCACTGAAGTGAAAGCATTTGCTTGCCAAGCTTCATCAATTCAAAAACATCTTGACTGGGTACATTTAAAAATGCTGCTTGTCTGAACTGTTTTAAGATATTAGTTTGCATATTCAATGTGGTAACTTTTCACAAGAAATATGATTTCCAGTGACTTATTACAGGACATATAACTCAGCAGAACCCTGAGTCAATTAAACTGGTACCTTAGTAAATGCCAGATACATCACTGTACACCACCTCGGAGTCTGTCCGTGTCCGAAAGCCAGTTTTGCAGATCCTTTTTCAAAACCCAGGTTAGGTTCTGTCTTTCAGCAAGCTCTTTTTCAGTGGTTTCTATTTTCTCTGTCACTGGCATGTTAGTAAGACTGCACATCTTTTGAGCTCTGATTAATTTTGCTTTGACACTACTGAAATGCCAAGTATAAACTTTAGCTCGGGTTCAGAAATATTAATCAGTTTTGAAATATCCACAGATTGCATATATATATCAAGGCCTGTAGATACTCAGGCACCTGTCAGAACCCACATGGCAGCAACAGTCTTGTTTCTTTCTAGCTGAAGGCCCCACCAAGTCAGTTGCTCATCAGCACTGATAATGAAATATATCATCTTCAAACAAAAGGATGTAGTCTTGTATTAAAGTCCTCTAAGATATCAATAATGAAGATACAACTCTTCTAACTCTTCTTTACATTTACTTATATTCTCAAATGATCTTTTGATTATTTACTCTTTCAGAGCTGCCACTGGCCTCACTGGTAAAATATTTCTGTAAATATTGGTATCTAAAACAATCCCGTGTGCCAGATATCTTCATAATTACATTATAATCATAATATGGTTGTGGTTTAAACCTCTATCATTACACTAGGTATAAAATTTAAAGGGATCTCCAGTCTTCAGGATATACACTAATCATTAATTATGTGAAAGAGGAAGATGTTTCCCCTAGAGCAACGTTACTGCTAAGCAAGCTGCTATATCTGGTCTGCTCTTTACACTGAAGTATTTTGTGCTGAAAACAGCAAGTAAAGACCCTAAACTTCACGCCCTCATACTAAGAATTTTCTGTTTTCTTATATTCAGCTTAGCAGAAGGAAAAGCTCACAGCAGGTTATGCCTTCATTCATAAACCCGTGTGCTCAGCCAACCTGGAAAAAACCAGCAAGACTTCAGTCCACAGCCAGAGGACCATGCACTGAAACTGCTCTGGAAAGATGTTTTCCATCCCCAAAAGAAAGGGTGAGGCCATCTTTTCCAGACAGATACAAACCAGCCCTGATCTCAGCAGCATTGTGACAATTTTTGTAGTGGCTGCATATCCGTCTTGCTGTTCAGAAGTGGCACCTGGACCACACCATGCTCATAGCAGTCATTTCCCTCCAGAGACGTGGGGCACATTTGGAGACACTGCTAGTAACACAACCTTGCTTTATTAGGCACAACTAAGCCTCTTCCTTCCCAGTAAATTGAAGCCACTGCCTGAGATGTAGACTACAGTCAACATATTCACCAAAAATATGTTACATGAATGTATGCATAGGGCTGACCAGTCCAGTCCCAGGGAATCCTCCAAGGAAGAGGGGATCCTTGGGGAAAATCCTCAGCAGATCTTCTCCCAACAGGAGCTACAGAGCACAAAGATCCACCCTGGGAAGGAAGTGGGGAGCAGCCCATAATCTCCAGTTCTCCTAAGGCCTTTAAGGTCCTGCTCAAGACTGCATTTGGTAATAATTTGTCTATGGAGGTCTATGGAGACCTTAAGGTAGGGGAAAGCAAGATGCTCCATTAGCTCAACTAAAAGAACTTGAACTAAAACCTTCTAAAGAGCGTAAGGAAAAGTTTCATCAATTGGAAGTCTCGTTTGAGAGGGTTTTTTTCAGATTTTCAAATCTGAAAATCATTTACAGTCCCCCAAGCCTGGCTGCTCTTGGCTTGCAGTGGGGCACAGGTCTGTCAGTCTCTGAACTAGCTCTGAATGAGGAGCTCACTTTTAAGAACTTGTAAGCTTCTCCTTCAATCATGTTTAATAAAATGGTTTTAAAGTTCTACTGAGAAACTGTGTCGCATTATTTTTAGATGTTCTGATTATCCCAGTAGACTGAAAAACGGCCAGCATTTCAGAAGGGCTGGCACTCTGCAACTAAAGGCCTTTTAGAGTGAACCTCTAAACTATGTATACCAACACAAGACCACTTAACACTTGTACAGATCTGCCCAGCGTCTGCCTAAGACAAAGACTTGAGAAAATGCTGCTCCACAGAGGTGGTAGCAAGCCAGGTCCATGCTAGGGTGCTGACGTTCCCCCACCCCACCTACCAGGGACTGAGTGCTGGATACTAGAAGGAGAACAACCACATTTGCTCTTTGTATTCCTGCACTCACACATACAGATGCTTTCCTAACAAACAAGCATCCTCATCTGTTTTTGAAAATAAAACTGACACAGATTTGCTAAGGAGTCTGGGTTGCAGAAGACCTGTCTCACAATTTTGGGTGGTCAGTCCAGTAGCAGTCCACTAACTCTGCCTTTAAAAAAGTTGTGATTAGCCTGAAGGAAATAAAATTTGCCCCTTAAAGCAAGCTCTTTAACTGCATTTTTGATAGTTTTTGACGGTACCAGCAGAGAAGGAAGGGAAGAAGCTCCTTTTTGTTATCATTGCATGAAAAAAACCCCACTTGCTGACCTGGTTTCCCGTATGTTAGTTTACTACACAGATTTGCAACGGTGTCTGAATCGTCTTCCCCCACCTGCTCTGCCAAATTATTATGGTACAAGCGCTTCAGAAAAAAAAAAAGCACAATTGCTTGAAATTACACTGGAGTCAAATGTTGATAAAAAGGTGTCACAGAGGGAATGAAAACTAACTGCTGTGAAATTTAATGAAACCCACTGTGTGCCAAGGGCACAGGCAGCCAAATTGAATTTAAAAAGGTGCCAAGCAGAGAAGCTTGTAATCAGACTAGCCACTATGTTAGATGAGATAAGTAGAATGACTTTTCTCTATCACGAGATCAAAACAGACTGCAATTCTTATGCATGAGATGAAAAGTTACAGTATTTATCCTCTCAGCTTCCTGTGTTCTTAGCACCAGATCTCCGGCTTAGTGGTCTGAAATGGAATTTGCCATCTCCAGCATTAAGGCTTGTTCCAGCCCTTGCAGGTCACTGAGCTCTTTCCTGACACAGTTTTTATTGCAAATTGTGATGGAAAAGAGGAACAAGCTAAACAGAGTTGTGAATGGCTCAGCATAAACTATCTTCAGCTGTGGTATGCCTTCCACTGCCGGGGGAAAGGATTGAACTCGATGGCAAATCAGAAATAAAAGATAATAGGAGAAGGAGGAAGCAACAAGTCTCTCCCACAGATAGCTCAGTGTTTCTAAGGAGAACAGTTTCCAAAGCATCACTCCGCTGTAGCCTGTTAAGAAATTGTTTTACTTTTTAATTATTATAACAGTGTTATTTTGAAGCAGCATTAAGAGAGGTCTGATCTCACAGACAGAACAGTGCTTGTGTTCATTTCTGGGAGTGGTTCCTCAAACTCAGTAGCACAAGGGATAATAATGCATTTTAGCTCATCTTCGTTGGAAATCACTCTGAAGATATTCATTATTTCGGTGTCTTGGGGAGTCATCGGTAATCGGGGTGGTGGGGGCAGATAGGAAGGACACATCAGTATTTGCCTTGGCTCTGGGCCCACAGGGAGTGGCTCGGGGTCTCCATCTTTGCCTCACTGATCGGTTTCACCATCGGGACCTGCTCAAACTTGCAGCCTGGACCAAAGGGCTGGATTCTGCTCTCACTGCTTTGCCTGTCATTCTGGAATACTTTCCAGACAGAAAGTTTCTAGTTAAAGAGATTTCCAACACTGTGCAAAGCTCTCCAAAGCTGTCTATTTTGTTTCTTGTAAAAGGACTTAACTTCTTGTAAAAATGTCCTGATTTTTAGAACAACTTCTTGATTTTTCAGAATACACCTCTACAGGTTTGGGGGTTTGCCTTGACTGTAAAGAGCTTTACCCCACCATTTAGTGACATTCATCATAATTTTAATGTTGTAGCAGAAAAAGGGCTTGAAACCCAACAGAATTCCTGGAAAGTTAAAGTACACACAGAAGCCATAACTTTTTTATTTTCCTGTGTGTAACCCATATAATATCTGAAAGATGCTCTGTGAGTCAGAGTAGCAGAGGACACGTCTCTCTGCAAGTAGAGCTTTACAAGGCGGTGCAATCCCTCTCCTCTCGCAGTCCCCTCCTGCCCCTCTCCCCTTGGTTGGAAGGCTGCTCATGCCTTCCTGAGGATGCAGCCGAAGTAAAACAGCTTTTAGAGGGATGCAGGCTATCTGAACAGGAAACTCTACCCACAAAAAGTAATATATTTATCTTTTATTACTAAGTCAACATTTAGAGGCCTGATTTTACCTACTCCCCTACAAAGCACACAAGAAATTAGTCAGCATCGGTACTCACAATATTAAAAATCCTGCCAACTCAAAGCACCGCCAGTTTCCCAGTCTGACTTTGTTTCAGTTAGGATGTTTTTGGAGAAGCAAAGCCTTCTCTGTCACTCTTTTGAAAGAGACACCAATTTGCAGGATGGATTTCTAGATTTTCTGACATTATAAAAACAGTCATATCAGAAGTAATGCCATACAAGTGAGGATGTTTGTACAAACTTTCCAGGCAGATGTACTAATCTCCAAGGGAATTTTAAAGCCTGTAGTCATGCAGCAACACCAGGGCTGAGTCAGAGTGAAGTTTAAAATTAAGTACAAAGAACCTTCCTCCTCACAGACTCTCAAAGGTCCCTCAAAATCACACTACCCTAATTTCTTTAGATTCCTGAAACTAAGCACTTTTTAGTACGTCCTGGTAACCCTTCCCGGTAACCAGTATTCAGCTGTACTATGACAGAATCATAGGATGACAGGTGTTGGAAGAGAGATCATCTATCTGACCAGTGACCTGAATTGCTTGTGATGCTCTGAATATCAAGTTCATTTTGATCAAGAAAAATAAAACAAAAATTAAAATGTATTCATAAACAGGCTTTCAGTGAGCTGCAGACTGAGCTTGTGACCAAGTCAGGCAGCAGAGGTAAGGCCATTCCTTACACTCGACGATGTTAGCAGGTTTCTCATCCTTGCACAGAGCATCGTATTTCAGGATCAGCTTTTGTTGTTCCAGATTGATCACTCTTGGCTTTATCTCAAAATCTTTCTCCTCAAAGCAAGGGAGAAACTCCGTACCCCTTCGCATTTATTAGAAAACCGGTCTTCTCAAATCAAAAATAACACTTTATATTAGAAAGGCATCTTTACTGGCAGACTGCAAGACAACTGGACTGTCAGGTTGGAAAGGAAAGGGTCAAATCCTCACATTACTATAGAACTGATACAGTGTTTATCAGAATTCTGCATTTTCCTCTTCATTCTCTCTAGAGCCTCTTGGATCATGTCACAACATAAAAATAACAATCATTTCTAATAGGTAAATGTTTAGGCTTTCTTTCATTGAAGTGTTCTTTCTAATCCTACAAACTACTACCAAGATTACTTAAAATTCTGTTAGCCCAGTACTGTACCTGCAAATTGATTCAAAATGGTCAATCCTCATGAAAGATTGGGTTTTATCAGGCTTATGCAGAAAAACGTGGAGTTTCATGGAACAGCAACCTTCTCAACACAGAGTTTTGTTCTAATGTCTTAGGCCTGCTGCAGTTAATATTCTGTACCTGGGCAATTAGGTAGGATCTGGCATCCTGTGAAGTTCTCTGCACAGCTACACAGCAGCAACCTCCCCCAAATCCCACTGGCTGCAATAAGCATCAACGGCACTGAGCTCCAGATCCTACCCACCCCTGGGACCCACAGAGGAATATTGCAGTTGATTTCAGCAGGTTGGGCTCTAAGGAAAAGCCAGTCTGGAGGGAGAAAAAAATCTGCCTCTGTTCTCAGATGTACCTGTGACATCATCCAACTGACAGTGGAACAAACAATGTAAATGAGATTTAATCAAGCCTAGTGAATCAGCCTTATCACCAGCATTGCCAAGGTGCACTGACCATGCCCAGTTTTTCATGCCTGGGAAGATTCACAAATTCACAGATTCACAAAATGTCAGGAGTTGGAAGGG
>VXBZ01011915.1:262678-274882 GCA_013399135.1 Heliornis fulica
CCCTGCACTGGACTCTTTCAAGCAGTTCTATGTCCTTCTGAGGAGCCCAGAACTGGAAACAGTATTCCAGGTGCGGTCTTACCAGGGCAGAGGGGCAGAAGGACCTCTCTTGACCTACTAGCTACCCCCCTTCTAATACACCCCAGGATGCCACTGGCCTTCCTGGCCATGGGGGCACATTGCTGGCTCATGATCATTCTGCTGTCTACCAGGACCCCCAGGTCCCTCTCACCTGCACTGCTCTCCAACAGGCCAGTGCCCAACCTATACTGGTACCTGGGGTTGTTCCTCTCCAGATGCAATGATCTACACTTGCCCTTGCTAAAACTCATTAAATTTCTCCCTGCCCAGCTCTCCAGCCTGTGTAAATCTTGTTCAGTGGCAGCACAACCTTCTGGTGTGTCAGCCATCCTTCCCAGCTTTGTGTCATCAGCAAACCTGCTGACTGTGCACTCTATTCCCTCATCCAGGTCATCAGTGAATACACTGAACAATAAGATACAGGACAGATATTAGAAGGGATCTGTCAAACGCAGTATTGCCCCTCTATCCTGTGATGTTTTGTGGTGGCAGAGTCATCCCAAGACCAAGGAGAGGATGTCCCTCTTGGTTCTCTGTGACTTAAGGCCATCCCCACACTGTCTGAACACCACTCAGGACCTTGCACTTGAGCAACAGAAAAGGCTTCACATTGCTGAAGTCAGCAAAGGTATTCCACAGAGCCATAGGACATCCCTGAGCAGGGAGCCAGCCAACATGATGGCCTCTGCAAGACATGGAGCTGTGAGTGGAGTTTTGGTTGTACAAATATATTCCATGGTCCTAAATCACACCAGCCTCCTTCCCAACAGCTCACTGAATGGAAACAGTACACTGGTTATCCTCGAGTTTTACACCCAGCTTCCTGAAATGATGGAGATTTTAAACTGTCTTGTTGTACTTAATAAAGTCAAAGAGCTTAGAAGGTAAAAATGCACATTGGATGTGAAGAAGGAAAGGAAAGGAAAGGAAAGGAAAGGAAAGGAAAGGAAAGGAAAGGAAAGGAAAGGAAAGGAAAGGAAAGGAAAGGAAAGGAAAGTGTAGGTTGAAAATTGTGGAAAAAAACCCCAAACAAGTGGAATGACTCGTAAGCTGAGTTTCCTGACTCAAATGAGACAAAAAAAAAACAAACCCACATTACACAGACATTCAACACCAGACTGGCCAAAATCCTGGAAAATACACCATTGGGAACAATCCTGTCCTGTCTGTAGAGCATATGACCTCATCTGCACTGGAAAATATTGAAGCATTTTGATGTTAAAGCAATAAGTTCCCAGCAATATTCAAGTATCTCATGGAGCTCGGGAAGCAAAACAACCCAGATCTTTCAGTGCTGAAACAACATTGCTAACTCCAGTCCAGACTCTGCTCTAATCAACACAAATGCAGAGGATCTCAAGTGAAGCAACTCTGGATTTGCTTTGATTCTACACCAGCAAAATAGATGATTTGCTCCCCTGCCTCACGTTTTCTGAAGTTTCATTAGGTTATGCAAGCAAAGCCTTTTGAAATGAAAAGCATCACAGAAGTGCTGAGCATCATTGTTCCTTTCTAATAAAAGCCAGGGGGGGCGGTGGGAATCGAGAAGTTTGAACTTCATTCTACAGATAAATAAAACAGCGTTCCAGGACTTCTTCAGATCAAAAATTCTGTTCTTAATGCAAAATTCAGCTTAAACCCAACACATCTGCAGTGCTATTCAAAACATCACTTTTATATCCATCAGTAGGGAAACAAAGACAAGTAAAGAGATTCATACCAATATTTAGTAGCAACTTTTTTTTTTCTAGTACCTCAGCATTTCCATTTTAAACATGTTTCCAAAGCACCTAAAATCTAACTTGCAGAATTTGTTCCAAGCTGAAACACTGCACATGCCCTCCCTGCTCACTCCTCACTCCTCCATTTAGCCAAAATTGATATTAAGAGTAAATAGAATTGGTGAAAACAACAAACAAGCAAAATTAATGTGTGTTTAGAAGCACAATTCAGTAGAAACAATCTAATTCACTGGGGCAGCTCTTCAAGAAGAGACTCAGTCTGGGAACCACAACCCTTTTAGGCTAATGTCAATCAAATAATCTTACCTCTAGGATAGAAATACTGATGTCATTTGTAGTAAGTGCCATTAGCTTCAAAGGACACACAAATATCTGCAGCCTGTAAGGGTCCTGCAGTGTTTTTAGTAAGATTTTGAAACACTGAGTCAGCATATCTGAAGTGGTTAGGGACAGAAAGAAAAAAAACCAGACAGCTACGTGTGAAGGCTGCTCTGGCATCATTTGTCTCCTACAAATTGCATCTCTCCACTGTTTCAAGAGTGTTACAGCTCCCATCTTGCTCTGTGCCACTTGTGACCTTGCTGGCAGGGACAGCTTCCTCCGAGCTACAGATTCTGCCCTTCATGACCAGTAATGTTTATTACTGATTCTTCCTGGCTAACCTGCTCCATTCAAATGGTTGGTGTTAGCTCAAATAGCAAATCTTTGCTAACTCAGGTCTCTTTCAGCGGGACTCCTGAGGGAACAATCGCATAAAAAGCTGTGCTGTCAGATCTGCTGGGGCAAGGTGAGAGCAACCATGGGAAACGGGGTCCTCTCTGAAGGATACACAGAATGTAAGTCTGCACCTTTTCTTTACCCATTTCAGGTAAGTACCTGACAGCTCTGATTTCTCTCCAGTCAGATTTGGTGGCCCATGAACAGAGGAAAGATTCAAAAAAACAGAAGTTACATCTGATTGAGAGAGGAGGAATCTAAGAAATGCCATTTATAAGCTGAGAGCAACAGAGGAGATACATTGCATTGGTTTGACTTCAGTCCTAAACTTCTTGTATATTGTAACTCCTGGCTGAGTACAGCAGAGAGATGGCTAATCTTCAGTAAAACATATGCTACAAATTCTGTTAAAACAACATCACTATCTAAATTCCCTTGTTCTGTATATCTTCCCAAATAACAACACTTCCCTGCCCTACTTACTCATCTGGACTCCAAACCTAAATCCAAGATTTTGTGCTGAGACCCTGTACATGAAGGTACCTCATAGTGCTGCAAAGCAGATACTGAGCACAGACACTAACAGCTACGGGATGAAGTTTAGAAGGTCAAACTCAAGCCAAAAAGGGATGAAGCTGCAGAACTCAACACTGTATTTAATCTTTTAGAAGTTTAGAAGGTCAAACTCAAGCCAAAAAGGGATGAAGCTGCAGAACTCAACACTGTATTTAATCTTTTAGTGGATGCCTGTAGAAAACTGGAGAGAGAACCAGTGGAAAACACAGCAGCTATGAAGCAGGTTCTATACAGGTTGTTCCAGTAGAGAAACCACAACACAGCACAGCTTAAATGGATTAAAAGCAACCTAACCATTGGATTTATTTATGTATTTATTTTAAATATAATGATCCTCAAGAAAATGTAATTTTGCAATGATATATTCTTGGTGCTACTTTTTTAATATTTGCTTTAATGATCTGGAAGAAAAGTGGTCAGGGTAATTCACCACTGGAACAACTTATGAAGATCCTGCTTTTCTTTAAGTTAATTAAATTCAAACTAGGTTTGTTTGGTGGGGTTTTTTTTTCCTTCCTCAGAGATATACTCTTATTTAAACCAGAATTACATAAAGGCTTCCCAACAACCCGTGCTACATCAGACCTCTGACTAAATAGTCACAATGTTCTCTGATGACCGTGTTATTGCTGAATCTACGACATGACATGCAATCACTCAGCAGCAACACTTAACAGTGCCGCAGTCCCTGTTTGCTCTTCTTCTGTTACCTCCTGGTGAGGCATCTGTTCCTTTCATATGCCCCTCTCGAAGCGTCTTTATATGTGCATGCATCCACCAAATTGCTACCTAGCCTGCAGCTTGTCTTTATCTAGGATGAAGATTGTCCCATCACTTGTCTGCAAGAGAGCAGAGCAAAGCCACTGAAGCTTTGCATCTGACTAGAGGAAAGAGAGATGAAGAGGTGGCAAAACAGCCCAGAGCAGCTAACTTGCAAGTGAAGAAGAGAGTTTGGTACTGGACAGAAGACGATGCCCCTCTCTAGCCTCTCCCCAAAAGTTAAAAAATATTTTCAGGTTAAAAAGAATGAAAGAACTACAGGGCCATTATTGCATGGGTTTATGCCTGGTTCTTTTTTCAGATGGAGTTGGGAAGAGCAGATATAGATGGGGGAAATGGATGAGGTAGGCTTGGAAGGACTGCAAAAGAGCCTAGGGTAACCATTTCCTCCCTTGAAGCCTCTCAACTATCTCAGATCTTCCCTGTCCCCAGCAAGGCTCTTCTCAGTTACATCTTCTCCACACAGGCAGAAAATGATCCTGACCTTAAGTCTTCCAGGCAGAAAGCAGAGAGTCTCACTTCATCTGTCAGATAAAATAACGGTTACTGGTCACTGCCTGCAGCTCTTTTACTCCAGCTCCACACCAACCTTTCTGAGGAGTTTCTAGTCCTTGTAGTCAAATGGAACTACCCTTACCAAACCCCCCTAATGACTTTTTCTCATTTCTCAGAACCGAGTCTGCCTTTGCTCTCCTTGATCCATAGGTTGTTTTTGACTGCCAGCCATGTATCTTGAAACACGCCTTAGGTCAGTGACACCATCTGCCCAGGAGCCTCCTCTTACTTCATCAACTGTTTCCCTATGCATTTCCTTCAAGGGAGAGCTTTTCTTCATGGTACAGCAGTGATATGACAGTGCTCTTCCCTCTTCCTCCCCCTCCACTTTGGACCTCAGTTATCTCATCTACAAAGACAGATTCAGCCATTAGCATGCTAACAATTTGCAGATTTCCTTGAATGTGTCCCTTTAAAATCTCCATCACAAAATCTCATGGGTTTTATCTAAGATTTTGTCACAAACAACATAAAGCCATCACCCCACACTCAACACTCTCCTCATCTTGATGGAGCGCTCCTTATTCATCTGCCCTCTGCACCCAGAACCCTTGTCCTGAGCACCCTGCAGGTGATGGAAACTATTACAACCATTAGCATAGGACACTTGGAGAAGGATCCTGCTGCGAGTTCGTGTGATTTCTGAGACCTTTCTTTGGAATGCCACTTTTTTTTTAATTTTTCTGAGACAAAATCAGAAGTTGTTAGGATATAGGTCTCCTTTTCTCAAATAACAGAAAGATTCTTCCATCACTCCTTACTTCAGGAACTCCCGATACTTTCTAACCAGCAACTCAAGGACCATAGTTTCAGGAGCATCAGCACTCCTATGAAACACAAAGGGAACAAGACAGAGAAATAAAGACAGCAAGAGAAGACGCTGCTGAAAACTCTGCTCATTTACTTGAGTACAAAAACTTGTGCTTTACTTGAGTACTAAAGATGACAGTAAAAACCACATGGCTGCCCCATAATCATGGCAAGGGCTCCTTTCTCACATGTCACTCAGTCATAGTGCCAGGTACAGAGAGGTGTCTAAGTCAGCAGGTTGTTTCATGCTCTGTTTCCTTGGATTCATACCCCTCTGAGCTTGCCTTAGCTGCCCTATGCAGCCAAAGGGAGCTCTGAGCTAGTGCAGTTTTCATCTATAACTCCTGCATGACCACTTTAATGGAAAGCTTCACCTTGCCAGCATAACGTTCTTTAAATTGACCATCTTTGCGATCCTTGTGTCTTTTGATCCACTGCCTCTCATAAAACTGGCTAACCTTTAAGTTCATTATGTTCTTAAAATTATTGCTATGTTCCTAAAATCATTGCTCTGCATTCAGAGAGTGAAACTATTCACCAAATTAGCGTGTCATATCTGAGCTACCTACCTGCAAATTTCTCCTCTCCCCGTTTAAGTGGAATTGACTTGCCACAGCACAATGAGAGGAAGATCAATAATTACAGGCTCCAATTTGCCACAGATTTGTTAAACTTCACTTCCTGCTGTCATGTCCTCAATACTTATGGCCAAAGATACATCCTTTCAATCTGTTCTAGCTACGTTATTATGCCTCGGTCTTCCAAACATTCAAAGGAAACCAGCTGGAAACACTGCACTTTCTGTTATCAGTGAAGACTGTATCTATCTACATAACTGTGCCCTCAAGAGGTTACAGACAGCATAACTTTCACCTCAGTTGTCAGTTCTTAGAAGCAATCCAATAGACATGTCTGGGAAGCATGTTCTGAGACACCACAGCAGCAGTTTGCCGGCCATGGGTTGCAGATCACTCACGGCCGCTGCAGAAATGGCTGGCCTCGGAGTGTTGGCTACTTCTTGTCACCCACCACCAAACTGCCTTAGAAAAAGCTAAAAATATCGTTGTTTTTCATGTATGCAGTTGCGGTAACAGCTACAGAGATGCCACGTGATCATGCATGGGAAAGGAAGCCGTTCCCATAATTGCAAATGGGAGGAAAAGTCTATGATGTAATCTTCCTACTAGGAACAGAAACCCAGTGTGTATCATCCCAGAGTTATCTTAAAATACATGTGTGCTCTGCAGCCAGGATCATCTGAAATAGCAAATATAGCCTAAGTGTGTAAGATCAATGATTCAATCTCTAAAGAGCCCTTCTATGTGAATCCGCAGTTTCTTGCAGGTTCTGCCATTCAATTTTTATGAGAAGGGTAGATTTATGGTATAAGTGCTCATGAATAATTCACTTCCCTGAGTTGCCACATACAACTTGGGGAAATCCCAGCTGTAAAACCTTGGCACCGTTCAGCTAGTGAAAGCTGCACTGCTTTTATACAGGTGTTATTCCACTGACCTACTTCGAGTTACTACTCCTCCTTCACACTGCTAGAAGAGGATCAGGCTGTTTGCTTACCACCTCTGGTAAGCAATCCTCTCCACTACCTCTTCACAGCAGTAACAATGCTTCCAGTGTTGGACTAAGATCATTTTAGCAGTTTGCACGCTCACCATGGCTTCAGGGGCTTGTGCATCTCACCCACTCCTGGGCCTCCCATAATACTCTGTTGTCGATTGGCTTAATTCCTCATCAAGTCCATGTTTTTAAATCATGTTGAGAAAATCCCTTAGATGCTAGACTAACAGAACACCAACAAAGCTATGAACTAGCTACACCGAGCATGTCTTTATACTGATTTCTAACTTCAAGAAAAACAGTTTATCCCACACTCAACCTCCGCCACCAAAGCAGAAGCAACAGCAAGGTGTTGTTGCAGGTGAAAACACCAAGCCATCTCCCTGCCCCAATGCAGAGGATGAACTAACAGCATTGCTCAGTGGGCTGGTTATTTCCCCAGGCTTTTTTGTCACATAAAGAGAGGAGAATGGCTTTCTCCCCAGCCCAAAAATGTATTTGTGAAGGATTTATTAGGAAAGATCTCCAAGAAGGACGACTAAAATGAGAATCGCTGTACTGCCACTGAGCCCTATTTAAAGCACATGTAGTGGTACATAACTAAACCTATATCTAGGTTTATATAGTTTAACTGGAGCACAAGGAACAAAGAGCCAGCATTCCCAGTTAGTAAAGAAAGTAAACAACTCGTGGCTATCTTGACATAAAACAACTTGATAACTACAGTGCCTAAATTAGAATAAACGTAGTCATGTCTTTTAAACAATGAAGCTATGCTGATTTATAGCAGCCAAGGATCTGATTAAGGAATTAAGGAACTGATCTTTGCCCTAGTATGTCCCTTCAGCTCACACAAATTACCAGCTTTCACCACGTGGTCTTCCCTCGTGTCCCCATGGTTGGGTTTTAAGCAGGTTAAGAAATTACGGGTTCTCGCTTTGTTCGTTTCTTACACACTTCCAGCACCACTGAGTGAAATCAGACACAACCATAAAAGCCAGTAGAGGGGAAAATTAGACATGCTGTGTAACTAATTTCTGATCTGTAAGCAAAGTTGTTGGCAATTTTCGTTTCATACCACAAGTTCGCACTTCTTTGAATTGTCACCTCCCGAGAAGAAGCGCTACCTGCTCATGCCCTTCAAGGTGGAGTCGAATGCTGCCTGGGACCAGCTCTAGGGGTGGCCTTGGTATGGTTTGGAGGCAACCTCTTCTGTCACAGGGACACAAGGTCTGTCCCACACCTCTCATACTGCTGCCCAGTGCTAGACCTGCCCCGTTGCTGGAGTGGCTGTAAGCAGACACAGGCACAGCCAGCCACACTCTGAACCAGGCAGGGGAACACGGCAGTGAGAAAGGGGCCAAATGCAAATTAAAACCAGATGAGATGAGCCAGCAGTTTGGAAAGATGGGGGTGGTTAAAGCACAAGTCTGTGATGGCTGGAAGTGAAAATAGCCAGACCAAGTGGGCTCTCAGGGCATCACCAAACCAAAAACCCCCTCCACCTCCTGGATGCTCAGCTGGAACTGTATAAGGAAGCACACTTCAAGATTCTGCAGCTCCCAGCAAAGTTAACTCTCTAGCAGCTGCTGCGCTTTCAAATTGTCACATTAAACACCAGAATGCCTGTAGGTCACAAAGCTGAGGGAAAGGCGAAGCAACAGGGTAGTCTGCTCTAAAATGTAGAAACTACTCAAAAGGTAAGAGGCAGGGCTTTCTGTGATCCCTGGCATCACTTGTCTGGCAGCTTGGCATGGGACCCTTCCATTGCCTCAGTTGTTCACCCTGCTCTGGATAGTAGCAGACATTCTGACTTGTGCTTCCTTAGGGCTGCAGACTCGGGATGTATCCAGACTGCCCTCACATAGGGGAGGGGAGAGAGGTGGGAGTCCAACTGCAGCTTGCTCCTCCACCATCTGAGACCAGATGCTGCAGGGCACCCAAAATGCTGGGGCCTGGGCTGCCCCAGCACCAAAAGCTCAGGGAAGCACGTCCCGGTTGAGTGGTGGAGCACTTGCACCGGGCTAAAGTGAGTGACACTGAGACACATGTCACCAATGACAAGAGAGTGATGATTTACTGGGAAAACTGCCCTATAAAAAACACGCTTGAGGATCCTGTTTATTGTCTCATACCCTTCAAATACTCCACAGTTACAAATACTCCATACAATTACGAGCTAAAAAAAGGAGGGGAGGCAATTCTCCCACACAGTCTGGCTCATAGACTCCACAAAACATACAGGTAGTATGGGTCAGACAGCCTGATAGGGCTCCTCCTTGGAGTTTGTGGGCCACCTCCATCAGGGATATACGATCCCCACTTCAAACCCGGGCCACGGACTTGTTGCCAGATCCACACAGCTGCAGAGAGCAGAGGTGGAGGAAGCCGTGCCAGTGATGGAGGTAGGAAGAACAAGAGAGGTCATTCCCACATAACACAGCCTCTCCCCTGCCAAACCGCAATGCTCCATGGGGCTCTGCAACCCCCAGGTTTCTCCAGGTACCTCCAACCCTGAGTTTCCAACCTGAGCTTAATTGGAAACTACAGACCACAAAAGCCCTGTGCAGGCACTGGCCCACAGAAGTCGATGTACCATGAGCTCCCACAGGCAGCAGAATGGCTGGGCAGGCACTAAGCACAACAGAGAGGCCACCAGCACCAGCAGCTCTGGGCCACATGCCAGCGTGCGGACAACAAGCTCAACTACCAAGAGAACCAAGTGATCTCCATCACTGCAGAAGGTTAGACTCACCCTCTCCTCTTCCCAAAGCACCAGAGAAGTCTCTACATATGTAAACAAACAGCCTGAATATCCCCATCCACCCCCAGCAAGAGCACTTACCCCCCAGGAACTGGATGCCTCCTGCCACCCTGCCCACGGTCCTGGAGATGAGCTCAGACACGCAGCAGCCCATGAGCGCTGTCAGGGCCACCAAGAGGAGCAGCCCACAGCCCAGGCCCGTCACCACTGTGCAGATCCTCCACTCGGCACTCGGGATGGCCTGGAAGGAAGCGTAGCGGCCACACTGCTCCACCATCACGGTTGTCTGACGGCTCTCATCCCGCACTGGGTAGGAACACCTCCGGAAAGTGCCGAAGGAAACAGACTTCTCTAGCTGAGACCCCAAGAGCCAGTATGGCATGAAGAAGCCCACACAGGAGGCGGCAGCACAGAGGAAGGACAGGAAGGCCCAGATGACACCAGTGCAGGTCAGGCTGGAGGCCATCCTTGTATCTGCTCCAAGACCCCTCACGATGGGGAGACAGAAAAGCAGCTGTGTATTTTAGATGAGGTTTGTGGATAATCCAGTCTCTCAGCCTTGACAAATCCTCGCACTTGGAGAAGCTTGGATCCTAACAGCCGAAACAATGTTTCCTCCCATCATGAAGACAAAGGTCCCTAATTAAATAACACACACAAAAAAAAAAAAAAAAGAGAAAAAAACCCTCAAGTTCAATAACACTGACATTAGAAAAACAGTTGTTTATCTTCCAGAGTGTCTTTTCTTCCTACAGGACTTTTCATCAGACATCTCACTTTTCTGTCCTATCCCTGCAAGCAGCCGTTAGAATTGCTGTCAGCAATACTGGCTACCAGGGATGGTGGGATGGTGGTGGGAGGCAGCATGGCCAGTGCAGGCTGCTATGCGCATCCAGGAATGCTCTGCAGCCACCTTCAGGGGTTCCCTTGCTTGCTCACTTTTCTCCTCCATACATCTTGATCTTTCCCTTACCAATAGGAAAAAAAAAAAAAAATAGGGTGAGTTCTTATTTATCCTTAGCTAGTCGAGCCTTCCTCCTTAGGGTGCCTGGGGAACAGGGAACGTGCTTCACATGGTCCCTCAGCTTCAGAGCAAAACCCTTCCCAGTGCCTAAGGCTTTACAAGATCAGACCCCAGTAACACAGGTAAACCTCATCAGCACACCCTGGAGAGAAGTGTTATGAGGTGTTCATCTTTCCAGCACTCCCTTAAGTTGTTGGCATCCCTGTGCAAAAGGAGCCTTTTATCACTTGATACCCACCCAGCAATGCCAGGAAGTCCAACTCCAGGTGGGCTCCTGACACACCTTTTGGATTCATCTCCAAACAACCTCAAGCAGCACATGATTAAAACTCAGGGGTCTCCCTTAATATTCCTGCTCGCACTCTGCCCAGCTCTGTCTCTTCTTTGCCTGTTCCCAGCTCAAACCCGGAAGCCTTAACCCCCTTCATGCTTCTCGGACAACTCCCAGCCTCTAAGCTCCATATGAGCACAACCAAGTACTTCTGACTGTCATGGAAGCCTACACGCTGCTTCCCAGAGGTTGGGGGTGTATTTCTTGTTAAATCCACACTGGATCATTGCTCCAACTGCATTTTAAAATTTATGATTATTTCTCATGGTTGCTGCCAAATTAATTTTGATAGCTATTTACAGGGGCTTTTTTTTTTCTAAGCATGATTAGAGGCCATTCGGTGAATTCAATTCATGTACATGCAATAAAATTAATACTACTTCAGTACAAGGAGAGAATGTAGAGAAAGAGTCTGCAAGTGAAATTAAGCATGTGCACCATACAAAAGTTTTGTTTACTTGTAAAACACTACGAAGTCTTTTCCATCATGTTAAGAAGAGCCTAAGCTGCTAGCCAAGAAGTATATACACCTACGTACTCACAGACTAACCACCAAAATCCTTTTTCAACTTGCAAAAGATTAAACCCCTGGGGAGAAAAACTTGGGAGAGGGGCATAGCGTGCCTCCCTCCCTCCAGAGGCACCTTCTACAGAAGAATCTGCCTGTGGCGTGGCACCAAACGTCTCAGGCAAAGTGGGTCACGGCACTTGGGGAAGTCTGTTCCCTAAATCCGGGCAGGAGGTACGGCTGGAGATGGGGGTAACATGAAGGCCTCCTGGGACAGGACCCTTCAAACCCGCCGGCTCCGGCGGAGCAACAGCTTTGCCTCTCCGGAGGTTGGCAGCCCACGGCCAGTTGTTCGCCGGGGTGGCAGATTTTCCCCCTCCGGCCCCGAAACCCCGTTCTCCCGCCTCCGGGGGTAGGAGGGGGTGGCGGACTGATCCGTCTCTCCCCCTCCCCTCCNCTCCCCCCCCCCCCCCCCCCGAGGGAAGGCGGCGGCCGGGAACCGAAACTGGCGGGGGTGATGCGAGGGGATGGCTGCGGGGGGAGAGGGCGCCGCGCCCGCAGGGCCCGGAGGGTGCGAGGGGGACCGGGGAAGGGGGGGTGGAGAGGCAGGAGGGAAAGGGTAGGGCTGGGAAGACAGGGGGTCCGGGAAGAGCAGGCTGGGAGCGGAAGGGGGTCCGGGAGAGGAAGGGGGATGCGGGCGGGGAAGGGCTAGAAAGGCAGAGCTGCCAGGAGAGCAGAGGG
>VXBZ01011915.1:282298-296337 GCA_013399135.1 Heliornis fulica
GAAAATGAATGAGGCTGGGGGAGTGATGAGGAGGGAACAAATTCTTATTCTTTTCCTCCATGGTGGAGAGCAATGTGTCCTTCCTTTTTCATCAACACAGTAAGGGCTGTCTTTCCTTTTTCTTTGCAACCATCTTGTTTCTTCAACTGAAGTTAATTTACACTGCAATACCCATCTGTGAGTGCTTCTGTTAACTTCACTGACTGAAAAAAGAAAGGCGCTTTGGCTCAACCTTGTAAAACACAGAAGCTCTGGCCATGAATCACCAAGTGCTTAAGCACATCTTCAAGCCAGTGCTTGACACTTTGGAGAACGGAGCTTAACACACGTATGCCTGCTCACACTCAAGTCTCTCATAAAACAGCTATTCATTTCAATGAATCAGACACAAACCGATATGGTAGTGTGCTGGCATAGTATCTCCACTACTGATAAATGACATTGTGTCCACATCCCACCATGCTACAGGAAAATCACATTAATCTTGTTATCTGAGAATATAAGTAATGCATCCCAAATAGGCATGTTCCTGATAGAGTGAAACACCTCTGAGAGGTGGATTTGCATGGGAAGAGGGGGAGGAGATGGCAAAATTAATAAAAGAGACGCAGGAGAAGAGGAAACAGAAGAAGCAAGTATGAACTACAACATCGTTGATTTATGAATGAAAACCTGAAAGTTCTGATTCAGGTGAAAAAAATTGAACTAGCCTTTGGGCAATTCTGCCTTTGCAAGTGGCAAGTCCATGATATGTTACCCAAAATGATGTGCATCTGGATGGTATGTCACATGCCTACAGGCACCAAGTGGATCATTTTACTTTAAAAATAAGATATTTTATTTGTTTAATTGTAAAACCAAACAACCTGGGCTTTTTTACCCCCTCCCTCATGAGTATAAGGAGAGTCTGGGGTTACACCAGCATTCAAACACTGGATTTAATTTCTGCAGCACAGAAGCTGGGGCACACTTTTAGTATTAATTTGCAGAGAAGCCAAAACCTACAGTCAGATCACTAGTGGTAAATAAAAAATCTCGTCAACAGTCCAACAGTCCTATGCAGTCAGTGGAAATGACTATGTAGGAATCTTAGTGTGAATTGTCTTCTGAAAGTGCCTTTCTTTCACTCCTCTGACAGAATGGTTAACTGTGGACTTTGGTAACTACAGACCTGTCAGCCTGACCTCGGTACCGGGGAAGATTATGGAGAGGCTCATCCTGAGTGTGCTCACCAGGCACATGGAGGACAATCAGGGTATCAGGCACAGTCAGCACGGGTTCACGAAAGGCAGGTCTTGCCTAACCAACCTGATTTCCTTCTATGACCAGGTGACCTTCCTGGTAGATGAGGGAAAGCTTGTGGATGTTATCTACTTGGACTTCAACAAAGCCTTTGACACAGTCTCCCATAGCATTCTCCTGGAGAAGCTGGCAGCTCATGGCCTAGATGGATGTACTCTTCACTGGATTAAAAACTGGCTGGATGGCCGAGCCCAGAGAGTGGTGGTGAATGGAGCCAAATCCAGTTGGCGGCCGGTCACAAGCGGTGTCCCCCAGGGCTCAGTTCTAGGGCCAGTCTTGTTTAATATCTTTATCAATGACCTGGATGAGGCGATTGAGTGCGCCCTCAGTAAATTCGCAGATGACACCAAACTCTGCTGGAGAGAAGGAGGGCTCTGCAGAGGGACCTGGACAGGATGGATCGATGGGCCGAGACCAACTGTATGAAGTTCAACAAGGCCAAGTGCCGGGTCCTGCACTTTGGTCACAACAACCCCATGCAGCACTACAGGCTTGGGGAAGAGTGGCTGGAAAGCTGCCTGGTGGAAAAAAGACCTGGGGGTACTGATTGACAGCCGCCTGAATATGAGCCAGCAGTGACATACTGGCTTGTATCAGGAATAGTGTGGCCAGCAGGAGTAGGGAAGTGATCGCGCCCCTGTACTTGGTGCTGGTGAGGCCGCACCTTGAATACTGTGTTCAGTTTTGGGCCCCTCACTACAAGAAAGATGTTGCATTGCTGGAACAGGTCCAGAGGAGAGCAACCAAGCTGGTGAGGGGTCTGGAACACTAGTCATACGAGGAGCGGCTGAGGGAACTGGGGTTATTTAGTCTGGAGAAGAGGAGGCTGAGGGGAGACCTGATCGCCCTCTACAACTACCTGAAAGGAGGCTATAGTGAGGTGGGGGTCAGCCACTTCTCCCTGGTAACAGACGATAGGAAGAGGGGGAATGGCTTGAAGCTGCACCAGGGCAGGTTTAGGCTAGACATTAGGAAAAACTTCTTCACCGAGAGGGTTGTAAGGCTCTGGAATGGGCTGTCCAGGGAGGTAGTGGAGTCCTCATCCCTGGAGGTATTTAAAAGCCGGATAGATGAGGTGCTTAAGGACATGGTTTAGTGGTGAGATGGCAGTGCTAGGTTAACGGTTGGACTCAATGATCTTAAAGGTCTTTTCCAACTGAGGTGATTCTATGATTCTATGATTCTATGATTCACCTCTGGCTTCCATTTGGTAGAAGGCTGGTGAGAGGTATCCCACCACAAGTACTTAATCTTGTCTTAAAGTCTTTGGGTATCCAAGTTAAAGAGAACAAAAAGATTCAGGCCACTTGATATACAGAGTAACCTATATCAACAGTGGATCAGCAATCACACCACTAGTAAATCAGCCAAATAATCTGCCTTTTGTCCAGGGAAAGCCTAGCTCCAGGCTAGCATGGGCATTTATTATCCAAAGCTTCCTGCAGTGAGGCACAAATATTTTTTAAAGACAATCTACTAATTTCTGCCAGTTTGTGCTGCAATCTGCAATCTGGTTAAGGCACCCGATGCTTCTCTTTAAGGTATTACTGTGCCTGTGTTATTAGGACTTTAGACTTTATTACACAAAAGGCCACGCATGGGACGGAAATAGAAATAGGAAGAAGCTACTAGTCATCAAAATTAGCGTTAAAATATCATTGGCGGTTTCTCTAACATGACATTTGCTTCTTGAAAGGTATATGCTCTGCACGCACAGTATTTTAAGGTGGCATTGTTTACGGGAAGTTGACAGCAGTGGGTGATAAGCAGACTGATATTCTGAAGAGACCTCTACCTGCATGGACAAGAAAACCCTTGCTAGTTTGCATGCAAAAGGAAGCATGGAGCCTATTCTGGGGAACTCGATAGTCTCTTGTAATTAATACTGTAATTGGAGGTTGCTGGAAATGCTCCTTGAGTTCCTGCCAGGAAATGCGAATGCTTCAGAAAGCTGTTGATGCTGAGCTGTACACCAGCCGAACCAACCTCCTCGGCTGCAGTAGATGCTGACACAGAACTCCTGAGCTGGCAAAACCCTTGTCTGAGCAGCAAAATGCACAGTGCATTTTCCTTCCAGTGTATCAAGAGAGCAGTATCAGTACTGTTCCACCATCTGACAGCTGCATTACCCGGCATGGCAAGGTAATGCCTTCGCTCTGCATTTCAAAGCAGGCAGCCTGTAACTGTGCTCCTACCTGCTGTCCTGCAGCCACCAAGCAGGGCTGAGGACAGGCTAAGTCACTACTGCTCTTCCCATTCTTGGCAGAGATGGTCAGACTCATTCTAGCCTTTTGCAATTTTAGATTGCAACTGGATAAATATGCACCAAAGATGCTGAAGTTTAGAAAGAAATTTGCTTCCTACACCTTTGACATTCCCCAAGGACATAATTATTGGCTTCCAGTCATCAGTCACAGGGATGACAGCCCTGTAATAATGCCATGAAGTCAGAAGTGACCACCAGAAAAGGATGGCAGATAATTTTATCAAGAAACTGCAGGCTTAAATATGTATTTCATCTAGAGGTGAGCAGATCTTTGCAGAGAAATTGTTTGCAACTCATCTGCAGTGACTTCAACCAGTGTCAGCCACTAAGTAATGAGTTATTTTTATCCACTGCAGCTCTCCAGAATCTCTGAGGGTGATGGCACCTCGCCAAGGCTTTGGAAGGTCTGTATGAGCTGACACACAAAGATGAATGGCTGAGGCAAGCCCGGAGGACACTTCTGAGTCAACTTTACAGAGGGAATCAAATCCAAATGTACCAGGTAGCTCTACACTGGAATTGCTGAGAAGCTGTTTTGCTTCCCTTCTGACAGAGGTCAGAGAGTGTAACTTTTCCCGTCGTTTTGGAAACTTTTCTAATTTCTGCAATAGCAATAAAGTTCCATTAGATTCACTCAAACAGAATTGTTATGAGCCCTAAGGAAACATGTTTTGCTCCTTTGTCTCATGACTGCTTGCCTCCTCAAGAGTTCCTTGTTCCCTCATAGTTCCAGATTCACTTGTGTCTGATGAAATTTACCACCATTCAAACAGTAGTTCTATATCCCCGGTGTCCCAGGCCATATACTCCTGTCCCTCTTGTGCCAATAGGAACATTTTTCCAGGATTTGATGGGTTAGCAAGGTGAGAAGTCTATTATCTCATGCAATGACATCCCAAGGAACAGCTACCAGATCTAGTATAGCAGTTAGTAATGCTAAGGACTGTATTTTGAATAGTGACTATGCTAAAGAAGCATAAGAATAAGCTAACAGAAGCCAGTCATATTACCATGCCTTGGTGGAAGAAGTATGGTTGGGTGGTGGTGGTTGTTGGGTAACTGCAGAAAAGGCAAGAGGTCCAAAGTTATACAAGAGTTTGAAAGGAACTTTGGAAAAGACAGATAGGCTTCAAAACAAAGACCAGGCAATTAATGCAATAGGGAAAATAAAATGGAAAAGTCCGTGAAAATGCACTTCATTATACAACTTATTACTGTGTCTATATTTGTGCGTCTCTTGTTCTGCCAAGCATAGTAATCATATCTTGGAATCCTGTATGAATCCTAAATAGCAGCAATGTCGGCTACATTTATCCCGTGTCTTCAATGACTTGAGCTGCAACACAAAGAGACCATAATGTTTGGGTTCTGGGGATAACAAGAAGCTGAAGCTATATGCAGGCAGTGCAGAAGAGTTATGGTTCATCACTAGCTGTGCAGGCTAAGGCAGTGGTCTGGATTTCCACCAAGGGATTGCAACGAGCAGTCAATTCACAGGAATCATGCCAGAAAAATCAAAGGAAGGAAAAAGCTAGTAGATTCGACTGAGATCAGTATGAGATGGGCATTTGACCCACAGGTCTCAATTAAAATACAGCAGTTGGAAGACCTGTCAAAAAAAGGAACTCTGCCAACTGCGTCAGTTATTGTCTGTGTTATAGCATGTGCTCCTGATGTACTTACTCAAGAGGCATTTTTTCTAATGGCATCATTCCCATGATTTATTGGATCTACCTTCAGTTTCTCATGATCCATGTCATGGTCAAGTCATGGTGCCATATATAGCCTTATGTTGGTTGGAAGATGTGAAGGCACAGCCCAGAAATTTAACTATTAGCTCTAGATTTCCTTTGGTAAAAACTGACATCAGCTGAGATCAGGATACAGTGAAGGGTACTGTTTCTTTGTCTGATGGTGAGTAGCTGTTATTTTTGTTCAGTCATTTGAGGTAGTTTTATTTTGTTTGTAAAGCAGAACACATTCCAGAGACTTTCTGCCAGCAGGACACTGGCAGTCATTGCTTGAATTACAGAATGTTAGGAGTTGGAAGGGACCTCGAAAGATCATCCAGTCCAACCCCCCTGCCCAAGAAGGATCACCTAGAGTAGATCACATAGGAACGTGTGCAGATTAGTCTTGAATGTCTCCAAAGAAGGAGACTCCACAACCTCGCTGGGCAGCCTGTTCCAGTGATCTGTCACCCTCACAGTGAAAAGGTTCTTCCTTATATTCAGATGGAACTTCCTATGTGCCAGCTTGGGCCCATTACCCCTTGTCTTATCACTGGCCAACACCGAGACAGGTCTGGCATACACCATTAGCCTTACATCTCATGTTACTCATGTCCTGCTTCTACCTTTTTTTTTTTTTTTAAAATATTCCTCTTGGGTTTTATATTGTTATTATAATGGTAACAATAATCTATGCTACAGAGCTCACCAGCATAATAAGAGGCATATGCTAGGGAAGATAAGCTTCGTACCTCAGCCACAGAGACATAGTGTCACTAAGCAGACCAAGTCAGGTACTAGTTCTCCTGGTTCCACCATCTAAGCCTTTTTAATTTTTTTCAAGGTGAAATTTGGGCCCTCACTGAGTGAGCAGCAGTGCCATGACTAATGCTATTGGCCTTGCTGGGGACATGGACATATGATTTAGATGACCACTTCTTTAGAGAGATTCTGTTTTCCGTAGACTTCTAGAGCAAAGTATATATAGACCAAATCCCATTAGTTTTGCTGAAATTGTACTTCCCATGAAATCAATGGGGGTGGTTTGATGTTTTGTTTTTTTTTTAGCAGGAGATGAACAGGAAGATTTCATAGGTTTGGTATGCATTAAGGAACATACTGTACTGCTAGTGTTATCTTTTTCAGTGAGTTATAACAAACAGGAGTTTTACAGCTCCTCAACCAGGTGGCTGATTCAGCATCACATATATTATAGCCACCACTGCTGACTGTGAGGCATGACAATAAATCCTCAAGTGAGATAGTATGAGCCAACCAAAAACTTCAGAATTGTACATTCTTCTGGAGCTTCAAGGGATACAGACAGGTTTCACTACATGACTACAGGTTGCTGTCAGGATGACCTTTGGCCAAATCACTCACAGAGTCATACCTTAATTTATAGAATGGGGTCAACATTGTCTGAGCTTGTGAAAAATTGTTAGCTTGAGGAATGGGCTGATTCTGGTTGTAAAGTATCTACAATATTAACCTCTCAGAAAATAAACCATCAAAAAAAATCCAACTCTGATTTAAAAGACAGAGAACATATTTTCCTGCGCTCTGGACTACCATCTGGATTTTCTAGCCCATGTACAGCACAAAATGACATTAAAATGCTGTTGAAAGCCGATGAATAATTTGATGGGAGAGAACTTGTGAAGAATGTACACCATGATGGATTTCTTCTGAGGTATGTTATGTGCAGTGGGGAGCTTGGCAGAGCCGAGTTCCACTCACCTGATCTTCTACAGGGACTGCAGCATAAATAGCTGTATCACTGTCACGGGGATGCCATAGATGAGCAACAAGTTCATATAGCCAAGATCCTGCAGATGCTCTTCTTCACTGCATTGGAAAGCATTAGGGCCTGTAAACTGTATGCAACAGTAGCATCGTCAAGTTCATTTTATCTGTTACACTGTAAGAAAATACAACTAATTATGGACATTTGTTATATGACCTTTCATTTTCCTGACTTCATGTCATAATCTTCCGTGTTTCTGTCATCTGTGCATTATACTGAGGCAAGCTCTGCATTAGTCCCCCTTCCCTTCCCTTCCCTTCCCTTCCCTTCCCTTCCCTTCCCTTCCCTTCCCCACTTTCCCCCTATCCCTCTTTCCTTTCCCTCTTCTTGTAAGGAATCTTTACATTTTCTTCTTCCTTTTCCACAACACTCCCTCTTTCTCATTCTCACTTGCCTATGACAACACCCATAGCAAGGGCTAATCCTTCCTCTTCATATTTAGGAAACATTTCCTGTATGTCCTCCTCTGTCAATCCTCTTTTGCCAAAGGGTAGGGAAATACCAGCTCCAGCCATGTCTTTGAGCCCAGTCAACTCATTTATTCACTGGAGTCTTATTCTTACTTAGCCACCTGACAAACACATTCAGGTAACTACTACAAACTTTATTGTCTTTACCTTCAAAAAGTATGTGTACCTCCAACTGTTTGAACATACAACAGCATTATTAGCTTTGGCTATGTGGATGACAGGTGGCATTCAGATGCCTTGCTCTGCAGGTTAAACTCTGCTCCTGTCAGTACTGCACCAAATAGGTGTTTTGTGAACACTTTCACCCACTGCTTAGTGGTAAGAGTTATTTTGCTGTTTATTCCTGGGGAAAATAGAAAACCCAAACCCAACATAATAAGAAATGGAGATAAGAAAAATCATCAGAAAACACCATGTACCAGACATTTATTTGCTGACATTTGCAGGTTTACTGCTGCTTCTTTCTTAGGTAAGGGAATTTATGCTTGAGTAAGTTGCAGAGAGTACACAAACTGCCTTACACTGATACACAGAAACTGATATCTGAAATCAAAGTCCCTTCTGGCCAGTACAGATCACAAACTCCCAATTATTTTATCCCACAATGGACATTCAGTTGACTTAAGAGGAAAACACTTGCTGGTAGACAAGCAAAATGGTAAGAATGTCATGGCAAACTTTCCTTAGAGACACATATAAGCCATGGCACATCAGCTGAGTTTTAGGTGGTGACATTTGCATTTTTGTTTACAAAAAAATCTATTCTGAGAATATTATCCCTATCAGAAAAAGTGAGGATTTTTGGTTTGGTTTTTTTTTTTTTGGTAGCTGCATCTAATATTCCTAAAAGAACAAAAGATAAGCCCTGGTGTCCTTATACAAACACTTCTTTCATTTCCTGGCAGTGGCAGCCCAATATGTTACATTAGCTAGAAGCATTCGGTCTCATGAAACACATTCAAGGAGAACACCCATCAAGGAGCATCAGAAAGCAGAAACAGATGCTTCAAAAGAAATTGCATGTCCTGACTGATAGAGAAAATTCTTTGTGGCTCCTTGTATGTTTGTACTATAACTTGCTGGACAAGACTTGGCAATGGTCTTTACTTATCTAACACTTGTTCAGGTGTTCAGGTCTCTCTGATTTCGAGGTGTGCCTTCTCTCTGTCAACTGATCCAACAGGTTGACAGCATTTGAAATGTTCAAACTGCTAAGAACATCCAATTTATAATTGGGAGGGCATCTTTCTAATAATGGGACGTTCTTGGCATGCTCAAATATTAATTACTCACACCTGCAATGCCTGTGTGCTGTTTTATTTCTTCTGACATGGCGAAGGGAGATCCTGGCTCCTGAAAGCTTAGTCAGAAGTAAAAGACATCTAGGAGATAGTATCAGTGAAACAGGGTGGAGGAACAGAAACTAAGGAGAGAAATGAGGTGTCTGCAAATACTTGAAAACCTACCTGCTGACTAATCAAGAGTAGAAACAAAGTACTACACAGGCTGCTCAGAAAAGCTTGCCTTTTATGTAGAGTATCCATGTGAGGAAGCAAACAAAAAATAAAGATTAAATAGGAAAATAACCTATCACTGTCCTAAGTTCTGCAAAGATTTCAGGGAGAGGAGGGAGCAGTTCATATAACTGTTTTCTTGAGATAAATGACTCTAAAAGAAAAAAGATAACTGAATGAAAACATTCAGAAGTTCAGTGTTCCACCTTGGGTATAAAGGCAAAAGCTGCTTGATATACTTACATTTTTTTCTGGAAAGAGCCTACTGAAGAGCAATGTGAAGTCCAAATGTGTGTTTTGGAGTCCAAACTCCTGAAGAGTAAAATTACTGCTTGAGTCTTTATCTTTTGATCCACACACCACCAACAGGAAACAGGCTTTAAACAGCACGTGCAAGGTGCTGTTGTTTTCAGAGCTGATACCATAGTAGGACCCTTGTCTTAAGTAACAGCTTTGTGCTGTGCATAGTCATCTTCATCCCATGGCATCTTACCTTCATTTGTCTATCTGCTTTCTGTCCTTTGGAAAAGCTCACAGAAATCCTTTCATTGTGTCAAGAGGGGATGTGTTACAGCTGCAGCACAGGAGTGGGGTTCACAGCTGGGCTCTGGTAGATGTTTGACTCAATCCTACCAAGGTAGCACTAGCGCAGGTCCCATCCCAGGCTGACGGGGCTGTCCAGGGGAGCTAAGGCTGCTGCTGTGGTGGGAGGATATGGATCCAATCATGGCCACAGTGCCTTGGCTTGGCTGGAGAGAGGCTGTTCTGGAGCCTTAAGGACACCTCAGGGGTAAAAGAACTCTGTAAGTGAATGTGAAGCAGGAACAAGATGCCTTCCTCATTTTGACACACTTCTGCTGACATTGCTATAAGCATATATAACAGAGTTTATTTTCCCTTTTTAATTATGCTCACACCTAAAGCATGGATTTAATGAAAGAAATATGACTACCTGACCTCAGGAAGTGAGGAAGATTCTCTTTCACAGAATCACAGAATGGTGTGGGTTGGAAGGGACCCCAAGGATCATCGAGTTCCAATCCTCCTGACACAGGCAGGACCACCAACCTCCAGGCCTGCATCCAGACAAGGTTGCCCAGGGCCTCATCCAACCTGGCCTTGAACACCTCCAGAGTTGGGGCATTCACCACCTCTCTGGGCAGCATGTTCAGGACCTCACCACTCTCTCCATAAAGCGCTTCCCTCTGATATCCTACCTAAAACTTCCCCCTGTAACTTCAATCCATTCCCCCTTGTCCTACCACTCTCTACCCTTGTAAAAATCCAATTCCCCTCCTGTCTATACACTCCCTTTAAGTCCTGGAAGGCTGCAACGAGGTCCCCCACAGCCTTCTCTTCTCCAGAAGGACCAAGCCCAGCTCCCTCAGCCTATCATCTTACCGCTCCCCCAGCCTCACCATCAACCCAAACCCTTCCATTTATGCCCGGGTTCCACTGTCCCACACGCCCAGTTTTCATAACTGGCCTGTGGGCCGGGCCGGGTCGGGCCGGAACCAAAGCTTTGGGAGCGCGTTTCCGCCGGAGCTAGTCCGCCACCGCGGTGCTGAGTGCGGACGGTCGGAGAGGGCCGCAGCCATGGCAGATACCGCTGCGCCACCGCCGCCGGCTGTCGTCCCCGCTCCGGGGCTTCCAGCTGCCCCCGGTAGCAACCCGTTATCCCGCAAACTCAACAAGATCCTGGAGACGCGTCTGGATAACGACAAGGTGGGGCGGGCGGCGGTGGCTGAGGGAGTCGAACCGGGGCCTGCCTGGCGGGGAGGGCCCTGCGGCGGGTCGGCCGGATGAGCCGTCAGGCGCTGCGAGCCGCGATAGGCTCCGGAGCTGGGAAGCGAACCGTGACATACCCTCAGTTCCGCTGCGGACTGATGCTGGCAGCCTTCCTCGGGCACAGAACTCGGGCTTGCTTCCACCAGCGACATGCCACGGGCCTGCTTGGTCCCTTCGAGTCGTGGAGAGGTCCGTACCCCTCAGCTCGAAGGGCACTCCTGGGGCATCTTCGCACTTAAATGTCTTATGCCTGCGGCTCGGGCGCGCTGTGACCGAATGTGATCTGACTGACCAAAGCTGTTCTAACATAGCAGGCGAGGTTGTGCATTATAGCATACAAGAGGAAAGACTCCGCGGTTATTTTAGCTACTGACCAACCTATCTGGAGTGTGTGTGGGCAGGGGTTTATTGCTCTAAAATCATGTATTAGTCTTAGTGTGGGTTTATTGGGTTTTTTTCCTAACACTGCAAGCTTGGGATGGTTCCAGACTCTGTAACCCACTTCTTTGTAACTGCATGGAAAGCTGAGATCTTTTCTGTTTTTCTAGGAAATGCTGGAAGCACTCAAGGCTCTCTCGACCTTTTTTGTCGAAAACAGTTTGCGCACCCGAAGAAACTTGCGTGGAGACATTGAACGACGCAGCTTAGCCATAAATGAAGAATTTGTTCACATATTCAAGCAAGTGAAAGAGGTAGTGTTGTTACAGTGTGACTAGCTATCTTGCAAGAAAGTTAGAAATAAGGGACTAAGGGAGGTTTGACTTTCCAGGAGAAGTACACTTTTATGGTAAAATTGTTTCATTGTTTGTTTCATTTGATGGAAATCCTGCATAGAGGTTGGTGATGTTTGAAACTAATAAAAATTGCCAGGGAACAATGATCTTTAGAGGTCTATTCTCCCCACTGAATAACAGGGAACCTAGGACAACTCTTCATTTTAACTTGGGCAGCTCACTTTGGTGGGATGAAGCTGGACCAAGGCATGGCATTTTAAAATGGTGTTATTTGAATTTATTTAGGAGCTTGAGAGTATAAATGAGGATGTGCAAGCGATGAGCAGCTGCTGTGAAGATATGTCCAGTCGTTTGAAGGTAATACAGATGTGCTTTGTATATTTTTCAGTTTGAAATGCAACTACCTTCTTTTAAAAGGATAAGTAGTTATTTTGTATGATTAATAGTGATATTGAGATGTGTCTGTGATACACGTGTTACGTTACTTTAGGATGGGAATGTATTTCTTTTAACTTGCTTAGAAAAGGTTTTGAGGAAGTAATTTTAATGTCTTCTTCCAAACTGCAGTTTGGAATGCAGCAATATAGTTATTTTGAGACTAGCAGTGTGATAGAGCCTTTTGTATATGAGTGAAGAGAAAATATTTTATTAGTTTATCTGTGAGATTAAAGGGTTAATGACATTTTTATATTACCACTTAAAATATATGTGCCTGTTGCATTGACTACATCTGTTGATAAATAATGTAAGTATATTCCTAAGAAGGTACTGTGTAATTCAAAAAGGGAGGAGACCAATCTAGCATGCCATCTTCATTCTACTGGTTTTGTTTCATAGAGTTGTCTCAAAACACTGATATCGAGCAAAACCAATTGTTCTGTACTAGTCCTGAATCCATAATATTTTAGGGGAAATAAGAAATGTTTTTTTAATGTATTACTAAATCTGGCTTGGGTTTAGTGTGCGAGTCCATTATTCAATATGGTGATGAGTTTGAAAAGGTTATGGATTGTGAAATGTAGATGTTTTGCCAAACTAAACCTGTTCTGAATACAGCATGTTAGAGTATGTGAATTAGAATCCCTCACTAAAAAAAATCCTGTGAAAACAGTTGCGTTTTCCCCCCATAATAAGTGTGAGGGAACATTAGCTATATCTCCCTACTTAGATGAATAGGTTTCACAGTCATGATATGTAATTCCTGTTAGAATGCTTGTAGTTTGATTGACTTGTTCCAAAAAAAGTGTGAGAGTACAGTGTAGCCCACTGCAGTACTTAATTTTCAATTTTGGAAGACAGTGGGTAATACACCTCAGAGGTCTCAGATCCCTTTGAACACTGTTAATGTAGATGTATTCCCTGGTGCAGTTCAAGAACTGTTTGATTAAACTCTTAGATGTGGAAATGAGTCAAGTGTCCATGCAGATTTTTGCTCTTTTCCGTCTTTAGATCATGAAGCATAACTGTCATCTATGATTTATTTTTTTTTTTTCCAGAGTAGAGCCACCCTGCAGTGATTCCTTTTTCTGTTAAAGTCAGGAGGTAGCTTCAGTCTGTGCCTCACAGGAGGTTTCCTGTAGAGCTTTGTAGAACTTGTAACTTGTATCAATTCAACCCCTGTTTTCTTTGTCTGTGTGAACGTAAAGTAAGTTAATAAGCCCATGGACTAGCTCTCAGTTGTCGAATACTCTGGTATTTTTGTCTGTAATAGGACATGAAGACTTGCAAGGATATGCTTCAGCTGAATTAGAAGACAAAAATGGACAAAGTAGAGCAAATAGAAGTCAAAGAGGAGTGTATCTATAGCAGATAAAAGCAGAAAAGTGTGTCAAGAGAAGTGATTTAAAAGAGCAGAAAAAAATGCAAGATATGAAAGGGACTAGATATTGCTAAGCCAAAGAAAAAAAAATAAACCTTTTTTTTTTTTATATTTTGTAAGTTTATAAAACCATACAGTCCAAATGACCAGATAAGGTCAGGTCTGGTTTCAGGACAGTACTTTGATCAGCACAGGGGCTGAAAGGGGAGGAGGAGGTGGTGGCAAGTGTGGGAATGCAATAAAGTGGGATTGAAGGATAATGGAAGTTTGGAGGTGGGGGAAGGAGAAAATAATTTCTGTTTTAGATCTACATCAGATACAAAGTTTTGGATTTTTCTTGCATGTGTGACTCTTATGCCAATTACCTAGTTCCACTTAGGTGTAAGCTCTTACATTGCATATATACATTAATCACAGTATCTGTCATGTACTTGTATGCATGTAAATAAAAACTGGCTTCCTGATGTATCTGGCTAGATCCAGAAAAACTGCTTTTCCCACCTTTTTGCTGTCTTGCTCATAACATTCGTATTGAATATTAATACTTCTGTCCAGAAAGTACTGGAAAGAAAGCAAATTTCTTTTTTTTTTCTTTTTTTTTTTTTTAGT
>VXBZ01011915.1:296362-337263 GCA_013399135.1 Heliornis fulica
TTTTTTTAGTATCTACAATTGTGAAGGAAGGAGGGGGGCGTGGGGGGAAGATGTCTGGAATTTGTTGATTACCGTACTGAATAAAGTCCAGTCTTTTTTTGGAAGTCTTATTTTGGTTTTTTTTGTTAGACTTAAGCTTTGAAAATCAGTAGTCTTTTAAAAAAAGTATAAAATAATAATAAAAAAAAGAAGATAGAAAAAGCTTTAAGATATCCATAAGTATTTTGGAACTACTACATATTGAGTAAATTCTGTCGAGTGTTAATTAAATTTGCATGCTAGTCCACAAGAGTTTCATTTAGAAAATTCAACAGCTGTCATCTCGGCGGTGCCTGCTGTCTGTATTTGCAGAGCATCTCAGGTTCCCTTTGCTGACTGAAGTTGTACTTGAGTGGTTGCAGTCCTTTTTGCACCTTCCAAAGTGTTCCTCCACTGTGTGAGGTGTCAGGGAAAGGCTGAGATGAATCAGTGCACATATATACTTGTGTAAGACCTCTAATAGGCTTTGAAACTGGCATCTTTATTTTGGCAAACATTATGATTTAGAACTATGAATTGTAATTATTCATGTGGAATAGCCTTATGACTGTTTAGAATCATAGAATGTGTTAGGTTGGAAGGGATCTTTAGACGTCTTCTAGTCCAAGCCCCCTGCAGTAAGCAGGGACACCTTTAACTAGATCAGGTTGCTCAGAGCCTCTTTGAACCTGACCTTGAATATCTCCAAGGATGGAGCCACTACCACCTCTCTGGGCAAACTGTTCCACTGATCTGCCACCCTCATACTGAAGAATTTTTTCCTAATATCCAACCTAAATCTTCCCTTTTCTAGTTTAAAACCATTACCCCTTGTTCTATCACTCCATGCCCTCATGAACAGTTCTTCCCCAACTTTCTTACAGGCAGCTTTCAGGTACTGGAAGGCTGCTAAAAGGTTTTCCAAGCTGTTTCTACCTCTTAACTGGTGTATTATTCCATACTGAGTGCATTTTGATTTCAGCATTAATTTTTGTTGTTAAATCTTCTTGTCTGCCTAAATGATCACTGGCAGTGTCCAGTATGAAATCAACAATTACAAATGTCTTTTACCTTCCTGTGGGTTGCTGACCTTCAGAGGTTTTTAACTTTAGTTGCAGTTGTCTCTTTAGTCACGCAGCTGCTGCCTGTACCAGAATTGTTTCTGTATGGATTCCCTTGCCCTGTCATCACTGAAAATTTAGGGTTGTCATGAACTTTTAAAGTGCATTGCATGTGATCTTTGCAGCCTTGTAAGCTGCTTGGACTGTAGGGCTACGCTAAAACCAGCAGAGTCTATCTGGTCTCAGCTTCAACGATTCATGTTGTCTAAACCAGCTGGGTGGACCCTGGTACTGGGCAGTTTGGCATCCAAAAGAACTTTTTTCATTTTGCATTTTGTAACAGCAAGCAATTTGCAGTTAATGGACAAACAGAATAATCAGAGCTATTTTTAGTATTTATAATGTTTTTGTGTTAAGTCTATATAAAAAATTAACTGCACAAATATAAATTTATATAAAGATGGAAATATAAGTAGTTAAGGACTGAAAATAAGAATTAATGAATACTTGTTTGAGGAGGGCTTTTTGTTTCAAATGGTGCTCTTGTTTATTTTCAGAAAGCTTTTAAAGTATTAAATATTTTAAAGGTTGTGTAATGCATTTCAAAATTTTGTGTTCTTCATATTCTTAACAATTCTAATTGCATTTCAGGCAGCAAAGGAACAAACCCAGGACTTGATAGTAAAAACCACAAAACTGCAGGCAGAAAAGTATGTATACCACTTTATTTCTTGAAGACATGCCAGTACTGATGGGGTTTTTCTTTTAGGTCTATTTTTGCCACTCTTTATTTTTTGAGTAATGACTTGGGTTTGTTTTTTTTGGTTTTTTTTGGGTTTTTTTTCCTATTAGTACTTTGTCTTTAAACACTGTATCTTGATTGAAATAAATAATACTGACCGCTTTGGTTATTGCTAGAGGATACAAAAAGGTAAGAACAAGTGTTAGTGCTTGTGTCATAAAATTGATGTTTCAGGGAAAAGAATCAGTTATAGTGGTACAACATGATGCAAATAGATGTGCTTACACTATCAACTGATGTTAGGTAAAGTGACTTTTTGTGTAAGAGATAGGGACCTACTCAGTGTCTTGTGAGTTTCACAGGTTTCTTCACAGTACTTCATATTCATTTTCAGTGTCTTGTTCAGGGGCTGTGTGTAGGAACAGAAACCTATTCTTCCATATTTAAAGCTGAAATTCTTAAGTGCTGTTTAATAAGCCTAATGCAGACCACTTTTTTTCCCTGTGGTTTTCCTGCCTCCCGTGGAAGAAAAGATTTGTGGTTCTGCTTTTTTCAGCATTTTTATTCCTGGGAAGGGGATGGTAGCCTATGACAGATTGCAGTAATCTTTATTGGTTTTATGGCTAGGACATCTGGTTTTACAGCTTTAGCCTTTGTCCGTGTAGAAGAATGAACCTCCTTGCTTCATGAGTTCTCTTCTGAAAATGACATATTGTTCACTGGAGATTAGAAATAATTATTTCCAGTGTTAAGTTTTTAGTAGAAGTTATTACTTTGAATAGCTCCAGGTGCGTGTTCAGAATCAGTTGGTTCATGTTGTGTGGACTTCAGTAGAAAGTGGATTATGTCCTGTGAGAGTCTGAATCATAGAATCATATAATTTTTAAGGCTGGAAATGACCCCTAAGATCATCCAGTCCAACCATTAACCTACCGCCACCAAGTCTACCCTTAGACCATGTCCTCAAGCACTGCATCTACCCGTCTTTTAAACACCTCAAGAGATGGGGACTCAACCACCTCTCTGGGTAGACTGTTCCAATGCTTGATGACTCTCTCAGTAAAGAAGTTCTTTCTAATATCCAACCTAAATTTTCCCTGGCGCAGCTTGAGGCCATTACCTTGAGTTCTGTCGCCTGTTACTGGGGAGAAGAGACCAACCCCCACCTCACTGCAACCTCCTTTCAGGTAGTTGTAGAGAGCAATAAGGTCTCCCCTCAGTCTCCTCTTTTCCAAACTAAACAACCCCAGCTCCCTCACCCACTCCTCGTAGGGCCTGTTCCCCAGACCCTTCACCATCCTCGTTGCCCTTCTCTGGACACGCTCCAGAACCTCAACATCCTTCTTGAAGTGAGGGGCCCAAAACTGAACACAGTACTCGAGGTGAGGCCTCACCAGTGCAGAATACAGGGGGATTATCACCTCCCTGGTCCTGCTGGCCACACCGTTCCTGATACAAGCCAGGATGCCATTGGCCCTCTTGGCCACCTGGGCACACTGCTGGCTCATGTTTAGGCGGCTGTCAACCAACACCCCCAGGTCCCTTTCCGCCAGGCTGCTCTCCAGCCACTCCTGCCCAAGCCTGTAACGTTGCCTGGGGTTGTTGCGACCAAAGTGCAGGACCCGGCATTTGGCCTTGTTGAACGTCATATTGTTGGCCCCAGCCCAACAATCCAGCCTGTCCAGATCCCTCTGCAGGGCCTTCCTACCCTCCAGCAGATCGACACTCCCACCCAATTTGGTGTCATCTGCAAACTTACTGAGGGTGCATTCAATCCCCTCGTCCAGATCATCGTTGAAGATGTTGAACAGAACTGGTCCCAACACCGAGCCCTGGGGAACAGGGAATGCGAGTTTAGAGACCGATGTGTATATATTTTAAAAGTTGACTGTAGAATAAGTGTGTAAAATACAATACTGGTTGATATAAAATGAAGGATTTAGGAAAGTCACAGTTTAAGTAAGCAAGCAGAAGCCAGGTCTTAGAAAAGTGTTATTTTAAATATAAATATGGTAAATAGTAGGACAGAGAAATGGTCAACTTCTGTGTAGTGTCAAGAAAATGAAAGCTGCTTTGATTTCTTGGTCTGAAGCAGAATGGAAGATACCACAACCAGTCACAAATGATATATGCCTAATTGGCCTTAAATTCCATTATAGGAGATTATGCAGACTGTACATCAGTACTTTTTCAAAGTAGTCCTTACTCACACAATAGTTTACTTAAGGGAATTAGCAGAAAGTCTTTTAAGAGACAGAACATACCCCTAGTGTGAGGAGGAAAAAAGGTTTAGGAAGTAGCCTGTCCTTCTAATGGTTGGATTGAGCTCAGAGTGCATATGTAGTCAAAAGTTTTCTTTTGAAAGGCTTTTTAGTAAGTATACATGAAGTACCTAAACAATATTTGTCATGATACATGCTCATAGAAGAATCACAGTGCTGGAAAGTTATTTTCATACTGTCCTCCTCACTGAATTGCCTACACTAAGTTCCATCCTCACTTTTTTTAGCCTTTTAAAAAGTCAGCTTCATAAATTATTTTGATTTTCAGTAAATGATTTGACGTGCTAGCTATTGGTCAAGAAAAGAAACTTCTGTAATGCTTAGCATTACTGATTTACTTTAACTGCAAGGTTTCACATAGGAGGTAAATGTTACAGTTTGATTCAGTATTGTAAAATTGAAGGGAGACAGTAAAGTTTCAGATGTATTTAATGCATTTAGGGTAATTAGGGATTTAAGGTCTAGACAGTACTTACTTTTTGACATTTTTATGGGAAAATGGCCTGCTGTCTTCACTTGGCTAATCTAATGAAGACAGAAAGTTACTTAGGGAGGTAGGTAAGTTAGTATTTACCAGCTTTTTATTTACTTCCTTTCATTTTCTAAGAATTCATGTTATCTCTGGCTTTGATCAGAGATGTCTAATTGTCTTTCCATGATAGTCTGAAGACATCAGTAAATGACAGGTGGAAACTTTCATTTGTGCAGATTCTCTTCATGCCTGGTCAGTTTCCTTGGAAAGTAAATTTTGTCAAAAGAAGTTAAAATTATTATCAAGACAAACTGCAATTAAGAGAACAGAATATAAATTTCAAAACCAAAGGAAGGAAAGGCAGTAGCCAAAGCCTTTTTAATTGGAATTGTAACTTTATTCCCCTACTTGTGCAAAGTATCCTGGGCTGCATCAAAAGGACTGTGCCAGCAGGTCGGGGGAGGTGACTCTCCCCCTTTACTCCCCTGTCATGAGACCCCACCTGGAGAATTGTGTCCAGTTCTGGAGTCCTCAACATAAGGATATGGAGCTGTTGGAGTGGTCAAGAGGAGGGCTAAGAAGATGATTAGAGAGCCAAAGCTCTTGTCTTGGGTTATTTGGAGATATCTTATAGTGGCCTTCTAGTACCTAAAGGTCTCTATAGGAAAGCTCGGGAGGGATGTTTTAGAAGGGCATGGAGTGATAGGATGAGGGGGAATGGTGTTAAATTGGAAGGGGTTAGATTTAGACTAGATATTAGGAAGAAATTCTTCACTCTGATGGTGATGAGTCATTGGAGCAGGTTGCCCAGAGAAGCTGTGACTGCCTCTTCCCTGGCAGTGTTCAAGACCAGGTTGGAAGGGGCATTGAGCAGCCTGGTCTAGGGAGAGGTGTGCTTGCCCATGGCATAGGGGTTGGACTTTGATAATCTTTATGGTCCCTTGCAGCCCAAACTGTTCTATGATTCTATGCCATAAAGAGAAGAGTAAGTGTAAGAGTTTTCTTGCCATGCAACTTTGCAAATGTAAATACCTCTTCAGAAACTTTCCCTCTGGCATGTGAACCTGCATAGTGTTTTTCTTTCAATCAATAACTCCATGATAGCACCGAAGAATGAAGTTTCCCAAACATGTAGAGTGACCACAGGAATTTGAGCATGACGATGAACATCTTAACTAAGAAATACTTGTTCATGTTTCCATCCTGGCATGTATTCTCTCTCTTCTGTGGTACTCATGGAGGGGTCGCTGTCTCAGTGTTTCTGTCTGGGTACTAGGTTTATTATACTAATAATTTTTTTACATTGTATTATCACCTGTATAATTAGATGTAGTTCAAGATTATTTTCAGTCTCCTAAGTTTCTCACCTGAAGTCCTTTTTGGTCATACCAGTCTTTCAAATTTATGGTTTGAAGATATAGTGGTGCATCTACAGTATCCTGTAGGTATTCCTGATGAGCTATTTTCTGTCTTGGTAAAATGTGTAATTTAAGACATTGGTTAAATATTTAGGGTAGAAAATAAGATGTTTGTCTCAGGTTTGAGGTAAATCTTCTGCATTCTGAGGTTGTTGAGTTGTGGCACTGTTTTGTAACTCAGTTTCTGAGATTTAGACCCTGTTAGGCATAAATGCTAAACAGAGTGTGTTACTTAGATAACAAATTGTAAAGGTAATTTTCCATTAATAAAATTACATTTTTTTATTTTTGAATGCTAGTGCATTTCTTTTGGTCAATTATGTTGCTTGTTCTGGATATATTTTCTCTGTAAAGGCTAGTTAAAATTGCTGTACATTAGAAGCAAACCGGTTTTTCTTTACATTAGTCAAGTACAGAGTCTGCTTAACATAGAAAATAGGGTGGGTTGTTTTTTTTTTTCTCTTCTCTCCTTAAAGTTGAGACTTATCAAAGCTTAGTGGAACTGTGTAGTTTGAAATAAAGAAGTCCAAACCAATCAACCTATCTCTGTATTACATAAAGTTAATTTATTGTGGTTCTGTAATGTAAAGTCATGAATAGAATGCTATTTTAAATGTATTTCATAGCAAACTTCTATAATGAAGAAAAAACAAGGTAGTTGATTTTGACAATTTCTAGAATTGTTAAAAATTCACTTCCATTTCAGTGTCTTCACTAGATTTCTCTGTTTACCTGACCACACTCTTACTGCTTGCAGGTTGTGTTAGTCTTTATATATAGTAATGAGGAGATCAGTTTGTTTTCAGACAAATCTGCTATGTTTTAAAGATGCAGGTTTCCTTATTGATATTGCTAATAGGCAGGCAGAAAAGGATTTTGCTCCTTGAAGTGAGCTATTTATTAAGTTTGTCAATTCATTTGTTGTATCTGAGTTCACTTCTTTTTTACATTGAGTAAAGCTACCAGAATACTTGCATAAGAGCTAAACAACTTCACCTTGAGTTGGGAACAAGTGCCCTGGAGCTCAGTACAGTTCCGAGACTTATAACCCAGAAATAACTGTTCAGTTCCAAAATGCTGTGTGCAGAACACCAGAAACCTGGCTTCATAGTACTTCTGCTGGATACATAATGATAAGGTATTGTGCAAGATAGTAATTTTGTGGCTAACCTCAAAAAAAGTCATGGATCTAATGATTGAAGAAAGAGACCAGAAGGTAATAGTTACAATATTAATGGTTATAAAATTAAGTAAGAGCAGTTCTGTGAGTGTATGTGTATGCTCAGGGAGAGGAGAGAGCAGCAATTAGGCCTGCAGAAATAGAAAATTGGTGGGAGTCAGTAGTAGTTTTCTGGACATAAAGACACCTCTGGAAATTGTATGAAAGAATAGGAATGTAGATGCCTTAGATACTTTTTGAGTCAGGCTAAAGTTTCAGGGCTATCATTGAGATTATACGCTTGAACACCTTTACACGTTATCTTGGTTTGCTGGATTTGATTGTGTTATTAAACAGAACAAAATGTGTGTTTCTACGTCATTTTATTGATTCTGGAAAACAAGTTTCTGTAGCACTAGCATTGTTTCTTTAAATAAGTATTTTTGGAATGCAGCAGTGTGTATTTCAATTTATTTTAATTAAATTACATTCAGACTTGCTCTTTATTTAAATTTAGCAAATGGTTCTTGGAGTTCATTGAATGAATTGGCTGTCACCTCCATGCTCAATACAAGGTCAAAAGTCTTAGGAAAAATATCTTCTAATGAGTATCTGCTGCTTCAGCAGTGCTGCACTACAGATTTCTTGTGCTTGTTTCTGGTGATGCTTTTTTAATTTTCTTTTTGACGAAATATCTTTTTCATTATAGTCAATGTGGAAGTGATGCAGGAAGTTCAGCAGTATTTGTAGCAGGTTTGAGAGGTTTGCTTTCATCAGCATATGCTGAGGAAAGTGGTGATCTGGTGGTTTGTTGCATGAGATGTGTTTCATCTCTTGACCTTTTGAAACTTGCAATTACATTTGTTTCCATGAATATGCTTAATAAGAAAAAGCAGTTATTGCCCAAATTGAATTATAATTCAGTGTGGAGGAGGGTGAAGGCTTGAAGTTCTGAGGCTGATTTTTTTTCCTGTTTGGTACCCAAGGAAAGCATAGGCAATGGGACTTAAAACAGGAATTAAAAGCTAAAGTGGATCTGAAAAAAAAAAAAAACCAAACCCAAACAAACTCCAACCCTAGCAGAGAAAGTGCAGAGTTTTATTTACTGCTGTCTTTTCTACCTGGCAACCATGTACTCGGTTGTGGCATGAAGTAGTTTTGACTAGTATGAAATGTAGTCTGAACAGGTTGAGGAACGTTCATCAGAAGTGCATAATCGGTTATGTGATACCATTCCTGACTGATGTTTGTCTAATGTGCTCTTAAAGTCCAGAACAGGGAGCCCACGGCTTCCCTGGAAATTGATTTTGGTTCTTCAGTGTCTTCCCGCTATCTGATTTAGTTCTCTTTTTGCTGCTGGTTAAGCTCATTTGTTCTGATCTTACTGTGTGGATGTAGAGAACAGTTTGTTGTTTTCATGCCTTTGGCAACACTTTTGAATTTGATGGGGAAATATGAAGCTGGACTAAGCAGTCCCCTTCAAATGGCTTTTTATCAGGTTGTGTAAAAGATGGTGTGGCCAGCAGGAACGGTGTGGCCAGCAGGACCAGGGAGGTGATTATCCCCCTGTATTCTGCACTGGTGAGGCCTCACCTCAAGTATTGTGTTCAGTTTTGGGCCCCTCACTTCAAGAAGGATGTTGAGGTTCTGGAGCATGTCCAGAGAAGGGCAACGAGGATGGTGAAGGGTCTGGAGAACAGGCCCTACGAGGAGTGGGTGAGGGAGCTGGGGTTGTTTAGTTTGGAAAAGAGGAGACTGAGGGGAGACCTTATTGCTCTCTACAACTACCTGAAAGGAGGTTGCAGTGAGGTGGGGGTTGGTCTCTTCTCCCCAGTAACAGGCGACAGAACTCAAGGTAATGGCCTCAAGCTGCGCCAGGGAAAATTTAGGTTGGATATTAGAAAGAACTTCTTTACTGAGAGAGTCATCAAGCATTGGAACAGTCTACCCAGAGAGGTGGTTGAGTCCCCATCTCTTGAGGTGTTTAAAAGACGGGTAGATGCAGTGCTTGAGGACATGGTCTAAGGGTAGACTTGGTGGCGGTAGGTTAATGGTTGGACTGGATGATCTCAGGGGTCATTTCCAGCCTTAAAATTCTATGATTCTATGATTCTATATCCTTAAGATATGGGTCTTGTATGATGGTCCCAACTAGCTGACCAATACAAGACGGAAAAGAATCTATTTACTGCCAATACACTGCTTATTGATTTAGTATCCATTTAAAAGTTAGAAACCTTATTTATTTATTTATTTATTGTATTTTAACCAGTGAGGATTCCTGTGATATTTTCCATGTGAAAGTTGGTTACCCACACTGTTCTGTAGACCTATACCGTGATGTTTATAGGAAGCCTAGTCAGTGTGAGAAAAACTTATATTGTATGAATTTATTTTACAGCATACAAAATTTTTATTCTAGAGTTTAGTAATCATTTTGTTAAGGTTTGAATTGTTTCAGTGCAGTTAGTGTCTTCTGTTGCTAAACCTTTAGTTCAGGCTTTTTGATTTTTGCCTTTTTTTTTTCTTTTTTTGAGCAGAATGTATACTATGGCAGGGCTGCAGCATTGCAGGCTAGCAGTATTTAGACAGAGATTACAGATGGGAGAAATCGAAGTTCAGGTCCACTCCTGCTGCCAGCTATGATTTGCATGATGACTTTCATAAACTCATCAACTGTTCAGCATATAGTTAATTATTTTTTGCATTTTATACCTGTTGCAGTTCTTGGAACACTTATCTCAAAAGCTTGTTCTTTGCAGTAAAAGCGTTTCCCTAATTTCCAACCTAGTTCTAGGGTATAAACTGACTATATTCTCATCTTGTCCTTTATCTTAAGAGCTTCCTTTATCTCCTTTTATAAATTAGATTTGCCATTCCCATGATCATTGCCTAGCTCTGGTCTGATGGGAGTCCATTGTTCTGGAACACGGATGATCAGGATTGTGATCTGTTTTCCAGACGAGGACTCACTGAAGCCTTCTCTAATATTTCTGCTATTTCCCTGTACCCTGGGAATGTTAGACAATTCACTGTATTTTTCTGTACTTTCTTGTTTTTTTAATTAAGGATAAAATTTCATAATTATATTTTGTGATACTGGTCACTGCGTATGTTCTTATTCAGTTCTCCTTTAATAAAAGTTGTGTCAGACAAAATGAATAAAACGATTTCTTCTCAGCATTTACAAATGCATTTTTGCACCTGGTGCTTATTTTTTAGAATCATTTCCTAAAAGTTACTTGTGCGTAGATGTTTTGTTATATATTCTTGTATATTTGCCTTCCATCACAGAAGTTTTCCAGCTGCTGTTGAAAAGCAATTACATATGTCTGTCAAAAATGGTTGCTATTTCATTATGAGTTAGAAATGTGCCATCTTTTTGAGGCTTTAAAAATGTGTTCAGTACCAGAAATTTCAGAACATACTGCTGTGACTCGTCCTAGGTATAGGAAGCTGGTAGTTTTTTTTGTTTTACTTGGTGGCAAGATAAAATTAAACTTTGGAGAAGTCTGTTTCTCCACCTCATTTTTTGAGCTGTCTAGGTGATAATCCTGACAAACAGTGCACATTTGTATTTGGTTCAAGGGAAAAGTGCATGAAGTGCATAGTTTTCTCAGCCTTTTGAGTTCTCTTGCAAAAGAATTCTGTCTCCCTGGTAACGATTAAAACTGGGGAAATTGCTCTTTGTTGGAGTCCTGTCCCCTGCCCAAGCTCCGAAGTCTACCAGGGCTTGGCACATCCCCCTATGCATTGGTGCTGTGTTCCCATGATCTGTGAGGTTTGTTCCTTCATGCAGGGAATTAAAAAAACAAACCAACTTTGGGATAACAGCACTGTTGCCTTTCCTCTACTATACTGCACAGGCTTGGGAGACAATTTAGAAATTGTTTTGTTTACAGAAAGGCCCCTGAGTCTTAAAACGTCCAAGTGTCATCACACATACTGATTGCTGTGGTTTATATATAAGATGCTCCTACTTTAGCTTTTGTTGTTACCTGTATTGTTTCTCTGCATAGCACTTACCACAGTGAAATAACTATAGCAAACTCAAGTGGTATTTTAATCCCTTTCCCTGCTTTAAGAAGACTGAATAAATTCTAGTTAGATAGCAGTTTAGCTCATGTCAGAGGAAATTGATTTACAGAGGTATTTTATTATATATATATATATCAATATCAATATCATTAATGCTGCATACTATCAGGTAGATGTTTAGGGTCTGTAGCATCTGGATGTTTTACTCCTGATCCCTCAAGTAGGAAATATGATCTCTTTTTCATACAGATTGATTACCAAGGCAACTTTCATAGTCAGCATAAGCAGAGGTGACTAACCTGAGTTTGGAAACTGAGTAGTTTGTTGAAATCCCAGGCCCTTAGTAAAGAGCCCCACCAAAAAAAAAGCAGTATCTAAATTCATATGCATGGCTTGCTTTAGGTTTAGCGTAGTGTTTCTTACTACTTCAGAATCACTGTCTTGAGAAAGATAGACAGAATATTGCTGCCACCTTGAGGCTGTTACTTTGTATGTAGGTTGTGGAATTTTTCATTTGTCAGTCAGTATTAGAGTTTAATATATCGACTCAGTTTTGTAAAAGTTAATTTCTGGAACTGTGGAGAGTGGGTCGGTGAGCAGTTACAGCAGGTCATAGCAAAAAACACAGCCAGGGATGGGAATGGCTTTAAACCATAATGTTTAATAGAGCCATGTTCTTTGTTGCAGCAAAAAAGGAACGGAGGTTTGTGCAGAGTGAGGACTTGAAGGAGGAAAGAGGTCCAGTCGTGAGGTCTTCTGCCATTGTTCAGTTTTATAACCACTGGCGCAAAGGGGGCACAGAATTCCAGGGTGGGCTAACAGACGTGCTGTTTGTACAGTTTGTGACTCTGGCTCTTGTTCTTTGTAAGTCTATGACCCTAATTCTAACAAATCTGCAAAGCCAACTGAAAAAACGATTATGCCTGTTATACAGTGCTGCTTAGAATCAGACCTTTCTTGCTCTCAGTTTTGAGGAAGTATACAGGCCACTGCTCAGAGCTCCTGTAAAAATATATTAAAAAAAAATCTGAAGAACAGGAGATAATAGTAAATGGAAATCTTCTGTAAGAGCATTTAAAAGATATGCACACAGATCGCTTCAAAGAAAAGTTTCTCAGCATCCCATCTGCTCTTGTGGGACATCTTGTTTCAGTCGAAACCAAAGATCTTGCTTTCTCCAGTCTCTTTCTTACCTTCCTTCTTTCCCCTAAAAGGAGGGATAATCCACCGTAAGTCTTTACAGCTTTGTGGTTTTTTACTAAACTGAGATTTCCATCATAAGATGAGAGCCTCAAATCAACTATTAAATAAAGTTAATTCACTAAATTACATTGTCTGCTGTTTCAACCAAATCCATTTATAGTGACCTTGAAGGATTAGACTTTCTCAGTGCAGTGGTGTGGAACGGGAATGCGCTGTTGAAAGCACAATCACTAGGTGAAGTTTTAAGTGCCCTTGCCTGATATTCAGTTTAGAATCATAGAATCATAGAATGAATAGGGTTAGAAGTGACTCCCAGAGGTCATCCAGTCCAACCCCCCTGCAAGAAGCAGGGACTCCCCCAACTAGATCAGGTTGCTCAGGGCCTCATCCAACCTGGCCTTGAACTTCTCCAGGGATGGGGCATCCACCACCTCCCTGGGCAACCTGTTCCAGTGCTCCACCACTCTTACAGTAAAGAACTTTTTCCTAATATCCAATCTAAATCTCCCTCCCTCTATTTTAAAACCATTACCCCTTGTCCTGTCACAACAGGCCCTACTGAAGAGCCTCTCCCCATTTATCTTGTAGGCCCCCTTGAGGTACTGGAAGACCGCTATAAGGTCTTCCCAGAGCCTCCCAAGTCGTTTTCCACAGGTGCCACTCTTTATCACATCACCTCCCAGTCTATATTGGTAATGAGGATAGGCCCATCCCAAGTGCATCACCCTGCACTTGTCCTTGTTGAACTTCATGAGTTTTGCATCGGCCTAACTCTTCAGCTTGTCCAGGTCCCTCTGTATGACATCCCATTCCACTGGTGTGTTGACCACACCACTTAGCTTGGTATCATTATTATTATATTGAATATAGATCTTTTTGTACCCCAGGAGAGTTTTGAAGTGTGGTTTTCATCATAGCAGCAGTAAGACATTACCCACTTGCCCTTGGAAGCTTGCTGTGCCGTTCAGAACTTAGTACCCCACAGCCCCTTAGTACATACAGGCCTGTTGTAAAATGAATTAAAGAATACACATAACCTCCTTCCAAGAAAAAAAAAAAAGTAAAAACTTTTTTTTTCCTTCTTCCTGCTAGACATTCTCCCTGATCGGATTCACCACACAACAGTATAAACAGTGGTTCTGGTACAGTGGAAAGGGACAGCCAGCCTTGTGGTAGGACGAGGGGGAATGGATTTAAGCTACAGGAGGGAAGGATTAGATTGGATATCAGGGGGAAGTTTTTCATGGAGAGAGTGGTGAGGTGCTGGAACAGACTGCCCAGGGAGGTGGTGGATGACCTGTCCCTGGAGGTGTTCAAGGCCAGGTTGGATGGGGCCCTGGGCAACCTTGTCTAGATGCAGGCCTGGAGGTTGGTGGCCCTGCATGTGGCAGGGGGGTTGGAACTTGATGATCCTTGGGGTCCCTTCCAACCCAGAAGACCCTTTTTCATCTTTTCTTCCTTTACGTGCATTTTTTCATTTCCAAGGTGCCAGTGCACTCTTGAGCCTTCCCTTCTAGACCTCTTCTAGACCTCTTCTGTGTTTTTCATTGCTTGTGGTGAGCTACCACCAGATTTCTCAGAAAAGACTATAATTTTTGTGGATGCATCTGCAGTCATTGTCTGTTTAGTAGTCCCAAATTATCTTCCATCATACTCGCTCCTTCCCTGAGAAAGGTTCAATTTCTCACGGACCCTGAATTTACAATGGTAGAGTTTACTTAGAGAAAATAAAATAGCCAGACAGATGGATCTTATACATTGCAAAACTGTCAGTGTAAAGGCAAATCAGCCACATCTGTATAGGACTTAGGAAATCTGACTTGCCAATTAAAGATGTGATATTAAAACGCATAAGTTTTTTGTTTTCCCTTTAGCTTAGATGTCTTCTGTGTGACTTTAAACCACCAGTTTTGTTGGAAAAGATCTTTAAATTCAAGTCCAACAATTAATCTAGCACTGCCAAGTTCACCACTAAACCATGTCACTGAGCACCATGCCTGCATGCTTTTCAAGTACCTCTAGGGATGGTGACTCAACCACTTCCCTGGGCAGCCTCTCCCAGTGACTGACAACCTTTTTGGTGAAGAAATTTTTTCCTGATACCCATTATAAACCTCCCCTGGTGCAACTTGAGGCTACTTCCTTTTGTTCTATGACTTCTTACTTGGGAGTAGTACTGGTTTGCTTTCCTTTTTAATTTTCATAAAATCTACTGTAAAGCACTGTTGGATTCATTACTTTTATTCTCACTGTTCAGGACACTAGAGCACTGACAATTAGGAAACATTTAATCTGATCTCTAAAGGAGTTTGTGAAAACTGCAGGGTAGGAAGGCCATCCGCCTTTCCAGAAGGGAAGCGAGTTCTCTTGTTGACTTACAGCTGAATGCAGTTCAGTCGCTAGTTGGATAGTAGAGAAGTAGTAAGTAAGTAAAAGCTTTCAGTCAAGCTTTGATTTTGCAAGGAAATTTAATTATTAGAGTCAATGCACTTGCCTGTCTTACCACCCTATAATAACAGCATATTTATCATGTAGTAATTACATTGGAAGCTGCAATGGCCTTAAAGTAATTGAGCCTTGTTCTTCTACAAATAGTTAATTAGTGCCTTCTCAGTGTCCAGCAAAGCTAGGGTTTTTCTTTGTGCAATACTGTGAGCTTGAACCATGGTTAGAGCATTTTTTCCACTGATATAGGAATTTCAGGTCCTTTCTGTGGAATAAAACTGTTTGCTTGGGTCCTTCTGTGGTTGTGTGACAAAGTGTGTGCAAAAATGTCCTTCTCACTAGATGGCGAGTGCATATTACATCTCTGCAGCATTTAAGGGAGGCGGGTAATACAGGGGAATTAGCAGTTACATTTTGATTGCTTGGAGATTTGTGACTTTGCATCCCAACCTTATGTTATTAAAAAGAAATGGATTTGTTCTGCAGAAAAGTAGATTAATGATATTTAATGATATTTTTTGAAAATACGAACTGAAAACCTGTTATGTCACTGAATAATTTGAAAGGAAATAAATGCAAGCATTGCCACTGTGAGAGCATGAAGTATCTGGATTAGGTAACCTGTGAAAAAAAAAAATATCCTTTTAGCATTTGTAAAGAACTTAATAGTTTTCAAATGTGTAACTTACCTTTATAGTGTCTTTACACAGTAATCTATGTAAGTTTAATAGAGAACTATATATGAAGATACAACTCAAAGCGTTTCAAGGCAGGAACATACTATTACCATTTATTAATGTTGATTTCTACTGCTAATTATATTTCCAAAAGTATGAATCTGCAAAATAAATCCAAGATGAGCATAAAAAGGTAATGTTCTTTTAATTTTGTTTTATTATAGTCAGAGACTAGAAATGAAAGCACAAGTTGCAGATGCATTCATAGCAAAATTCCAGCTGACACCAGATGAAATGAACCTCCTTCGAGGCACGAAAGATGAGCCAATTACCGAGGTAACTCAGTGAACATTAAAAGCTTTGCCCTGAACTAAAATGTGGAAGCATCCTAGTTGAATTGTACATGAGATTTTGCTATCAGTTTGTAATTGAATTTTTATAGAGGAATGTACCTTTTAATAAAATGGTGAATTTCTGATGGGGTTGAAATGTGTGATGAAAGATTCAAGTGACAAGAAAGAAAATAAACATTAAATTCTAGTTTGTGTAATGAGTTTAAGGGGCAAATGAGGTATCATGTAGTTCTGCACTTCAAAAAGACCTTTATGAAGCCTGACTTTTCAGTGAAGATGTTTTAAAGCTTCATCACACTCAAAGAAAATGAGAAATTTGCAGTGCTTCAGTAATATGTATTACTACCCTTGTGCATGTGTGTTGTCCATGTGCGTGTGTGTAGGTATTCAGTGACTTGAAACAGTGTAAGCTGAGGTTTTCCCTCATTATGATTTGGTTGATGAAGATACCAAGTGCTGATTCACTTTTTAGCCACGTTTCAGAACAAGTTTTTGAATATGCTTATGGTTTGGATAAGAAGGTGCATTGTTCTGCAGTAAAAGTGAGCTGAATAATGAGAGAATTGAGTGCACTTAATAGATTTTTATTATTGTAGTTGCGTAGAAACCATAACTTAAATGTGAACTACCTGCTGAGACATACTATCTCGTTCCCACAAGCATCCTGTCTGCAGTTAAAGCATCATTATAGACATGGAACAGTTAACCATAAACACCGTTAATGAAAGCATAAATGGAATGTGTTAAGTGATCATGCGCTTGAGTAATTGCTGTATGCTTTCGTGCCAACTATTGTTGTGAAAGAATATTCAGGTTTCCAAAAAGGAGCCATTACGGGGAGCAGTGACAACAAAACTGTGTCATTTATTCAGTGCTTGGTTCACAGCAGAAGGACTGGTTCTTTTGATACTTTGGCTTGCCTAAAAAATGTGCAGAAGTGGCTGTGATATAGTTGTGCTACTGAAATGGCAGACTTCAGTAAAATCACGAGGTTTTTCTCCTGTGAGAATTCGAGTGCTCAAAATGTCTTTAGTTAGGCTTCTGGTTTGGTGGGTTTTAAATTATTTTTTTCCTTGAAGGAAGCGCGATTTGGGTCTTTTAACGTCTGATCTTTTTAAGGGTGTGATGCAATGGGAAAGAAAGAAAGAAAAAATCCTAAGGCTATTAATGGGGAATGAAGGGTGAAATGCAGTAGGAGAATTTGTATTTTAAAAGTAACACAACACAGATCTGCAAGGGACATAGATGGAATTGAAATGGGGCATAGAGAGTGCTAGGGATTTGAATGAGATGTTGCCACTTTTAAATACTTTTTTTTTTTTTTTCTTGATGTAGGATTTTTTCAAGGCCTTGGGAAGAGTAAAGGAAATTCATGATGATGTCAAGATTCTTCTCCGGACAAATCAGCAGAGGGCAGGGTGAGTGTTACTTCAGTGAGTGCAAGGTAACCATTTACTCATTAACAGTGTAAGTTGTAGCAAGGTCACATAAATTACTTCATACAGATATACAGAGTATTTCACATGAAGACATCTGACAAAATGTTAATAGTTTTAGTAATGATGTATTTTATTTGATTTGTACATGCCTTTGCTAGTACTACCTAAAATAGTATTTCACATAAAATCTTTTTGTCTTGTAGCTTGGAAATTATGGAACAGATGGCCTTACTGCAAGAGACATCTTATGAACGACTTTACAGATGGACTCAAAGTAGGACTAAGAATGTTTTTATGTTTATGAGTATTATTATGTTGATTCTTTTAATTCCTTGATGTGGATTAAACTCAGCAAAAACCCTTTCCAAGATTCATTAACGAAGCTGTGGTTTTCCTTCTTAGTGAAAGATTCGTTGTGAACCAATAAATTAACTATAGATTCTCTCCTGTTCTGGGACAATGTAATTTCTGTTTGTAAAATTGTATTATTTATTTGCATTTTCAGATAGTTTTCTACAGAGAACAACTGCAGTTTGTAGTCTAGGCAAATTGTTAAGTGTATTGCAATTCATTTTTTTGCAAGTCACAGGGAAGTGTGACTTTTGAAGTGTTCTTTATTTTGGAAAGTGACTTTTGCAAATTCTTGATTTTAACAATTTGCTAAAAAGATTGAGTTTACAGTGAGGAGTGGTTTATTACCTTAAGAAAAGGTAAAAATAACCCTTTATTTTATCAGGATACTCTTGAATGATACTAGGTGATTTTTATTTTACATTTGAACTGTGGATCTAGGCATCAGTGTTCAATCAGATGTCTTGACAGTATAAAACGTAGAAGCTTTTGTATTACTCCTCTCTTCTCCCAAGACACTGTCAAGAATATTTGTGAAGAAAAGTTGTTGTGATGTGGTATTAGTTAGCTCTTCTTCAGTGGATTCTGAAGACTCAAATAATTGTTGTAGTTTTACCATAACGAAAATTCGTTATTATGCCAGTCATTGCTTTAGTTTGTATGACTGCCACATGTATGCATGGAATATGCTAGTTTATGTGGTTAATATGATTAAAGTAAAAAGAAATAATATCAATAATAAATAAAACAAACCCACAGCTTGCTTAAATTCTCAAATGCTCCACTCCAGGGCATGTAGTGATAGGACAAGGGATAATGGCTTTAAACTGGAAGAGGTAGTATTAGGAAGAAAACTTTACTCTGAGGGTGGTGAGGCCCTGCCACAGGTTGCCCAGAGCAGCTGCGTCTGCCCCCTCCCTGGCAGTGTTCAAGGCCAGGTTAGATGGGGCTTTGGGCAACCTGGGCTAGTGGAGATGACTCTGCTCATGGCAAGGGTCTTGGAACTAGATGGACTTTGAGGTCCTTTCTAACCCAAACTAGTATGGGATGATTCTGTTTTTAAATACTTGCTCCCTTTTTTCTTAATAGTTCACCTGAATTATGATAACTGGTTATAGTGAAACCTGTCAGAACTCTGATGGTTGAATGATTTCACATTAGTTTGTGGGCACAACCAGACACTGAGCTTCCTTTAATTTTTCTTACTGTTGAGATTTGTGATGGACATCCATTTACAGCAAAATTCTGCTTATGGGACAATTTAAGTATATTAACATGAACTAAGCCAGGTAGCATAATCTGAAGGCTTCAGTTCAAAATGAAAACCCTTTGAATTTTTAAACTCATTTCTCATTTGACAGCCTTTTATAAAAGGTACTACAGCATAAAGAATGTGCTTTTATCTGTGTTGATACTTTATAGATGAATGCAGGACTTTGACGCAAGAATCATGCGACATTTCTCCAGTTCTTGCTCAAGCCATGGAAGCCTTACAAGATAGACCTGTCCTGTATAAGTAAGTAAATGTTAATGATAATTTCTAACAGAAATCATTATTTCCAGCCTATAAAATTTAATGATGGGCATGAATTACATTGCCAAGAATGGTGGTAACATAGTCTTCTGTCAGATTTTAAAAAAGTAATTGAAAAAGTCGTATTTCAGCTTCTTTGAGTTTCAGAAGTTGTTTTGACATGATTAGGGTACAGTAAATGTCACTGGACTTTTTCCAACATACTGGTTTCTAATTCAAGTAAAACGTCAGACTGTTTTAACCTAAATGAATCGTGAACTTCTGCTCTCTTCTTATAGGGCTTTTCTGAAGGAAAAAAAAAAGCTGTTGTAAATCATGTGATTGTCTCATTTAAATTCCTAAAGTAAAAAAATTGATAAAGGCTAATTAGGTTTTACTGTAGTGCTTCTGGTAGTAACAGTGTCTTCCATTATGAGTCGTACAGTAATCTGTTACAACAGTCTTACTACATATGGGCCCCTAGCGCCTAGAGGAACTTTATTTTTATATATGTGTATGTATCTCTCTATATATATTAAAAATACACCAATGTTTAGTTTTTGTTCAGAATTTGCCAAAGGTTGTGCTTAGCATAACAGAACAGTACTTAGTAGAGACAAATTAACCATAAGGTGGCACTCTAAGAACTGTTTTTATTAGGGTGACCATACCTGAAGAGGTTTTACTTATACTTCTTTGCTTGTTTTCTTTTTTTTTTTAATACTTTCATCACATATTGCAGCTATTGCAGATACCTTTAGCTACAGGCATCCTGGACAGCAGATCACTAGGCTGTGTTTCAGAGATCTTTGAAAATGTCAGATGTGTAATGGTGGTGGTATGTGACATGGAGCTCTTAATGGGGAAAATACATAGTGTAAGCGGGCCTTCAAAATTCTGTCAGTATAAGAGAAAGCTCACACTTTGGCATGCTCACTCAGTTCAGTTTATTGATGTAAGGGCAGGTGATGTCACTCCACCTCTCCATCTATTTCTTGTGGAACGTTGCATCACATCAGGCCATAGCTGGTGCTGCAGAGCCCTTTCTTTTATTCCCCCCCAGGCCCTTTTTCACAGCTACAAAGGATCAGTCACAACTGTGTTCACAACATTTTGTAGTTTTCTTTATAAATACTGCTTATATTTTCTGTAATACTTATTTAGTAATATTCTGTAATAAATATTTTGTACTTTCAAAGGTCATAAACCCATTCTGCTTTCTTAACCATTATGGGGAAAAAAACTTCTTCTGTATAAACCTCCAGCTGGCCAGTATAAAATGAATCTGAAAAAAAGACTTTTTCTTCTGACATCTCTCTCACAAACAGCAATTCTAGTATTACCAAAGGTACATAGGATTATTCTGCCAAAAAAGCAAAAGTAAACATTACTATAGAAGATGCAGCCATATGTCTCTCATTATAGATTATCACAGTTGACTACCTACTACAGCAGGATTGTCATAATGGCACTACTGATGCTTTACATTTTAAATCTCAATGTTTTAGTTTTTTCCCTCCCAGAAATATTTGTATACCTTTAGTACATAACAAACTCCTGAGTTCAAAATGTAAACTAATATGTTACAGAAGAAAGCAAATTTAACTTGTTGATTTTATGCATCTTTCCTCCAAATCACTTCTCTTGTATCTCATATGTGATTTGAACTCAAATTGTGATTTGAACTGGTGAAAGCCAGTAATACAGAGAAGGGTAGGAGTTCAGGAAGAAAACTACATATTCTTGTTTTCTTATTCTTGACTCATCTCTCATTAACCCTACAGTGGCAGAAAGATTGTGTCACGGATAGACTTTTAGGAACTGTGGTCAGTAGGGATCTAAAATAAACATTTCAGTTTGGTTTTCACTTCCATGTTCTAACAGAAAAATTGGAAACTGCTTAGTAGAAAATACATGGAGTCATAGGTCAAAGCAGTGTTTATCTTCCATTCTCCACTCTGATTTTTCAAAGTTTTTTTTCTCCACCTCTTTTCTCGCCTCCCCTCTCTCCCCCCTGCCCCGTGATCATTACTTTACAGGGTTTTAGAAAATTGAAGCAACGTTGAAAAGAATACAGATGTTTTTTTTCTTCCCCTAAAACGAGTATGTGTAATAACATAGTAGTAAATGCTGTGTTTCTAGTATAAATAATAGTTATTACTGTGTTTTTTTGTAATGCAGAATTTTGTCATAGTTCTGTCCTATTCTACTGAGAGCAAACAGAAAATTAGTAATTTTCTTTTTTTTTAAAAACAAGATTATCATTATTAAGTGCTGTTTTCTAAACTAATAACAAGATCACAGGGTATGATTAGCTGCTCTATTTCCAATGATTATTTTATAGCTGTTTATTGGAGGAAAAATCCCAAACACCTTTGCTGGTTTCTATGAGTACTTCAGATTTTTCACTACAGTACTACTACTCCTGGAAAGTAGGCAGTCAGCAGACCCCAGATATCTTCCACTTTACATTCCATAAATTTTGTAAATAGTAATTTATTAAACACTTTTTTTTTAATAAATTGCAGATATTTACACTCTAAGCTAACAAGTAGCATGAATGAAGAAAAAGATTTAAACAGAAATTTCAGGATTCTTTGGTGTGCTTTTCCCCCCTCCCTCAAATAGTAATGGCCATAACTGAAGGATCCCGTGGACATTTTAGAACCTAATAGAAATCTAATTGAACTTAACTTGAACAGTGTATTATTTTCTGTTGTATTTTTTTCTACACATCTGTTTAATTGTGAATGCAGTACTCATTCCACTTCAGTCAGTAAGTGAATGGGTATTATTATTATTATTATTATTATTATTATTATTATTATTATTATTATATCTGTTCAGCTGCTGGGTGTCATTTGTAAGTGACACCGTGCTTACTTTTCAGTGATATTGGAAAAATAAGCTGTAATGTGTTTAGGGTTTGTTTTTTTTTCTTTTTTTCTTTTCGTCTTTGTAAATTATATGTTTTGTTCACATTTTAATTTTTTTTATTAAATTAGAAGTGTACCATGGCTTGCAAAACTCCTGTTTCTAAGCAGATGTAACAGGGATGTTAGCAGTGTTAATTTCCCATCCTTTACTTGCTATCATGCTTCATCCCCAGTGTGTTCCATGTTCTTGGTACCATCTCTACTACTCTACTACAGGCAGACCATTTGAGATGATGCACTCTGGGCTGTAATTGCCTATCCATTAAATATCTAACCAAGTCTATTTGGTTAAAACCAGTGAACAGCTATCAAACAACAATTACTTTTTGCTTCAAATCATGTGGTAGCCTAGAAGGAGAAGGCCGTGTGCAGCCGTGCAGTAAGTTGCTGCTTCTGTCAGGTGGACCATACATGAACAGTCTTAGACCTGTTGATACATGCTTATATGTGCAACAAGTGGAAAAGCTGATTTTTTGTTTGTTTATTTGTGTGGAGTAAGGGAATGGGAGGGTCAGGGACAAGTTATGTTTAGTACCTGTTTAGAGAAGGCAAGAAAACCAGTCTGTTCTGAATGCTTCATTGCAGAAGCATTGATACAAGATTTCCAGAGCTATAAAACCAGTTGTTTGTAGTAACTGTAAAGCTGAGGTAATAAATTGTGATGAGGTGAACTATCTTCTTTTACCCATTTTCATGTTTCAATAACAGGTACACTTTGGATGAGTTTGGAACAGCTAGGAGGAGTGCTGTAGTCCGTGGCTTTATAGATGCTCTTACTAGAGGAGGTCTGGGAGGTACTCCCCGTCCTATTGAAATGCATTCCCACGATCCTCTGAGGTACAGTACTAGCCAGAATGTGTATTAAATAATCCCTCTTTTGCCCGTTAGCACTATGAATCCCTGACACCATAAACTGCTGATTTACCTAGAAATTTCTGTCTTCCTTCAGGTATGTAGGAGACATGCTGGCCTGGTTGCATCAAGCTACAGCTTCTGAAAAAGAACACCTAGAAGCTATGTTAAAGCTCGTAACTATTCAAGGTAGTAACAGATTTTAAAACATAAATGGGGAAGTGATAGAATGTAAATCTGTGTAAACTCAGAGAATGTGATTAATTTCTTGGTATGGGCTTCATCTGTGAGAGTCAGAGTCAGAGCTTAAGTTTTCTTGAATATAATTTCATAGTAGCTGGTGGTTGCGTTTTGCCAGAAGAAAGCCCTTAATGAGGAAGAGCATTTCAGATTGCACTCTTCATTTTACTGTGCTTGTAGTAGATATACATTACATTTACAAAGGGACATTTTAGACTAGTTGAGAGTTCAAAAATTGTCTCTATATGAACACATACCTCTTAAAATGTTGTGTAGGATTGCTTATTGATATGTTAAGGGTTCCTGATTGCTCTTTTGTTTAGTGAGCTTTTACAAATAATTCCTTCTTTCTATAATTCTCTTCCTTCTGTCATGCAAGTAAAATGGAATTACAGGTCTACAGATGACAGAGCTGCTCTTCGACATGTGAAGTTTTTTAATAACAAAGCTCTCTCTGTTTATTAACAGGGCTGCAGATTCTCATGCTTATTCTTTAGCCCTTTGCTCTCTTTTAAGTTACGTTTGACCTCTAGTTTTAAGGCCTTTATCATGTAGAACCTGTAGTATGATTTTCCTCAGCCAAAGACTTTTAGTGAATTAAGCATGTGCACTCAGTGGAAACAAGCATGGTATAGGAACCTACACATGCTCTGGACCTGCTGAGCTCCAGACTGTATGCCTTAACTACGTCTTCCTCCAAGATTTAAAGTTAATCTACATTCTCATTTTGCTTACTGCTGGTTGTAGTAATTGGCTTTCCCAGTTAATAGTGTATGAGCAACGAGGCTGTTGTAAATCAAACCAAAGCAGTGTTGTTGGGTTTTAATCACAGTTACGGTGTACTATAGAATTGAATTTAACATTTTTTGCAGACCTTCTTGGGGAGACAGGAAAGCAAGCCTCATGATGGCTGTATGGTAGAGAAAAAGACATGATAGTTCCTTGGAAGGGACTGTCTGATGCTTCTCCTGTAACTGGGGAGTCCTAATGGAGAAGCTGTCCACAGGGAGAGTGCTACTGTGTCTGGTTCAACTGTGAATTGTGCTGCTGCTGCTTCCCAGGACCTCATTCAGTTCTGAAATTGTTATCACCTCCTTGTGCAATGCTTTACTGAACATCTTTTGCCCTTCAGGCATGAAGTCAGGCTGAGATGCTGTGACCACATAATCAGATGTATTCAGAGCATGCCAGCTGCAGATCAGAATAAAATACGTGGGAATACAGAGAATATAAATGTTTTGGGAAAAAATGTTCTAAAGAAGCCACCAGGGTGAAACTGGTGTAAACAAGTGATTTGGTATTTGTGTCTGAAGCAAAAGGAAGTTTTTCTAAGCACTCTAGGAATGGGTTTACCATTGCTGTTGTGCAGTTTTCAAGAAATGTAAAGAGGAATTCCTACCTTCGTATTGGGAACAAGAAAGCCTGGAAGATGCTGTCGGTTAACTAGTCTTCTGCATATTTTGGAAATTTTCAATGATAGAGGTGGTTTATGAAGTACCACTGAATTTGACAAGAAACATTTATGGGAAGTGCAGCCTTATGAAGTCCCTTGAGGTGGTATGTGTTGAATGAATGCAGATCCTGAGTTGGTAGTGTCTATTTGGTGAGTACAGTGTGTATGATACCGAGAGGTTCGAGTAGTATTTCCTGTACTGTTGTACTGCCTCCAGGTATCTGGTACTGCAGGCTACAGCAGAGATGAAATGTTTCACCTAGCCTTAAACATCTTGTTTATTTGAGGTTATAGGTAGTGACAGAGATTTGCATCTCCAGAGGGCAAATCTTCCCAACACAAGTTGTATCCGAAGTCCGTTTCTGCAGATTGTCGTCACAACTGTTGTTTTGTTGGGGTTCCTTTCCCCCTATAGAGGGAGCCCAAGCAACAAGAATAGATGAGTCACCTAATTCAGGGTCTGAAGTTAGGTGAGATGGATCTTTTTCTGTAATATTTTCCTGTAGTATCTTTTACTTTAGTTTAAACTTGAATAGTGTTTTTTTTTTGCAGATGGAAGTGATTTTATTATTTTAAATCAGGAGTCTGTTCTGAGCTTTCTGTTTAAATTCTCCTATAAGCTCATTTGTCATTTCAGGACTATGGGGAATGTGGTAAATCAGAGCTACACAAATACTTCCCTTCTTAAAAAAAAAAACAAAAACCACATGCATAGCTATGGGTGAGATAGAGGGGGATGTGGTCCCAGTGGAAGAAAAAAATGTGTGAATGCCACATGTTTTGAGAAATGTTTCCACCTCAGTTTTACTTTTAAGAGAACAAACTATGTAGCTCATATTCAGGTATCCAAGAACAGCTTTTAAAGTTGTAAAATTTCAAGCTTGTAAATGTTACAAAATTGCTATTAAAATTTTAAGAATTGAAAGAATACTCAGAAAGATTGAAATATCTTGCTTTGCACCGACCAGGCATAAAGCATCTGGTTTTCTTCTTTGTAGCTTAGGTATTCAGCTGACAGGAGCCTTCCAGTCTTACAGAGATTTTGCACTTGAAAGGAAGGGAGAATTGCAGGCATTCTGTTTAGGAGAAGCAGTAGAAACCCATTTTTCATGGACTTGCAGGAACCCAACTGGAAAGCAGAAGGCCAATGTAGTCCAAGAAAGATCTCTCCCTTAAAGAAGGGTATGCAGACAAAAATATATGGTGTAGCAGGGACCCAGAATTGTATCATTAGTTACAAACTGTTTTCTAAAAGTGATTTTGGTCTCTAAGAATTTTATTTTGTAATTCTTTTATGACAACATAAGACAGTATTACTTGTAACAGTTATATAACAAATTGTGCTGGAAGATTTCATAGTCTGATTACATATGGAATTATATGGGAAGGCACAAGTACACAATAGATCAAGATTGTAATTTCACATCTCTTGGTACTTGAACTTGTATATTTCTGCAGCTAAAACTTTTTGTGTCCAGGAACTTGTTGTTAAGTCAATCTGGTCTAGATACACGATTGCAAATATGTGCTAGGTGCTTGTTATATTGATGAACAGTATAAGTGTGACTGTTCCTACAAAAAATATGTAAATTGTTGGGTTGTTTCTGGGAGATAGTCATTACATAACACATCGTGCATCTTATGGTTTATCATCTTGTTTTCTTCCTTGGTATCATACTCAAATACGTAAACATATTTTTATTATCTTACCAATTTGGTATGATGAATTTCTTACAGCCACCACAGTGAATTTAGTTGTATGACTTATGTGGCTTTTCACGTGTCTTGGTGTAAAGCGACATTGGCACACATCTATGATTTTTTATAATTTTTACTCTCAGAGGTAATCTCTTTTAGTCTCAAATAAGAGCTGAAAAATAGAGCTTCAGGTCACCTGATTTCTATCACATGTCACAGTCAGTTTGTTTACTGTTGCATGGGTCCCATCTGAAGATGAACTCCTGTTGACAAGTTTTAAATTAGAATTAAAGTATTGCTGTCTCCATAAATCTATTCTGAGTTGTTACTGAAGTGAGAGCTTGAAGATCTGTTGCTTTCAGTTTGATTGATTTATGACAGTACTGGTTGCCATGCAACAATTCATTTGTGTTCCATGATAAGATAGGGCAATATTCTCTTCTTTATATAGTTCTGTGAAAGATGAGTTTCAATTGCTGTTGGGGAGGAAGCATTTGCTATTGCTGCAGCACACGGCAGTGTGGAGGTACATATGTGATTTAATTTGTAACAATGCTGTGAGCACGTCAGTACCAAACACTGACAGACGTGTGTATTTACGGTTCAGGCCTTTCAAAATGGTATCTACTGTTGCTTCCTTAAGCATCTCACTGGCCTTTTTTTTTTTTTTTTTGCTGTTTAGTTTCATGAAGTTCTAATACTGAGTCTTAACCTTCACAGTTTCTTGCTAGATCATTTATTCTTTTCCTGTCTCCCTCAAATCCTCAGGCACTACATTGTGCTCAGAAGCAATTCCATAGCATAAGGTAATGACTCTTCAGGCCTCCGTTTTGTCATGCAGGTATTTCTTAATGGCTAGATTTGAAGTTCAGTGGAGGTGCCAACTAGTGTTGTGGAGAAAAAATCATGCAGTTCATAATGCTTTTTATGGAGAAGCAGCTTCTACATTTGTTTATTTGTTTTGTAGTCTTGAAGAATAGAGAATTACATTTGCATAATCTTAGCATGTGTTTGCATTAACTAGGTATGGAAGAAAATATTCAAGAAGTTGTTGGGCATATCACAGAAGGTGTCTGCAGGCCTCTGAAGGTGAAGTATTTTGTTTTTCTTGGCATTCTAAATGTAAAAAATGTTCTGACATGTTCTTCCAGAACCTGTGTCCCCGTCGTTACAATGTTTTCCTCATGCCTGGTGATTCTCAACTTTGAGAATCCTAAAACCTTTCAAAACCGATGATCCCACAGTTTCTAGATAACTGCTTTAAATAGTCATATAGTGAGAGATACTTGGATATTAAATCTGTATCTTGATTTTTCTTTCACTTTCCCTAGAGGTCAGGAGTCCTTATGTACAAAAATTTGGCCTTAGGATAAAAACATAGGAATGGCTGTAGCAGGTCAAGTGACAAATAAATTTATTTTACTGTTTTTCATAGTGACCAACTACTAACCATATACTTGGGGAAGAGTGTAGAGGTTGTGCAGATGTGTCATGATAGAAACTATGTAGGATAGTTTGCTCACCTGTTTGTGGGCTTGCTAATGACTTCTTGAGCTATAGCTGCTGTCTTTAGTAGACCTTGGTAGATTTTTTCCTTACATGAATATGTCAGGTTGATGCAAATCATTGGTATTCATACCATATCCTACAGGAGGGAAGTGCATGTTTTATCTGTATGCTGTGTCAAAAGCCAACTTCTTTTGGTTTAGTTTTGTTTAACAACTCCATCTCTTGTATTGAAAAAAAAACATGAAAAAATTTCCTACTCTCCATCTTTAGGCTACCATGATTTGCTGTATTTCTGTCTCATGTTTCCACAGTTGATTTTTTTTCAAGCTAGAGTCTTAGTCGATTTAGGGCACCCATATGATAGAAATGATTAAGAATGATCCATAAATTGATTGTTTTATTTATCGGGTTTGCTTTTCAAAAAATAAAATAATGGGCATGATGAAGCTATACCAATAATTACCTGACCATGCAGTATATAAATCCAATCAAGATCCAGTGAACTAAATACTATTGTAGTAAATTTATTTTTTGCATGCTGTAGCAACAACTGTGTCCAGTTGCCAAATCCTTAGTCTCAAATGTTATCGGGCAGGTTCTGAATAGTCTACTTAAACTTCCTGATAAGAAAGAGATACGGTCTAAATAGAAGTAAAAATAAAGAAATTGCCCTTCAGAATATCACAGAACCACAGAAAGGTTGAGACTGGCAGGGACTTCTGGAGGTCATCTGATCCAATCCCCTGCTCAAGCCAGGCCACCTACAGCCAGTTGCCCAGGACTGTATCCGGACAGCTTTTGAATTATCTCCAAGGGGATGGAGACCACACAACCTCTTTGGGCAACTTGTGCCAGTGCCCTGTCACCCTCACGAGAAAAAAGTGTTTCCTGATGTTCAGAGGGAGCCTTGTGTGTTTCAGTTTGTGCCCGTTGCCATAAAATTGTGCTCATCCTTCATAGCCTTTCAGTTTTGACCTGTTGAAAAAAAAACCCACCTGTCATATTAGACAAACAAGCTATTATCCCAATGTTTTGGGAAGATCCTTTCCAAGCTTTGTGTGGTGTTCTTGCATTCTCTAACTCTTTTAATACTGAATGCTTATGTTTGAGTTCAGTGTTTCTGTGCATTCCAACAAAGTAATAAGGGATAGAATCAAACCTTTGAGTAAGTCAGAGGGAGTTTTGGTCTTGTTTTGAGTTACTTGTGCTTTGCACAGTTTGGCTCAGAATACCTTCCATTTTGATTGCCAAACTCTTTAGACTTGGCTGTAGGAATATCCCTGAAATATTGTTGGTAGTTACTGAGCTAATAAAAATGAAAAAAAACCCCAAAGCCTAGAAGAACAATTAAAGACTTCCCATTGTATTCTGTATTTTAATAGAATGCAACTTACATTAATTCACTGCTAGTCTAGACTTCCAGTGTAAAATATGCAGTAATTATTGTTTCCCCCGGGGAAGTCTTCCATAGCAAAAAAAGCAGAAAAAAAGCCCCCAAAACCCCAAGCAGAAAAGCCTTCAAACAATGCAGTTAGGTAATTACAAGCCATCGTGTTGAGAGGAACAATAAAAATAGACTTAGTTTGGAGGAGTCTTTTCTACAATACATTGTTCTTTTTGAAGATTGTCCACAATAAGAAAAAGAACTGCGTTGAGTTCAGGGAAAACACTCTTTGTTGTAGTTGTATGGCACCACAATATACTGCTTTTCCAGTGGATTTCTGCTGATGTTTGCACACCTGTCACTTTGATTTGAGTTGATGCTGACATGTAAAGTAGGCTGATTAAAGCCTAGTGCTAGAATTTCCATGAGCGCTTTTATGTACTTACAGAATTATGGATAATTTTGTTATGGTTTATGCCTTTCCACGTGAATGTACAGCATGATGCAGTTTTCTTACTCTTGAAGAAGGATTATGCTTACATGTAGTATAAATTGTCCATATTTCTTACTGATACTGGTTTGAGTTTTAGGCATCCTAGTGAATCTTGAGTACTCACTAGTGGTGGATCTTAGCACAGGCCTCATGTAAATTAAGGTCTATCTTTTCCATAGCACTTAAGATAATGTCAAAGGTAATGAAATATTTTTCATGCCTTCCTTCCTGAACATGTTGGGTTTAATCACTCACAAATGTTGGTTCTTGTGTTTATGGAAATCACAGAATCATGGAATGTTGGAGATTGGAAATGACCTTGAAAGATCACTAGTCCAATCCCCCTGCCTGAGCAGGATAACCTATACCAAATCACATAGGAACATGTCCAGACTGGCCTTGAGTGTCTCCAGAGGAGACTCCCCAACCTCTCTGGGCAGCCTGTTCCAGTGCTCTGTCACCCTCATGGTGAAATAGTCTTTCCTTATATTCAGATGGAACTTCCTATGTTCCAGCTTGGACCCATTGCCCCTTGTCCTATCACTGGCCAACACTGAAAAGAGCCTGGCTCCATCCTGCTGACACCCACCCTTTACATATTTATAAAGGTTAATGAGGTCTCCCCTCAGTCTCCTCCAAGCTGAAGAGACCCAACTCCCTCAGCCTGTCCTCATAAGGAAGATGTTCCACTACCTTAATCATCTTGGTAAAGATATCTAAAGATGGTATCTTCTTGGGAAGCAGCAATGCTTCTTTTCCTGCTGTGTTTCTTATTTTTGTTTCCTAACCCTAAAATCTTTAGGTTTTTTATTCCCTTTACTTCTGCCTATTCTTTTTCTAGTTTTTAATTATTTTTGTTATTTTTCTTTATTTTTGTTTTAGTATTTGTTTTCATCTCTATTCCTTGCCTGCCTTATTCTGTTTCATTGTATATCTCAAGTACACTCAGTATCCCTGCCCAAATGACATTTTATGCAACATTCGAAATAGGTTTTTGTTTGTATACCTCTGTGTATACATATCTATATTCAAGAGCAAAGTTGACCTGAGTGTTGAAATTAAAATCATATATTGAGTTTGCGAATAAAAGTCAAAATTTATTCTTTGCTTTTGGTCTCTGACTTAGATGCTAAGGCCGCAGGTTGAAGCAGCATAATCTTAGTTAATTCTCCATGCAAGTGGCTCTGCCAAGAAGGCATTACTGCTCCATTGAGCTGAAGACAGATCTGTGTGTAGGCACGTGGGAGAATGGTGCAGTGATGTGTGTCTGCCACTGCTTCATGAGCACCCAAAGGTTGACCTTGGGACAGGCTTTTATGAGGGGATTGAGACTGTGTACCGTGAAGACAAGAAATCAGCTGTCCAACTGTAAACACGGCACTGTTTTGGTCTGTGTAGCCAGTATCTCCTGGTTGAGATAAACAGTCTGCATAGGCAGTTATTTTTTAAACATATATCTGATTAAATACCAGGAATCTGTCCTTTAAATGAAGGAGAGATTAATCCAGTGAATTTTTTGGCTAAAATACCTAATACTTTGGATCTTGTGAGTTGCTGCATGATGCTAATGATCAGCTGTTACAGTTTGGGGGTTTTGCAGCTCTTCTTTCTACTCAGTGCTAGGGAGAATTCTTGTATGTACTGGTATTAATTCATCAAATGATCTCATAGTTTTGAAATTTCCAATAACAGGTTGCAACAAAAACAAAAACCTATAGGGAACACTAAGTTTTAATTTTATCTTATTTTATACCTGCTTGTTTTCTATATACATGCTTGTTTTCTACCCAGAGGCTTAGCAACCAAGAAGCACTTTGGTTCAAACAGAATGTTATAGTTAACTGTTTTTTCTCTTTTTAACTTTATTTCTGGTTAAACTTGTTTTCAAAAATGCAGTATATATTGCATATAAAATCATGGAGGTTGACTTTTGAAATGTATGGCCTGAAGGATGCTTATATTTCTTTATTCTGCAGGTTAGAATTGAGCAAGTGATTGTTGCTGAGCCAGGAGCAGTTTTGCTGTACAAGATTTCTAATCTTCTCAAGTTCTACCACCATACAATCAGGTACACAGAATTACAGAGTACATTAAGGATGACTCTTATAATTGTATTTATAAAGAATAATATAATTTGAAGAGCAATTTTGTGGCTTAGTGTGTACTGTGAAATCAAGGAGAAATGTGTATGTAATCAAGCAGATGCCATTTATCAGTTGTCCTTCAGTTCATATCAGATTTGCTTTGGAATATAGCATCAGTTTGCCACAGAAACTTTATTTGCTGTTCTGTGCAGATACAAATATTAAAAAAAAACCCTACATGAAACATTTTAAGGTGACACAGTTAAGTACCCTTTGAGAAAATGTAGAATTAAAGTATATTTAGAATTAAATTACAATTTTCTTCCTTAAACAACTGTGTTTTGATTCCATTTTTTCTAATTCTGCATTTGCATTTTACTATTGGAAAGACATATGCCTCATTCTGCATCTTACTCAAGGTACACTAATCATATTCCAACCTTCCAGATACCACCAGGAGCACATAAACTGGAAGAAAGGCAGTCTGGTTGGGTTTATACATTGTAGCATTTGCAGTAGCTAGTTCATCTTGGTTAGAAAGAGCAATTGCTCTTTCTAAGAAGAAAAATCTTCCAGAGCCCTGGGCTGAGCTGCTGCGAATTTGAATCATTACGATGAGTACTTGATTTTCTTGTCTGTCTGAAAAGACATTTTAGATGTTGGGTAGACTCTGATAAATGCTTCTTGGACACCTCCCAATGTATTTAAAATCCTCAGTTGTGATGGCACTACAGGTCTAAGATAGAAAACCTGTAAGACCTATTCCTAATTTTATTGTCAAAAAAAGCCGAAAGATTTCTGCTGTCATTTGTGTCTCCAGAGTTTGTGTTTCCCATTGGTTATAAAGCTTGGCGCAATTGAAAGCCTTGATGTTCGAATGGAAGGTCTCAGGCAATCTTATCTTAAGCTTTCTGTGTTGTTAATGATGTATCGTTTAAAGTACCCTCAGCCAGCCTAATAATTTCTCCTGTGTAGAGGAAGTGCACCTGATTAATGAGGCAAAGATGCAGTTTGAGAAATGATCTATTAAATGCAACAAGATGGTAATCTGAAAGTCAAGCTAGACGTTTTACTTGAGACAGAGACGAGCATAGCCATGCAGTGCCATTTAAGGTTTATGCAGTACTCATGCAAAGAGTAATAGCTTGACACTTGGAATAGCAAGGCATGAATTCTTCTATTTTTGGATACGCCTAACATCACAGTGAGGAAAGAGAAATGATACTATAACCAAAGGAAAGTATGACAGAATAGCTATCAACCTTTTTTGTTTATGTGATCTGTTTTCTGTAAGAGAAGTAGATTTAAGTAATACCAAAATAACAATCCAGCAAATTTTATAATTCTACTGAAGTCTGTGCAAAGGTTTAAATAGTCTGTACTTAATATCTGCTTAATGACATAGTTTATGATGCTTATTCTCACAGTCATCTTAGGGGGTGAGTCGCTCAGTTAATATGGAGAACTGTTCCCTGAAAATATCTGTTGCATATTTTCAACTTGGAAAATAATTTAAAATGTTGTCCAAAGTATCTGACCCTGTTGTTTCCTCCCCTTCAAATTAGTTAATTAATCTTATTTTTTTTTTCAGTGGTATTGTAGGAAACTGTGCAGCCACACTGTTGACAACAATTGAAGAAATGCATTTGTTGAGCAAGAAAATATTTTTTAATAGCCTGAGTCTTCATGCAAGTAAACTAATGGACAAGGTTTGTTTCAATAACTGTTTTATATGTCAGCTTTTCCTAAAATGGGAGTTTTGTAGTTTCTATATTTTACCTATAAAACTACATTAAAGCTTATTTTTGTTTTAATTCTTTTAATAGTTTAGGGTGGGTTCTTTGTAAAATAGGGTTAAAATACTGTTGTTAGCAGTATTTGAGTACAGAGCACTTCACATATTTTTAAAACCTATGAGAAGAAACAAAATTGGGAAATTTCCTGAAGTGCAGTTGAGCAAATTACAGCTGATTTATCTAGATAATTTATATTAATGCCTCATTAGATCAATAGTTACTCATGAACATAATTTCTTTCTTGAATTTATGAAGTATATCACAAGATGATAAGCTAAATAAAAACAAAACTTGGGCTTTTCTTTTTATAAAAGTATTTCTACCTCGTGGACATTGCTGATATTAAAAGCAGATTTTTTTTATTTTTTTTACCTCAGCTAGCATGACTTCCCACTATCTTTTCCTCTCTTGTGTATCACTTTGAATTGTGTTTCAGTGAACTTCCCATTGTTGAGTAACATATAAAGTTCTTATTAATTTCTCCCTGCTGTTTTTGCATCATGTTACTGTTGGTGGATCCACCCAGCAAATCTCACATTTCTGAAATCTTAAGCAAAGTCAAGGAAAATTGTTAGGCTACACAACTCTACACATCTAATCTTTATCCAGCACCCCTGTCTGAGGTGTGATGAGTTCACTAGATCTTAAAACTAAGAAAAAATGCTTTTCATTTTCCTAGTTATTGTACAATCCCAGAGTTCAACAGAGCTCTCACATTAATATTTTTTTTCTATTTTTTCAAAAGTTTGAAAGTGGAAAAGAAGCGGTAAAGTTTTGTAAGTGCATTTCTCAATTATTTATACTTAACCAACAGTAAAAATTTAAAAAATATTAGGTTTACATAAGTTATTCTTTGTGCAAAGCCTTGTAGTTTGCTGACTGTTCGGTGGTATTTCTGAGTTTGGTCAGTGTTCTTCTGTGGTCTCCCAGTAGGTTTCTCACTCTACAGCTTGTGTCTGGTCCCAATTTCCTGTCTTTCCGTGAGGGCTGAGGAATGACGTTCTCAAAGGAAAAGTTGCTCCTCCTCTTCTTCCCTTCCTTATATCCCAGTGACTCCCTTCACTGGTTTCATTTATCAGCTTAGTCCTTAGTTGCAACCACCCACAGTCCTTACTACTAAAGTCTACTTTGTACATTGTTGTCTCAGGGTATTTCCATTTGAATGTGCTGTCATTGGAACTGTAGTTCCTGTGCTTCATCAGGCATCAGTTAAAGCTTGAGTTCATGAAGCATACAGGGTACTAATATCAATTAACAAAAAAAAAAAACCCAACCCCACTGCTCTTTAAGCATTACTTTATTTGCACATTCCCTATAGGTAAAGAAAGTTTTCTTGGCTTGAAAGTCTTAAGACAGCTCTGTATTCATCTCTCTTGTATTATCCTGCTGGGTCTTACAGCTGTACTCAACTAACAGGATGCAACATTTTTCTACTGTCATAACTCACAGTCTTTGTACTTTTTATTTTGGGTGATATGCCTTTGTCAGTTTGAAGACATGTAGAATTCAGAGGAGGAGAAGTGGTAGAGGAATTATGATCCCCCAGTTCCTAGTGTGTGTTCTTGTATTGTCACTATGGGAAGGTTGTGTAATCTTGTTTGCCCTCTTAGTTCCCCTTCCCAGACCCCAGCCTGGATATAACTGGCTCTAGATGCTGCCATTGTTTTAGAAACAAATCAAATTTTGGCTTACTGACATTAAATGAATGCAGTGATTACACTGCCACCTTCAGTGGTGTTTAATTACAAATCATGAATGGCATACCGGGCCTATTATGCAATGTAGAAAGATCATAACATTGCTCTTTCTCATAAAAACATTTTATAAATTGAATCTGAAACATTGACAGTTTTACATTGCATATGTGCCCTCTGAAGATCTTTCCTCAGGATATAATTGAGGTCAGAAGTGTAGAGATGCAGAAGAGGGATAGTTATAAGAGTAACAAAGGCATCCACAATTATTTATTAATCTCTATGCTTCAGGAATTAGCAGCAAGGTAGCTCTATGGCTGAGAAGGAATCTGACTGTACTGATGTGTAATTCGTATAGCTGAGAGTTTTAGGTAATGATTTGAAGGACCTGTTATTATTATCCTTTATGAGTGAATTGCTGGATTGATCGAACAAAGACTTTTATCTTCTCATGGCTGCAATTAGTTTTACTCACAAAATATTCAAAATTAATAGGTTGAATTACACTCAGAGAGACATTAGTTTCTATGAGATAAAGACTGTATTTTACCATAAATTTAGTTCTCCCATTACTTAGTTTATTGTGTGTTAATATACATATAACCAGCTTTAGTGCCTTCTCATATGTCTTCATTTAATTGTGACTATCACAAAGCTTTTTGCATTTTAAGGAATCTCAAGGTTTCTTTGTACCATCCTTTTTATTAATATGAATTTGTACCAAAATTGTGTATATGTATTACTAAGCTTTTCTTGACATCCCAACCTTTTTACCAGCATCTTGCTAACCACGTATACACCACAACTGCTTCCAGACTTTTTTTTTCTTTTCAGAGAAGATTAAAGCACTGGAAAACAGAGCCTTTGTGCTTACAGGGGTGATTGCAGAGGCTTCATTGCTGCTCCTCTTATGCACAAAGAGAATACTCACTTGCAAAAGTAGTAAATTACTCTTCACTCGGACATTCTGGAAATCACTGTTATTTCTGCTTATATTTTCCATCTTAAGGCATTGATAAGCCTGTTTCAAAGAGTGTCAGCTGTCCATTACTTTGATTTAAAATATGATTCTTACGGCAATTTAAATAATTTTGGAGATGGATTAAGATACAAAGAGGGTGTTCTTAAATTAAACTATTTTCATTTCTATAAATCTAAGTGCCTCTTTTTTAGATCATTGGAAAGTGGTGAATCTAGCCTGTGTGTTACTGTAACAACACTAATAATGTTTAAGAAAATCATAATAGACTCTGAATGGAAATCAGTTCTACAGTTTTTATTTTAAAAAAATTAGATTGTTTCCTTAATTGCTATTTATAGCTACAAAACACCTGAAGACTTAGTCATAATTACTAGTGAATTTGTAACTTGACAGGAGTCTTTTCAGCCATGTGCAAATTCTTTTTTGCTGTAGTGTTGGGAGAACTGTCTAGAAACACTGATGTATTACCATGCCTTGCTGTGATACGCTTTTATAATATCTACAGTCTATCTAGTAGTTGATAGACAAGAATAGTATTTAAGCAAATCTTTCTCTTAACTATAGCTAGTTGGGAACTTTTTTTCTTTTAGACAAAGCAGGTTTCATTAAATATACTAACTCCTCAAGATCCCTTCCTTTGGATGTAGACAAATGACAGGATGGTAATTTGATGTCCTCATCACTACATACTACATAATTCCCTATGTTACTGGTTATGCAGAGTCAAGCATTGCCTTCAAAATACCTGGGATTTCTTCTCTGAAGCACAATGGGAAACAGACTTCAGGCTGTTCTTGTAGGATGAGAAAATAGCTTCCTCTTCACTTCTATTTTTGAGAAGAATTCCTTGTTACATAAGGAATGACACAAGCACAGAGTTGTATGGAAACTTAAAGGCATTCTTAGATCAGGATTCTCCCTTTTCGTTGTCAAGCCATCAGTATGCATGATACAGGGAAATCCATGGTTACTTCATAGTACTTACTGACTTGCTCAGAAGCACCTTTCTGTCAACATTGTTTTTTTTCATTACATCAGAAAATCTGAAGGGTCCTGGTTCTAATCTGAAAATAAAATAGTCAGCAGTTCTCACAACTTCACACTCTGCAGTCTGAGAAATGCTTTTCATGGTGGTCTCATTCAGACTTCTCAGGTAGCTCTTTATGGGCTGAAATCTATGTAACAAATACTCAGCCTACTGCCTGAAAGCAAGTCCATTGCTACTAAAGAAAGGCAATGCACAAGGGAGTCTCTTTGGCTCCAAGACTTTTTGCAACCTGTTGTGAGGCTTGGTTACAGAGTCGTTGCAGTGCCGCTCTGTTTTAAGAGTTTAAAATGCCATTCACAGCTTTGAGATTCTCAGGTTGTCATAGAGCTCAATGCTGACATCATGCAGAAGTTGAGCATCACCAGCCGTCTCCAGTGTCGCTGAAGGTTCAGTGCATCAACTTTTACTGCAAATGCTGTCTCTCCTTTGCATTGCTGCTTCTTACCCTTCAGAGGCAGTGTTGGGCAGTCGCTTGCCAGTACTTTCCACCTCTTGTAACAATAGGTTTGGTCTGGTTGTTGGTTCAGTCAGAATGTGCTTTCGGCCAATGTTAGCGCCCCTGTGCTGTAAGCTACGAAGTTTAGCTCTCTTGGACCCAGCCATGGGTCTACCAGCCATCCTAGTAAAGATGTATCCTTTTATGGGTTTCCTTTGGTCCTGCTCTAATAAATCAAATGTTTAGGGATTTGGGATTCTGCTTGTGCTCACTGTCTGAATCTAACTAAGAACAGCCTGTACAGATTTCTATTTTACAAGTGACGATAAATCCAAGACAAAAAGTTAAATTAAAAAATTATCAGAGCAATAGAAACTGTTCTGATGAAACAGGAGGCAAAGTTCAGAGCACCTAATGCTCTGGAGTAGATGGACTGCTCTAAAGGTGCTCCCATGTCGAGTTCACTGGTGAGACATTTTAATAAGAGAGTTAGATTTACCTATCCCAACATATTTTATTGGACCTGCTAATACGTGAGGAGAGCGAAAATTTTCAAGCACACCTGTCCTTACTTTGGCTTCAGCAGTACTACAGTGCAGTTACTAAAAGAGTGAACAATTTCAAACATTGAATTAAATTGAATGGGAGTTATCATAAGGGTAATAAGGAGAGATGATGCCAAACTAACCTGTCATCTGCTGTCTGAGCTGTTAGAAGGCTATTAGTAGAGTACCCCAAATCAAGTTTTGGGGTTGTTATTCCTTAGTGGTGTTCTTTTTAGAGTAGATGTATGCAAATTAAGTGTTGGGATTGCATTATTTGCCAAGTTTGTCAGTGGGAGAGTTATTAAAATATTACATGGGAATAACCGTAAACTTCTCCCTCATAATTTGATTCCCGTCAGAATGAAACATATTAGGTTTCTGAGAAAGCAGATAATGGGGCAGATTAAAAGAGATTAGTTGATGTGATCTGAATGCTCTTGTGGTTTTTGAACAGATCCGTGTGAACAAAGCAAAGCTTGCTGATGGCTTTTCTTCTGAGACTCTTAGCTGAAAAGAAAAGCTCACCATTAGGCATTCTACTTTGGTGATCTCTGTAGGGTCCTAATAGGGCTCAGAAGAGCTTAGGGCAGCTTCTCTCAAGTCAGTCTGGTAGATGCACACTCACGTTTTAGACTGTTGCTGTTTAACTGTGGTGGATATTGTTTCAGTTTGTAGAATGAGCTTTAGTAGTTGATGCTACCCATTTGTAAGTGACAGGATGAAACATCTAGATACCTTTTTGCAAGGTTCAACATCTGTAGTGCTTTGTCTTTGCCCCCTGACACTGAGTTTCTTTAATGATCATATTAAAAGCTTGTTAGGCCCTTAAAAATGCCACCAACCTTCTATTTATCACTAAGTATTGCTTTATCTGTGAAGTTATGGGTTTAAAATTATCTTCTTTTATTTAATACTACTGTTACAAAATTGCAGAATGGATGAGTTCAGTAGGAACATCTAGACATCATCTAGTCCAACCGTCTTGCTCAAAGAGTGTCAGTTAGGTCTTCTTGCCCACAACTGGTTCCATTTGAGTTTTAATGTCTCCAAGGACAGGAACCCCACAACCTCACTGGTCATCTGCCTTCAGGATTTTACTGACTTCACAGTAAAAACTTAGAATCATAGAATCATAGAATGATTAGGATTAGAAGCAACTCCCAGAAGTCATCTAGTCCAACCCCCCTGCAAGAATCAGGGACNGTCTCCCCGGAGCCTCCTCCAGGCTGAACAGCCTGGAGAAGAGGAGCCTGTCCTCTCAGCCTGTCCTCGTAGGAAAGGTGCTCCAGCCCCTTTATCATCTTTGTGGCCCTCCTCTGGACCCTCTCCAACTGGTCCATGTCCTTCTTATGTTGGGGGTTCCAGAACTGGACACAGTGCTCCAGGTGAGGTCTCACGAGGGCAGAGTAGAGGGGGAGAATCACCTCCCTCGACCTGCTGGCCACGCTTCTTTTCCTTCAGGACCCGCGGGTGGATTTCATCAGGTCCCATGGACTTGTGCACCTTCAGCTTGTTTTCCTGTATTTCAGTCTGTGCCTATTGCCTCTTGGCCTGTCACTGCACACCACTGAGAAGAATCTATCTCCCTTTCTATTTTTTCTCTCCCATAAGATATTTATACACAGTGATAACATCACAGTGATAACATCCCCTCTGAGCCTACTCTTCACCAGGCTGAACACAACTTCTCCTTGTGTGGGAGATACTCCAGGCTCTTCATGAACTTTGTGGTCCTTTGCTTGACTTGTTCTAGTATATTCTTGTCTTTTAATGTTCAGCTAGGATAGTATATATATATAATTTTAATTGCTTGCCTATATAGTATTTTCAGTATTTGCAGGTGCCTGTATGAGGTTCTCATACAGGCTTCTTAAAAAACAAAACTGCTTCTTAATATCTGATCCAGTTCTTAATACATTAAATGCATTTACAGGAACAAAAAAACATTGCACTTTTTTTTTTATTTAACCTTCTTTGAAACTGAGAAAAGGAAATGGTTAACATAAATGCACTCACTTCTTGATTGTTGACACTGCCATTTTCCTGTATTTTCCTTTGCTGATTGTTAAATACTTCAAAACATCCTTTGAGCTACTTGCTGTCATAGACAGAATCATAAAATTGTCTTGGTTGGAAGGGACGCTTTACATCATCGAGTCCAACCATCACCCTTACCTGCCAAAACCACCTCTAAACCATGTCCCTAATTTGGTTTGTGTATTTGTAGGAAGATCACTGGCTTAGTAACTGTTCCCCATTGGTGGATATGCAGAACTTTAAACAATGATACAACCTTTTGTACTAAACCTTACATGCAACTTTTAGTCTCCATTTTAATTTTAGAATTAAAATTACCACTGCCCACTGTACTTGAAGAGCAGGTTAGAGAACATCTGAGGAACTTGAAGGTGCACATGTCCATGGGACCTGATGAAATCCACCTGCGGGTCCTGAGGGGAACTGGCGGATGTAGTTGCCAAGCCACTTACCATTGTATTCGAAAAGTCCTGGTGATCTGGTGAGGTCCCCGATGACTGGAAGAAAGGAAACATAACCCCCATTTTTAAAAAGGTGAACAAG
>VXBZ01011915.1:338065-406015 GCA_013399135.1 Heliornis fulica
CTGGAGAAGAGGAGGCTCTGGGGAGACCTTGTAGCGGTCTGCCAGTACCTCAAGGGGCTCTGTAAGAAAGATGGGAAGAGGCTCTTCAGTAGGGCCTGTTGTGACAGGACAAGGGGTAATGGTTTTAAAATAGAGGGAGGGAGATTTAGATTGGATATTAGGAAAAAGTTCTTTCCTGTGAGAGTGGTGGAGCACTGGAACAGGTTTCCCAGGGAGGTGGTGGATGCCCCATCCCTGGAGACGTTCAAGGCCAGGTTGGATGAGGCCCTGAGCAGCCTGATCTAGTTGGGGGGTGTCCCTGCTTCTTGCAGGGGGGTTGGACTGGATGACCTCTGGGAGTCCCTTCCAACCCTAATCATTCTGTGATTCTATGATTCTAATTAATTTCAGGTTAGTATATTGGGTTTTAAAGATTGGGAACTGCTGGCCTTAACTGATGAGACAGTCATATGTTAGAGTATATTTAATTGCAGTTCACAGGCTGGTTTGGGTTGGGAGGGACCTCAGAGATCATCTAGTTCCAATCCCCCTGCCATGGGAAGGGACACCCTTCACTAGACCAGGTTACCAGCTAGTTGAACTAGCTGCTACAGATCTCTGAGACTTTTTTAGTTAGCCCTTGTCTGGCTTGCATCTGAAGCAGGTACTGCAGAGGTAGAATTTAGCTTGCATTTGAACTCTGAATTCAGTAGGCATTTCAGATCTGTTTTTCTGGAAATAGGGTAAGTTATAATAATAATTTAGTACATGTAAAACATTCAGAGCATTTTTTTTTTTTTAAATTGGAATAGTGATTTAGTTCTCATTAAGTAAAGTCAGTAGGTTACTCTATAAATTAAAAATCCATTTTTAAATTTCCCTTTTTAATTCTGAACAAAATCACAAGTGCAAAAGTTAGAATTTTCAAAATGAGTATATCACTGCTTTAATTTTCCTTCCACTTACTGATAATTCTGCCTGTATTGCAGCAGGCAGGAATTTTAGGCTAACCCTAATAGAATCTAATGGTCTAAACCTTTATTCCTTGCCCTGTTTTCTTCTCTCATAGTGGTGTTCCTTGCTCCCATCTAGAAGACAGTGGACTTTAAAAGAGCAGATTAAATGACAGATGGAGCTGATTAAGAAGCTTCTGACCATCAGCTACTTCAGGAGACAGAAATTCTGTGCAGAGAAGACTGAAATTATCATTTCCATGTTCTATGTGTGTGTTGGAAGCAAAGACTCTATCAAACTCTAGTCTCAAATTAATGCCAAAATATCCCTGACCACGGTCCAGTTCAGGTCTGAGAACAGCGTGTTCAGGGCACAATCAATACCCCTAATAATAAGAATAAACAAGAAAGAAGTCACTCAGAGCTGTAAACTTCAGTAAACTTTGTTACTAATCAGCACTGAATAAGTGTCTCTTTCTGAATTATTGTTACTTCATTGCTAGAATATTTGGTTTATGCTTTCAAGGCTGCTTAGGCTGAAGTTACTGTTCTCTGAAGCTGTTAGATTTCGTTTTCTGTTAGTTCTTTGAATTCAGTATACTGTCTCTTGGAAAGTGAGAATAGAGGAACACTTTGTATTCAGAAGGATGCAAAAAATTTTGTGTTCAATCTGTCTTGGTAACGGTGTGGGGACATGTGTGGTATCTCAGATGGTTTGAAACACAAAGTGTGAGAGCTGGGCCTGGACCCAGTGAGAGAGAGTGGTTTCTTCTTTCTCTGGTGACATGTTCGTTAGGTATAGATTCATTTCGCTAAGGCTCTGTCATGCTCCACTCTGAAAATGCCTATTGGTGCCTCTTCTTGGTTTCTTTGGCCATCAGCCTCTGCTCCTTTGATTTTTTCCTTCCTGCCTTGGAGACTCAGACATCCATGTTGTTATGCTGTTAATCAGCAGTTCTCATTTGGGCACATATGGAACATATTGCCTGTGACTTGGGGGGTCTATTCAAAGTTTCTGCTTTTTCTTACTGAGCTGGACTCTTCAGAGCATTGAGAAGTGACCACTGCCTTGCTCTGCTGCACCCAAACACCTTGAGTGAGATGCACAGGCCAGTTCCAGGCCAAGCCAAATTTAGTACTCCCTGCATCCTTGAAAGAGATTTTTCTTCAAAGTAACCACTTACTCTGTATGGCTGGGGGATATCCTTACTCTCATGTGATCCAACCAGATCTGTTTGTCCTTGGCTAAGCGGGAGAAAGGATGGTGGGAAGGGAGTGTTAGAGGGAAGGAGGCCAGGAGCCTGAGCTGTAATGAGGATCTGGAGGCAGGAGGAAGCCAGTTTGAGGCATCACTGAGGACAAGAAGGTGCAACCACATCTGGAGTAGAGCCTGAGGAGTGTGGGTTGGGAAAAAAGAAACATGCTAGGTTTTATATTATATAAACATTTTATGAAGCATTTGGTATGTATTTGCCTGTTACAAAGAAGGGCTAAAGGATGTGGGCCTGTGTTAAAAATAGCATGGAATTTGAGTTCATTTCAGGTGATCTAACTTTTCATAATTTGACTCAGAAAGTGTGATTTTTCTACAAGATTTACAGATTTCTTTCTGGTTTTTAACCATCTGTGATTTCTACTTCTTATCTTTGAGTTAGGCCTGCCTTCCACTTTTTGTAGTATCATAGCAGTTTATGAAGGCATACTTGACTTAGCTTGTACACAGCTCTTTTGTATACTGCTAATTTGAAGTTAAAACTTGCTAGGTGTTAAGACTTTGCATCTCTGACTACAGCTGTCATACTGAGCATGATAGGAGCTGTGCAGCCTTGCCAAGAAGATGATTTCATTCAGCAGTTGTAGTATGGCCCTAATAACCCAGAGCTCTGCCTGCAGCAGATTCCGGAGTGTCCTGCTCAAAGTTAACTCAGTGGTGCCAACAGTGTGTCTGTTCTTTGGTACCTAGTATAGGAAATGTGTTCTTTTTGCTACCAATCCCAGTAATATTTGGGTTTCTCTAATCACCAAGATTATAAAATAGGCATAGTCTGAGTGACAGGAGAGATTCTGTTTTGCTTGTTTGTTGGTGAATGGTACAGCTGTGTTGAAAGTTGCAGGCAATTATTATCTGAAACATGCTGGATCTGTCCATTGTCAAATTAAAGTTCTTCCTTGCATGGATACATTTAATTTCATTGTTAGCTGATTGCATTTGGGCTAACAGATTGGATGCTGTTTGCTGTAAATTGCATTTAAAAAAACCCCTACAAACAGATAATCTTGTTCTTCAGGTTGAGCTTCCACCTCCTGATCTTGGCCCAAGCTCTGCACTAAATCAAACACTAAACTTGCTACGAGAGGTTCTGGCATCTCACGACTCATCTGTTGTTCCACTGGATGCCCGCCAAGCTGACTTTGTGCAGGTATAGGAATGTTTGATTGCTCTGAGGAGGAAGGGGGGCGGGAAATGTATATGTAGGTTGGTCTCAGTACACAAAAGATGGGGGAAACATGAATCTTTTTTGTCTGGTCCCATTTTGGAGCTTTCTAACAAACCCAGGTTTGTAATGTGAATAAGATGGTGACTAACAAAGTGGATAATTACGGTACAGTATGGAGTGCTACTCTTAACACAGTATCTAAATTGTGTTATCCAATTACTACTCCATTAAGTAAATACACCCTCAAGATTGCACAATTACCAATTATCTAATCTGGGTTTCTCTTCCTCCTGCTATGTTAGAATCCGTTCTTCTATGGTTTTTATACTTTCCCCATCACTATGGTAGCTGATCACCTGCCGACAAATCCAGTAGAAAACCGCTTTCACAGTTGGAAACTCTCATTTCTCTTTATTCTGCTTTGGGGAATAAATACTTGATAGAGGCAGAATGAGCTTAGAAACCTCGTGTGACATGCTTTCCTCCTTCCCCTCCCTCTTTTCTGTGTGTTTTCTATTTTAGGTTCTGTCTTGTGTGCTAGATCCGTTGTTACAGATGTGTACTATGTCTGCTAGTAATTTGGGCACAGCTGATATGGCAACCTTCATGGTAAATTCGCTTTATATGATGAAGACTACTTTGGCTCTCTTTGAATTCACTGACAAACGTCTAGAAATGTTACAGTTTCAGGTAAGATTTAACACCACCAAAAGAGAATTAACGTACTGCTGATTTTTTTCAGACTACCAGTGGGATGTGAACCTATGTATCTTTGATAATGTGAGCTTTGAGTCAATTCTGAATCAAGGAAATGGGATAAGAGGAGTTCTTATCAGACACCAGAAGCAAATAGCAGATATCACAGCTTATGATACTCAGCATCTTTTATTTTAAAAAGATTTGGTTTGGTTTGGTTTGGTTTGGTTTGGTTTGGTTTGGTTTGGTTTGGTTTGGTTGCAGGGGTTCACGCGTATTGGTGAACGTTTTCATTGTCCTAATCATTCTAATATTTATCTGCAAATTTTGTGAGAAGCAGCAAATGAAAGCTGATAACTCAGGCTCTCAAATGGTTAACTATATTCCATGTTATAGGTAATGCTAGACTGTCATCTACTTCTGCTAGAATATAATATAGCTGAAGTTACTACTTCAGTCCTTTCTACCTTTTGGTTCTCATTTGTTTGAGAGATAAACCTAACGTGCCAATGTAGTAGTTCATATGTGGTACCAGTTTGAAATGGAAATGTAGTTTATAAATGATTGACTTGGGAAAACTTACATATAGCCCATTTATAGTTTTGCAGCATGAAAATATCTGCAATATATCTCAAGAGATCTTTTGGAGCTGGGGGGCTTGGAAAAAAGTCACAACTTCTTATTTGAAGGCTTCAGAAAAGATTGGCTAAGAGCCATTTTTTGCTTTCTACTCCTAATTAGAATTTCTAGCACCTTTTACTCTGAAACAAACAAACAGACAACCCCACCAGACTGTCTGGGGCATTTCTAATTTCTATTATCAGAGGGGTTTTTTTTCACAGTAAGTGTTGCAGTTGATTTACTCTTCAAATAAGTAGTAGAACTGTAGGTTACACATTTAATACCATTTACTTTCTTCAAACGTTTTACAAATACAGGAACAGACTGAAAAAGTATCTTTAAGATTATACATAAGTAGGTTATTAAAGTGGAGTTAGAATGGCATATTTAATAAGAGAAACTTTTTTTCATAGAAAACAAGAACTCTCTAAGACAGTTAGAATCTCCAAATTGAAATATTAAGATTTCCCTTATGATTTAAAAAGAAAAGTGCATTTTTCTGAACAATTTTAGGAAGGAAAAAGGTGAACTCTTAAAATAACACACATGGAAGTCTAACATTTTCTAGAGTTTGATACATTATAAACTTTTGCTTTTCTTTAGGATTGGAAGAAAAAAGAAATGTGGGTAGTAAAAATGAAATAATAATGTATATAGCCCCATAATACCTTTTTAAAACTACTCAAAACTAAAAAATGATTGCTGCTGCTGTGACTGGATTTATTGATTAGGCTTCTCTGCAGTGAAGATTACACTAAGGATGTAAAATGCATTTATGACTCTTTTCACACGAAGATAATGAAAACAAAATTGATAGCTGTAATTTCATTGTGTATTGTTCTTCCAGTTAACTTTTTTTCAAAGGCGTGTTTGTCAGTATTGAATTTGAAAGTATTGCTAATTATGATTATCAGTTTTATTTTCCTTGGGAAAGTTTATCTCTTTCTCTTTTTTATTATAAAACTGCCATGCTATTGTCAGTATTCTCAATAAGAATTGGATGATTTTCATCACATATTTTCAAAGAACTATAGCAAAAAAGTAGCAATTTTTAAAATTACTCCTTTGGTATTTTTACATTTTGGTGATGTTGTATTTACCAACGCAAGAAAAAAAAGTTAGTCTGTTAGTCAGACATGAAATAATTGCCAGTATTTTTTTTTTTGTTGTTTCTTTATAATAAGTAGAGTGTAATTGGATAAAATAACTGTGTTGTGTTCTACTTGTGTGTTTTTTCTTATTTGTCACTCTCCTTCGGGGTGTTTTTGTTGTTGTTCTTTCTAGACTTTCTGACCCCGCAGACCTTCACGCACATTTTATAAGTACCTTATGCTTTAAAATTTCAGATTGAAGCTCATTTAGACACACTCATAAATGAACAAGCTTCCTACGTGTTAACAAGAGCCGGTCTAAGTTACATATATAACTCTGTGCAGCAACACAAACCGGAACAGGTAAGCTTTGGTAATGTACATATTGAGGAGATACTGCATGCTGCCAACTAAAAGAGTGTGGCCACTAATATTTTTGCAAAATAAGATTCCTCTGAAAGTAAAAACTTGGTAATATCTGTTGATTTTTCACACGAGGCCAGCACCATTAGGCAGAGGTACCTTGCAAGTACAGGTTGCCCCTGTAATGTGTATTCAGTAAGCCTGTGAGGTCTGGTATGCAGCAGTCCTTCTGAGCACCTTATCTGTGTACCATCACCAGGCTCTGTACACCACAGACATCCTGTACGTTCTCAGAATCACTGTGTAGGTAGTTCAGAAAGCCTCAGAGTCAGGCTGGCTCTGAAACACACATAATGGGTACGTATACCACCTCGGTGACATCTGTGCCCGTGCGTGCACCGTTCAGGTTTCTTCCAGAGTGTAATATGGGAGTGGATGCCCTGCATGCATTAGACAACTATTGCTTTCTTCTTCTGTGAAAAATCAGTAGAGGACTTTAACAGTAGTCTGAAATAATTCCTTCCTTTGTCCTTATGTATTGCTTTAGCTATTGCAGCATCAAGACAGTAAGATTCTGAAAATGAAAACTTCTGACTTCTTAAATAGAACTGATAACTGGGATTCTGAGCTCATGCTCATCCTTTCTTGTGAGCCACTGTTGTGATCTGTGCTGAAATAGCTTCCTTTCAGCTGTGCCCGTGTCCTTTTGTGAGCTTTTGTGAAGGTGAAGAGCAGTGTATTCTAGAGAAAGCAGAACTCTGTTGGGAGAGTTTTATCTTGTTTCTTCAGCAGATAATTTTGCATAAAGTGCCCAAACTCAACAGATTTTAATGTGTAAAGATGAATACATAAATGTATAAATAATCTGGTTAATAACTCAGCTTGGTTTCCTATTCATGAGCTTATCTCCTGTAATAAAAACAATTTCAAAGAGACCAGAGAAGATTGTTTAATGGAATGTAGCAATTTTCATTTGTATCTCTCCAGCTACAGGGCTGCAAAGTTGATGCTGTCACAGGATTTGCTAGGGGGTTAGGCAGCACATATACTTGTAGTAATGCCAGACCTGCAAAGAAGATTTACTGGGAAGCAGGCATGAATTCTCTCTGGCCCCTGAATAGATGAACTGAGCTGGGCTGTCCTGTGTAATTATGGAAAACTAAGGGGATGTGGTCAGTTTGTTGCTCAGTTTTTATCTTCAACCTTGTGGGAGGCTTTTTTGGGAGTTTACGCTTTAACAGGGAAGAAGAAAGAAAAGTACTCAGAATTTTTAAATTAAGAGAGTGGTAAAATGCAAATGATTTATTAACAGCATTCCAGTATTGATATGGTGATTCAGTTTGCAAACATTTGAAATGTTTGAATGCTACAGATCCTGTAGCAAGACCAAATAGCAATTTAGTACTGGACTGTATGTAGGATTTATTATTTCTTATCTTTTCCCATATGCTAGAGTGACCTTTTTTTCCCCACACTTCTTTGGCTACTAATTCTTAGGGTCCTCTTTCCAATCTGCCAAGCATGGATGCCACGTCCCTGAAGGTTGCAATGGTAAGCATTTTACAGTTTCACATTGCGGTGATGATGCTGAAACATGGGAAAAAATGTTATTAATTATGTGATGTAGTACTCATCTAACAAGTCATACTCTTTAAGAGAAGCTAAGTTACATGCCTGGGAATATTCTGTTCATTTGTAGTAATTTGACCACTTGAAGTCATAAATACATAAATTATTTATGAACAGGTAGTAATAGAATATTAGTTTCTAAGCCTTGAGAAACAGAACTTTACTTACAGGAATGTTATCCCATGAGACATCTTAATTGCTAAAAGCAAATACTTAGCTCTAATTAGTTTTAATCACTAAAGGGGTGTTTTTGCCTGTGTGCTTTGAAATAGAAGTTCTACTATCATTTATAATTTTAGTCCTAAGGTTTTGATTTTATGAAAATAGCTCAGCTAAATTCAGAAGTTAGGTGCTGGGCATGTGTCACAGTTACATTTTTTTAAGTTGAAAGCTACAATACATTGTAAAACAAATTATCAGCTGATAATTTTTCTGAGGTGCATGAAGGCTGTTTTTCATAGAAATAACAATATTGCAGTTCAGTAGTCAGTAATAAATGATCTGTCACTCCTCTTGCTTAGCCAAGTTTAGCTTTATTATGAAAGTGTAGTTGTAAGGCCCGCTCACCCAGCTGCATGTGTATCTCCTCACAAAAGAGAGGTCTTTTAAAATAATTTATATTTTTAAAAAAGATCTTTTAAAAGGTACGTTGAATCCTTCCTGATTGCGTCAGTGTGGCCTGTTTTCCTCTATTCGAGTTTTAAAACAGTGAGTTCCTCTCTGGTGGCATGGACACAGCTCTGGCATGATGATTTACTTAGAGGTGTATGCATTCTTATCAGTATTTATAATTTTTGCATTTAAATATCTTCTCCTTGTCTTCTAGACCAGCAGGGGATTTAAAGACTGTAGCTTGGGGACTATCTATTTAAATTATATACATGTAACTCTGTTATCTCTAGTGGTGCGTAATAATTTCAGATGAACAGTTAGAGAAGAATCCAACTGTTATATTTTCTTCATTACTTTCTTTAATGCCTTAACACTTTAACTAGAATGGAACCCAGTATGCTGAAATCAAACCCACATGAATCTCATCTATCAACCTAATCTGGTAGAATCCCAGGATTTAAATCACGTGGAAGGATTATTAGCAGGCAGATTAACTGCCTCCCAACCTAACCTGAAATTTTTCCAGGCCCCAGCCTCTTAAGTTGTGCCTACAAATGCTTTTCCTAATCCATACCTCTCATGCAGCTAAATCTCCCTTGCCTCCTGAATGAGGGTAGATAACCCCAAAAGTTACTATGTGAGAATTGTGACTTCATTACTCATTTGTGCAGGTTTTTTGGATGTTTACATGATGGATGGTTGTGGGTGTTATGGTTTACAACCTTTCAGAAGATTCATTCAATGTTCAGGAAGGTTGCCATCATTAGATAAAATTGTTGAGTGCCTTACCCGAGTCAGTCCAAAATGGGAGATTATAAAGCTTTTCTGGGTGACCTGTTCAGTGTTTGATGACACTCCCAGTGAGAATTTCCTCCTACTAACTAACTGGAATTTTCCTTAGTGCAATATGTGTCCAGTATTGTTCATGTTTTCACCTATGAGAGAACCATCTTTTCTGTAGTCACCCATTTGATTGTAGAATCACAGAGTGGTTTGAGTTGGAAGGGACCTTTAAAAGTCATCTAGTCCAACCCCCTGCCATGGGCAGGAACACCCTCCACAAGACCATGTTGCCCAAAGCCCCTTCCAACCTGTCCTTGAACACTGCCAGGGAGGGGGAAGCCACAAGTTGTTACAGATCGTTGAAGACAGCAGTAATGTTGGTACTTAGTGTTTTCCATTCCGAACTACTAGAATCAAAGCACTACAAATAGGAGCAGTTTGAGAAACCTGAACTAGGTCCCTTGCTTTTGTTTTTCCCATTACAGTCGCTTATTAGATTATTAAGCAGTGACTCCCTGCCAAAAAGTAAAAAGAAACGTGCAACATTTTGAACTTGGGCAGGCAGATTTCTGTCTGGATGCTGCTGTCCCCTGCACTGAGTAGGCTAGGCCTGATCTTCAGAGGTGCATCTATACATGCCCCAGCTGTGTAAGAGACTTAGATGGATAGTAATGGAAAATGGATTCTCATTATTTGCCCCATCACCTGTATCAGGAACTTTAAATGCTGGTGGCAGAGATGCTGAAGATAGATATTTGGTTTGGACTATTTTAAGTTCTACCTTAAACTTTTATATAGTACGTTAGACTCTATCTTAAATATATAAAAAGAATTTTATATCAAGTAAGAAAGTGCCATTTTAATGTAATCACTTTTCAGAGATCTGGTTTTTTTTTCAGAGATTTGTTTTTTGGGGTTTTTTTTGTTATTTTCACCTAACAGCAAGTTTTTAGTATGTTGATCTCGTATTCTCTTTTTTCCCCCACCTCTAGGCACAGTTTGATCGCTATCTGTCTGCTCCAGATAGTCTGTTAATGTCCCAGCTGAATTTCCTTCTGAGTGCCACTGTGAAGTAAGTATCTTACCTTTGAATTTCTGTTACGCCTGCATAATGATCAGAAAGATGAATTTGATTAGGTTTTAATGGATCATGATGAGAATGCAAGTTATCAGCTGTGATCATATTTGCATTGTCCTTCAGGTCACAATTCAGGTTTTTTTCTCTCCTCTTTGGGAACAAGCAGCAAGGAATATGTAATTCTGTAACTTCCTGAAGCAGTTACTCTTGATTTAATGGATACCATCAAAATGAATTATGTTCCTCTGTTTTGAATGCCTTCAATTGTGTCATCGTTTTTTGCCAAATTAGTAGAGAATTATTTTAGAACTATTTTGTCAGCATTCCAAAGACAGATAAAATATGTAATTCTCCACTCAGGAGTTTTTTTTTTTATCCCCACTGCTTCATCAGGTCTAGAATTTTCAACTTAGATGTTTTTTGCTGTTGAGTATTGATATTCTGTCTTATTGAATGTTGTTCTGAGATACTCTTCACCTAATATGTTTGGAGGTTTTTAGTGATTTCTTCTTTGAAGTATGGAAGCAAGAACTTTATTATTTATCTCTTTTAGTTTTTGAATATAACTTAACCCTAAGGCAAGGGAAAGTGCAACGAATTTCTTTCCAATTAAATGTGAACAATATGAAGGTATTTTGTAATACTTAACTACTCATATGCTGCACGGATCAAAAACTTTTCTTGACATTATTTTTCACGGTTTTGTGAAGAATGCAGGTCACAGAGTATACCAGAAATTGAAATTATCATGTCACATTTTATGAAATGCAACAATATTTGAAATTTTATTACTAGCATTTGTCCTCAGCAGGATTGTATTAAAGCATATTTCAATTAAAAAATGACACATCAAGGGAAAAAATACTTACTGTTGAGAAGTTATTAGACTAGTACAGTTCAGTTGGAAGGGACCTACAGTGATCAGCTAGTCCAACCACCAGGTTCTCCCAGTGTATTGCTCAGGTTCTCATCATCCAAAGACTTCAGTTTTGTGCCACATACCTGGTGCATGGCCTGGCATGGGGGATGTTAATGCTTCTCTGCAGTACACTGGGTCTCTGTCCTAGGGTCACAGGTCTGACAGAGCTGTTCTGCTCCAGTACAGATCAAACAGGGTGGCTTGAGCAGTACGAGAGTGAAGCATTGCAGCTTCTGCCTAGGTGTCAAACTATTAAACCTGTATTACAGCTTATGGTAATTTTTTTAATGTAGGTCTATTTAAAAATCATAATAACAGTAAATGTATTTTGAAAGCCTCAATTTTTCACTACTTACATGGAAGCAGTTTTTCAGAGGGAGGCTTTATACCACCATAAAGACTCAGGCACAGTGAAATTACATTGACTTAATATTTATTCTGTCAGATGAAGCAAGGTAAACTGGTCATGTATGCACCCTTAGTCTTATCCTGTTAATAAGCTTTTGAAACCTCTCAGTGCAATTTAAACTGAATTCATGTTATCTTGTAAAAATGGGCAGCTGAGAGGCGAGAGGAGAACCTGGTGAGAATGACTGCTATAGCTGCTACTACAGCTCAGCATTCAGGATTTTATAAATCAGGTGTAATTCAATGCTACAGATGAAGTTCTACTCATAACTAAACAATAAAATCTATTAGCTATCAAACCTGTAGCTTTATACACAGCAATCCTTCTGAAGTTCAAATACCTGTTTGCAGAGATGTGTGTTCGTAGAATCACAGTCCTGCTAGTCAACATTTTCTGTGGTAAACAAACATTCTAAATTCAAAAGTTTCTCAAAATTAAAGCAAAACATTTAATCAGTACTGTAATTTTAATCTCAGGCTACAGTAGTTGAAATTTTCAGATTAGTTTTGCAGATGTCAGTCTTGAAGGTGTCTTCCTTGAAATCCCATACATGTGATTCAGTGTTCCAGTGGTTGAGCTGGAATCCAAGAGTTCTCTGGTTCTCTAAATCAGACCACATGCTTTTGGTAAGGGACCCCAGTGTACTGTATACTCACAATATCATTTAAGCTTAATAACTGTGAAGAACATTCCTTCCCGCATTTTCCAGTACATGCTCGTCTTTCAAACACCTTTGCTTGTTTAGAAAGTTTTCAGGTATTTATTTATGTGGTTGTTGGTCTTGTAAAGTTCTTTTCATTCATGGTGGATCACAGAAGCTGAATGCTGGGATTACTATTTTTAGAAAGTGCTGCCACTTGTGTTGGTGATAAAATGTATCACGTTGTTATGGCAACTGAAATCCTAATGTACTGATTAATGACATGGAGGTTATTTGATGGAAAGACTCACTGGATGCTATTCAGTCCTCTGGAACATTTTAATGAACTTTTTCTTTTAATTTAATATTATTTGATGGAGTAAAGTTAGTTTTATATGAGTTCTGTGTGCAATATCTTCTTAAAAGATGGTCATGTTACAGAAGCTCAGTGGTCCCAGAATGTGATCAGAGACAGACCTGCCTGAACACCTTGAATATATTTCCCTTATAGTGTTTCTAGATTTGCTATTATAAGGCAAATCTTTTTTTCAAGTATTTTGATAACCTGCTAGCTCTGGCACTTGATCCTGTATATTAATAAAACTGGATACTGTAATCAGAATAAAATGCAGATTTTGTCTTTTAATCTTCTTTCTCATGGCTTATGTTTCCTGAAAAGACAAAGATCACACGTGTTCTGTGAGATTTCTTTAACTTGTCGATTCCCAACGGTTGGTGAATTCAGTGCTGATGTTAGCGGATGCAGTTTTGGTGTCTTTGTTCGTTTGCTCCCTAATACAGCAGGGTTGAATCTGGATTTGTGGTTACCTTGGTTTCCTCAGCTTCTCCCGGTGTTCCACTCACATGGGTTTAGTGTAAGAGAGTTGTAACTACTGTTTCTGAAAGATAAAAATGCATCTGCAACTGTAAAGACATCACCATGGTGATTAAACTGATTCAAGGGGCAATATAAAAATCAGGATATTAGCTCATCTTCAAGAAATAATAAACTTTCCAGTTAAATTTAGCTTCAAGTCTCTGTGTCTTAATACTCATTTAGATCCAGAAAAATAACAGGGCACAGACTTCAGAGCATTGTAGCAAAAGGCTGTAGTAAGTTTTAAATCACTGACCATTATCGCTTTCAGCTCTTCCTCTTTGACCGATTATGGAATCAGGTGCTGTCAGGATAAAGCGAGTAGAATGTATTTGCTGGTAGATTAAAAATATGTGTGTATTTACAAAGGACAGTGAAAAAAACACAGTAGGTTGAGAGTAGATCATTAAGATTATCAGTAATTTTAAAGGTGCAAGGGGATGCAGGTGAAAACCCAATCTGTGCAAATTAAATCCTTCTACTACTTTTTTATGATTGCAGAAAAAAATATGCTAATTTCTTGGCACTGATTTTTCATGTGTATTATAGCATGTATCCTTAATTTCTTGTATGTAGTACAGTTATATTCCCTACAGTTTGCTAAATATGTTTTTGGGTTTTGGTTTTTGTTTGTTTTTTTTTAGAGAGCAGATAATAAAACAATCAACAGAATTGGTCTGCAGAGCTTACAGTGAGTTATATGCAGCTGTGATGGATCCTTCAAATGAATATAAGGATCCAGAAACCATACTACACAGATCTCCTCATCAAGTTCAGGCACTCCTTTCATAGTCTTGCTTCCCCCAGGAGTATCAGAATCCATAGTTCTGTATTTTTTGAGTATTTGCATCAAGTTATTTTTCTGTTTTGAATTTTGATGTGTAACTGTATAGTTAAACTATGTAGGAATGCAGTTCTGTTTAATCTGTTTGGCAGAAGTCTAGTCTTTCCTGTGTCCTTGAATAACTTCTATAGGCCAGAAAATAGAATATAGATTAAAAATTATTTTAATGTATTCCTGTAATGGAAATGGACCTAGACAATATGCAATCTCTTTGAAAAAGAGAGTAAAGAAGAAGCTTTTTCCTTGCTGTGCGTAATCCTTTCAACCAGAGATTGAACCAGTGTCTTTTACGACCTCACCAATATTTTTATTTGCTCTTTTCCCCGTTCTATCCCTCTTTTTTTCTCAGCCTGTCATCAGTAAATGGTGATAACTCTAATTTTAATGGAACTGATATACTTTGAATGTCTCAAGTCCATCGCTTTTACAGCTCATAAATCATTTCAAAATATTTGATGCTGTTTTTCAAATCCTGTTAATTAAATCTCTGGGGCAAAATGGGTATGCCTCTTTGTAATCCATTGTCATTGTTGTTAGTTCTGGTGTTTTCTGTAAGAAAAAGAAATATTTGAGCTACTTGCTTGTACATTACCTGGAAGTTAATGCTTTAAATTATTTGTATAATTTTGGTTTACTGGAAGGATTTTGTTTTAGTGCAATCATTCCATAGGAATCCTTGTGTCGTTTGAAACTTGCAGATCTCTTAAGGCTGGGACCAGTAACAATGTAAGATGGGAAAACAGTTTGCACAGCGGTTTGGTTGTTTTTCCTTTGCATGTACATGGGCTTTGTTTTCCTTTTTTTACGTACGGCAGAAGTCCATCTGCTCTAGGGTAACCATTTCTTCAGTCAGTCCACCAAGGGATTTTCATGGTTTCTGTGTCTGCAGTGGTGCTCCAAGTTTGTCTGTGGCCGCCACAGTTTCTCCTGGGAATTATGTGGGAGAGCCATGGTGTGTGGCTATTCTAGGCTGATTCAGAGAAAGCCACGAGTGAAGGTTTCATTTCTTTCCTCCTTCAGTGCAAAGCTGAACCTGCTCTATGTAGAAAACCTATTTATCTAGAAAGTTATGATTTAGGGGACCTTGGCTTCCAGTAAAAGAGGAAAATAGGTAAGTAGGATACTTGTTCTTTGTTGGGCCTTAAGATAGTTTTCTGCAAATTTATTTAAACATTCTTCTTTCAGGAAGTCCTTGTTATAGAGAAACCTTTAGGAAATCAGAAGTTAATAAAAAGAATTGGGGTGTTTTGGGGTTCTCTTCTGTGGGTTTTGTTTGGGTTTGTTGGGCGTATTTTAAAGGATAATTTAACTGGAAGCATTTCACTGTATTTTTTCCTCTTTGTTGTTGAATGGGTGCCACAGAGTTATTACAGTTGCCTGAATTTACACTCAGATGTTGCTTATTTATATACATTAAGGGGAAGATGAGCAGTCATTCATATTGAATAACTTACATATTTTATTTTTATCAATAATAATATTCCCCACATAAAATATATGCATGTATGTATGCTTACAAATGAGCAAGAAATAGAAGAGCAGCAGCACTGCATTTTAGTGTCTCTGAAAACTCATTGCATAAGATCTCTCCGTTGGTCCCAGAAATCAGCTTCCTTGGTATAACGCCACAATAAAGCAATAGCTCCTTTTCCAGATGGGCATAATTTGTTGATATAATTGAAAAAGACTTAAAAGTGTAAGTGTCCCTGGAGTTCTTGGATCAGGCTGAAATTGTTCTGTAAATGTGAATGTTAGATTTATTCTGTTTAAAAACTCCAGGCTTGTAAAATAAAAAATTCTAGAAGGTTGGAAAAGCTCTAATAGAAAATTACGCTCTTTTACTAGGTGAGGCACTTTAAATTACTCAGATTTTGCATTACCAGAGTGTACATTCAGAAGGCTGTTCATTGTTGTTTAATAATATTAGTATTGCTTAATATGCCTATAATTACTATCCAGTGTGTGAAAATAACATCAGTTGTGAAAGCATTATAAATTAGCTTGTTATTAGATGAACATAAGAATGAACTTTTCCTGAAATTGCACCCAGTCTGTTTACAGTAATCAGTCACTAGTTTGCATGAAGATTAGTAAAGAAGTCGCTTCCTATCTTTGAGTCCATGTAGGGACTCCATGATTTTATCTTAACAAAAATGCAAAAGCTGTAAAAGTTTAACTTATAAAAACTAGTCAATCACTCATTTTGGTCTGTGCAATTAAATGGACTCAATTTGGTCTGTGCAATATCCGCGAAATGAGAAGAGACTGCAATAAAAGCATTTGGTTTACTGACTTCTCTCTTCCATGTTGTTATTTCCTCTTTCTTGGCTTCCGAAGAGGAGGAAGGGAAAAGTGATTAGATTTTGGTCTGTCTTTTCTAGCTTCCCATCTCTGACCTTTTTATTTCACAAATTGCCAGGATTTCCACACCTGAAGCAGTGAAGCTTCAGCCCTCTAAAGGCTCAGTTAGGTGGATGACCCGTAAGCACTGAAGTAAACGGAATGGTTTGGGCTGGCAGAGATGCTCACCTGGCCTGAGTAGGTCTGTGCTTTAAACACTTTATTTGGCCTTTATTTGCTTTCATAGTCATGAAGATGAGGGCTCTCCTGAGGTCTAGATCTTCCTCCACTTGTTACACGGGGGCCTCATCTTTCATCTCAAATACATGAGTTCCTGAAACAACCAGGATCCCAGGACTTTAGTCGCCCACAGAATACCCAGTAAACAGTGAACTGCAGAGTTGAGCTTGATTGCTCCCAAAGTGGTTCATCCATACCATGTTCAATCCTATGTGTTCATTTTTCTCCTTCCCTCACTGTGGAAATAAAATACAAAACAATGTTTTCATTATAGCAAGCACACAGCTCCGCCACCATGATTTTTTGCTTTATAGGAGAGGAGAAGCATGAGGAGTTTTGGGAAGGTAGTAATACATTTGTTTTGCAGCATTTCAGAGTGCTCCTCCCTGTTCTCTGAGATTTATGACCCTAGCCCTTCATTCTGTCTGCTAATAGTCTCAGCTGTAATTATTTTTATTAAAGTTTTTGAAATATGTGTTGGAGGAAAATACTTTCAGAGCCGCTAAACTTTTCCGTTCATTTAAAATATTCGCGCTGTTCTTTGATCCCTTTGCTTGCCTTGCTGAGTCACTTTCCAGGCAACCCAGATGGTGGGAAGCTTATAAAATTCTGAAAATTAAACAAAGGGGTTAGACATATTTCCACGAGTAAAACACACCCTCCAGAAGCAGCATAGACAGGGTGTGGGTTGGTTTGAACTCAACTACCACCTGCTTCTGAGGGAAAATGGAGAATGAGAGCCCCGAGTTTGTGATGAGGGCACCAATCTGAAGCAGCCACGGTAGGGTTAGATACCGTAAACCGATGTTAAACTGATGCCATGTTGGAATAGTTCAGAGAATTTTCAAAATGAAGATTAGAACAAACTGGCAGTGGAAGTAAAAGTTATGTCATGTAACCGAGCTCCCCCGCATGCTGGATTTACTTGTTGAAGGTTTCCAGAACCTCTGCATCTTCTCCTCACTGCTCTGCAGCACTTCATAATTTAGGCAAACTAAACTTCCAGACAGTCCTGCAACAATTCTAACCCTTGTGTCATTTGGAAGAAGATGAGATTCTTTTGAGTCGCCCAGTGACATACAAAGCACCATTTGAACTCAGAGACAATTTTGTTTCTCAGAAGAATTTCAGAACACGGGACACAAATATAACGTGACTGTGTGTATTTGTCCTGAAGGGTAGGAGTGGCAGTGCACTCCATATGGCAGGGCAGGTGTCTCAGCTGCCCACTGCATGGTAGGAAACCACCTTAATTTTTTCAGAATCTAATTCCTTCTTCAAAAGGTTTTTTTGAAGGCAGTTTACAGGCAAGTGTGTGCTCCTGTGCTGTACTAAACCAGGTGTTCGTAGCCCAGCTCGGCTGCTGCTGGTGCCCCAGTGGGAATGTTCACACTAACACAGTAGATGTGGTTACCACATGCTCAAAAGGAGCCTCCTGTCCAACAAAGGTCTTCTTCTGATACCCCAGAGGTTTTCATCTGTGAGCAAAGAGTCACTTTATACAGAGGTGTTGTGAGGAGGAATGGAGCAAACCCAAGACTGTGCTTCTGTCTTGGTCCTCGACCAACTGTTCAACTCCCTCAAAGGTGATGCGGATAAATCTTGAAGTAATCTGCCAAATGCTCTAGTGCAAGGCCATGGAAAGGCAAAGTGCAAAGGAGCCATTTACACCTGAAAATGTACACTTAGCCCTTACCTGACATGCGTCAATGTCTGTACCTAACGTATGCTCAAGCCTAAATCAGAGTATGAGCCCCTCATGCTACAACAGTCCCACAGACTTTACATACAATGAAAAGATGAACCACAAAATAATTATTATTTTGACTGTCCTGCTTTAGCTGTAGGGAAACCTTGATGGGGCAGAGACTGCTGCACGTTTCATATCCAGACAATGATGCTTTCATTTGCCGCCTAGTTCACAGATGTGGTATCGTCAAATTGCAGGAAAATGCCTGGCAGACTCTATCGCTGCCTATATTTAGGGAGGAAAAAAAAAAAATCAGAACACACTATTTATAGAAGCCACACAAATAAACACAGAGTTCTTATCAACCCAAGATAACATTAGTCGTGATTTATCAAAGTAATCTTTATTTTATGGAAAATGGGTAATAGGGTGTAATTTAATCCTTTGTGAGTGTAATGTATATTTCAAAGGGTTCTTTTTTGTCAATAAAACCATTTGTTGTACTTGTTAAACTAATTAGTCTTCTTGCGGCTGCTTAGGACAGGATAAAAGAAAGATGCCTGCTAATGAAAACAGGGAGGAGAAGGTGGGTTTGAAAGTTTGGTAAATATCCTGTATTCCTTGCAAGCCAGTTTTCTGATCAAAACAAGTTTCGCCTCTCTTGATGCGAGCCTGCGCTAGCTGACGTGGTGCAGACGGTACATTTTTCTTTTTTTTTAGTTTCAGAATGGATTACCCGCAAAATTCATTTCATCTCTGGGTGGTGCAACCGCTATGGGCATGAGGGGCTCCGCCGAGTTCCCTGAGTACCGATGCTGGCTCCAGCCAAGCACCGACAGGGAGAGTGGCAGGGAGGGTGACATTCCTGGCTGCTTCTCCTTGCTCCTTGCATTTTTTCCACCATGTGCAAACACATTCCAGGAGACACAGAGAGGGCAAAAAGGGAAGAAAACAGAGCTGCCTGGACATGTCCTGCACTGGTCACTGGCCGACCACACGCTTTTCGCTGAGTGAGGGCAGGTTTTGTAGTGGCAAAGCGTGGGGATGAGGCTGTGATGAGACTTGGCTCTGCTAGAGACTCCGGCTGTGGTGCCAGGCTGCAGAGGCAGGACATGAGCTCATTCTCTGGATCTGCAGCTGACCTTGAAAGATCAGAGTCAGAAGTGGGCTGGAGCCAGAAGAGGACACATATTTTATTATAATCTTTTTTTTTTTTTTTTTTTTCTTAGTGTTTTTGGTGGCCTTGTTCGTAGCCTAGCAGCTTCATGAACTTTTAATCAGAATTTATGAATGGTTTTTAGGTGACCCTTAAAAAGTCTGGCTAAGTTTTTAAAGGTCCTTCACCCTTAGAACTGGCTCAGAAAATCCACCTCAGAAGGACAAAGTTATGGGGAAATCCATAAAGAAAGGCCTTTTACTAGTGTCTCTGTCAGTTCTGCAAAGTTACAGCAATTCCTTGATTCCCCTTGTAGCCTCCATTGTACAAACTGTCTGCATACAACATTTTTAAAGGTGAATTACTGCAGCCAGAAGTTTCACAGGTCTTCAGATCTCCTGGACACAGAGGTGAGGAGAAGCCTTGCTCATGCTTTCAGCCCCCATTGTTCCACTGAGGGGTCATGGAGCAGATCTGCCTTCTCTGGCCCTTCCACACCTTACTTCAGCAGGAGACACTTGTCCCTCTTCAAGATGAAAAGTGCTTCTGCTGCCTCTGTTACCACCCTCCAGAGCACAGGGCAGTGGGCTCACAGTAGGGTGATCCAGCTAATCCTTGGCTGAAAAGAAAGGAGAGACAAATTGGCAGACAAACTACTTGGTTTGTGTAGGTGATACACACCTGGAGGGAAAGGATGAAAGGATGCCATCCAGATGGACCTTGACAGGCTGGAGAGCTGGGCCCATGCAAACTATGATGGTCAACAAGGCCAGTGCAAGGTCCTGCACATGCGTCAGCATGATCCCAAGCACAGCTACATGATGGGCCAAGAATGGATTTGGGGCAGCCCTGAGGTGAAGGACTAGGGTGTGTTGCTGGACAAGAAGCTCAACGTGACCCAGCAATGTGCACCTAGAGCCTGGAAACAACACATCCTGGGCTGCATCAAAAACAGAATCACCAGCAGGTCAAGGGAGGTGATTCTGCCCCCATACTCTCATGAGGTGAGACCCACCTATAGTACTGCATCCAGATCTAGGGTCCCCAATACAAGAAAGACATGGAGCAAGTGTGGAGGAGGTCCACAAAGACGATCGAAGGGCTGGAGCACCTCTCCTGTGAAGACAGGCTGAGGGAGATAGCCTTGCTCAGAGTGGAGAAGAGAAAGCTCTGGGGAGAACTTACTGCAGTCCAGGCTGCTATAGGCTGTAGGCTAAAGCACCTTCATAAAGTACCTGAATAGGGTGTACAAAAAAGCTGGAGATGGACTGTTTGCAAAAGCATGGAGTGATAGGACAAGAGGTAATGGCCTTTAATCTGAAAGAGGGTAGCTTTAGATTAGATATAAGATGTTCTTCCCTGTGAGGGTGGTGAGGCACCAGCATAGGTTGTCCAGAGAAGCAGTGTCCAGGGACTTCTAGGACAGCAACCCAACCAAATTCTAGGAGAGGATAGAACTAGAATCATAGGATCACAGAATGTGTTAGGTTAGAAGGGACCTTTAAAGGTCATCTAGTCCAGCCCCTCTGCAGTAAGCAGGGATATCTTCAGGAGATCAGGTGGCTCAGAGCCCCATCAAGCCTGACCTTAGACGCCTCCAGAGCTGGGGCTCCATCACTTCTCTGGGAAACCTGTTCATTCCAGGGATCTACTACCCTCTTGGTGAAGATTGTTTTCCTAATATCCAACCTAAATTTCCTCTTTTGTAGTTTAAAACCATCACCCCTCGTCCTATTGCTTCATGCCCTCGTGAACAGTTCTTCCTTATAGGCACCTTTCAGGTACTGGAAGGCTGCTGTAAGGTCCCCCCAGAGCCTCATCTTCTCTAAGCAAAGATAAAAATATGTCAGCTATCTGCTTAAATTAGATCAGTTTAGAGAGTCCTTGAATTTTATTTTTTATATTCAGAATGACAAAAGGACAGCACACTTTTTTACAAAAAAGTGTACAAATTAGACTGCAGTGTAAGGAGTGCTACCGGTTAGCCTTTGTTCTTCTGATGAGAGATGTGTTGGGCTATCTACATACCACTTACCTTGGGAGTGCAGCCCAGCCACGGCAGTGCCTGAACACAGAGGTGTGGTTCAGAGGGTTCCTCAGAACACTGAATTACACCAAATACAGAGTGGATCCTGCATCTTAGCGGGTTGGCAGAGCTGGGTGGCTCCCGGAGGCCTCTGAAGGGTGACATTATGGGTCCATGAGATGGTGAATCTGCTTTTCAGCTGCCAATACCATGTCCAAGTCATTGTGGTTGCGTGATGAGAAACTCCCTATGAGGGACAAGCTCCTGCTGGCACTCCAACACACATCAGAGGGTTTTGAAGGAGTTCCTTTGCTGTAGCAGTTTGTACTGGTTCAGGTTGTTCTCATGCCTCCAAAGGCTTCCAGCCATTTATTCTGTCTTCTTCTCACCTAGACACAAAACTCCCTGGAAAAGGAGTAGTGTGTTTCCTCTATCACCATAAAGCATCACATTCCCAAGGCTTTCTGGTGTAGCCCAGAAAATCCTATTGAGTACCAGGCCGAGACCACAGGGCAGCAGCAGCTAGGCCAAGCTTCCTGAATGCAAGACCACAGTGTGTACAGCAAGAACAGCACCTGTGCAGGCACCGACTGGTCGCTGCCCAAACCTCCCCACCACTGCTGCAAGGTCGGGGGGTGTCAAGGTGACTGCAGAATCAAAGAGGCTTGGGCTGCGGGCTCATTGTTGCCACGGTGTTTTGCTTTTCCCTATGATTGTCCCTTTTACTTACAAATGTCCCACACTGCCAAAAAAAATGGCTCTAAACAAGATGGCGGGTGGTCACTTCCCACCTGGATGTGGCCGGCTGCCTCCTCCATTGCTGTGGCAGAGCATGGAGAAGGAGAACTACGGAGTCTGCCCCAATAATCCCCACCATGCAGAGGAAAACAGCAACCTTCCCTTTCATCCATCATTCTTATTTAAACACTGAATGATGCAGGGTTTAGTTCAGGGAATTGATACGGGCTGAGAAAATTGCAGAAAGGTGAGATGCAGTATTTTCTGCCAGGGTTTTTTCTGTCTTGCTGAGCCCACGTTGTCTTTTGTAAACAGGTGAGGAGGTGTCTGTGGTTGTGAACATGTTCTTCCTTTTTCTTCTTGGAAATCCACTCTCGATTAGTCCGGAACATTGGATAAACTGGTGCTAATGAAATAAAAGGGTTTATTAGGTTACACAATGGTATGCAGTGGCTTAGTGGACCAAGTCGAATATTTACTCAGGCTAACTTTAGAGTAGGGAGGGAGGAAAAAATAATCCACAACCAGGGACATCACAGTCGAAATGACTGAAAATAAAAATTTCACCTATCAATCAGGCAGATTCCTAAGTTAAATAGAGGGAGAAATAATATAAGGATGTTATGTGTAGCACATAAGGGTGTCACATACTACGAAACATGCTACAAAGGTGATGAGGGGACTGGAGCGTCTCTCATAGGAGGAAAGGCTGAGAGAGCTAGGTTTGGTTAGCCTGGAGAAGATTGAGAGGGGCTCTCTTCACCACTTATAAATATCTAAAGGGTGGATGTTGAGAGGATGGAGCCAGACTCTTCTCAGTGCTGCCCTATTACAGGACAAGGGGCAACAGGCACAAACTGGAACACAGGAAGTTCCATTTCAGTATGAGGAAAAACTTCACGGTGAGGGTGACGGAGCCTTGGACAGGCTGCCCAGAGAGGTTGTGGAGTCTCCTTCTCTGCAGTATTCAAGACCCATCTGGGCATGATCCTGTGTGATCTGCTCTAGGTGATCCCACTTTAGCAGGGGGATAGACTGGATGATCTCCACAGTTCCCTTCTCATCCCTGCCATGCGGTGTGGTTCTGTGTTCTGTACATGGAGAGCAGCTCATTTTTCCTGACTCGGCATTACAGGTCTTCACCGCTACCACTTTCCCCCAAACCACCCGGTACATGACTGAACTCTGACGTCAACTCTGGACAGCTCTTCAGCATATGATAAAGACTGACTGACTTAATGGGAATGTAAACATATACTTAAAATTAAGTCCAACAGTTGCCTGAGACCCAGAGACCTCTAGTTGAGGCCATGGCTCCCAGTCACGTCAGTGGCACAGGACTGGGCACTCAGAGAGAAGCCTTTCTGATCAAGCAGAAAAATACCTGCTTCAGAAGAGATTGTCCTGTAAAAGTCCTTATCTCTCACTTTAGACAATGCAGTGGAGATCAGTTTCAAGAAAGCCATCTGTGTTAGGTCTGTCTGATCCCTGGGTCCTCCTTTGTTCTCCCAGTTAAATAAAGAAAATGCAGAATCAGAGAAAGGCAAATTGAGCATGTTTGGCTCTATGTGGAACCAGCTGGAGACTGAGTTTGCTTGGGCTGGCATAACTTTAAGCAACGAAAGATGCTGGCCTGGTCTAAAATACCCTTAAATGCCACAATCATGACATAAATAAAACAATTCAATGGACACTTAACCAGCAGATACATACACAGCCTCCTATCTGTGTTTTCCTGGACAGAAAACGTGAGTTCTGACCTCTCCAAGACCTTTCTGAGCACACTTTTTTCTCGGCATGTCCACCATGTCTCAGGACCTGACCTCTCCAAATCCCAGCTATGGAGCCTTGCTCCTGAGGAGCCTACTGCTTCACACTCCTTCATTATGTGCCCCTCAAGAAGCTCAGGTGCTTACACTGACTGTGGCTGCAGCTATGTGACTATGTACAGCAAAAAACGGGACTGAGACCCTCTAACTACTACTGTCATCTCCATCTGCAGAGCTCAACAGTTGGTGCAAATCCCAAAGTCCTGAGTAAAGATGGCTTAACATGGATTTAGTTGATGTCAATTCTCCTGTCCCCTGAAGTCCTATTTTCTCAGCAGGTAAGTCTGCATAGTTGGAAAATGAGAATATCCCAGCTATAACCTGCACCAGCTTTTCTGAGATTGATTTTGCTGATTTTCTGAATGCAGAAATGCAGATAGTTAAAAACATGTTGTGTCCTCAGAATCAGAAACAGAAGATTTCTAACTTCTACACTTGCCCTGGATGCATTTTCTGGAGTCATGATGTTCTTAGTCTTGAAAAGTTGCTAAAAGTGTTTCCTAAGTTGAAACCAAAGTTAGCACAGAGCTCTGTTTCAGGTGACTGACTTGGGTGGGAAGGCAGAGGCCAAAGGGTGAGAATGACGGATTTTTTAATAATTTCTTTTTTCAGTAAGTTCCTGGTGCTGTAGAAACTTGGGCCCACATTTCAGCACAAGAGCAATCCTATTGCACGTATATATTGCAAATTAAACAGGTGGTTTCAAAGGAGGAGAGTATCTCAGTGAGTATGTTCCCATAAACAATGCTGCCTGGGGATAGGTAAGGCTGCAGCCCATCTGAAGTTGGGTCTCCCAGCAGTCTTGGAACAATCTCCAAGAGTATCTCATCATATCTAAGTTATTTCTGGCTGCAGCTGAAGATCAAGAAATAACATTCTTCTGGTCAAGGACTGAATCTAATGTGATAAGAAGAAAACTCCCAGCACAGCTCTCTCCATGGAGAAGACCACTGACAGACTCAGGTTTTTTTTAACAAACCAACAGAAATTTATTCTTTCTGCATTTAGGTATGTTAAAAATATAAGCCAAATTTTATACATATGGATTGGCCAGCATTTAAACTTTTAAAGAATCTCTTATTCACTGCAGTTAAAATTAATTTAGTCACTGCATTCTTTTTTTATCCCCTCCTAAAATGAAAAAAAGAGAGGTGGATTTCATAATAATTTGTATTAACTTAGATATTGATGCTGTTTGCTGTGGAACAAAGGAGCACTGAACGTGGAAATCCTCGGTTATGGTTCTTTTCTATGTATCTCTTTTCCCAAACCTACTTCTTAGTAGTCCCTACATTTAAAGCACAGTCTTTTCTAAATGCCCTGATTTTTCCCAAGCAAACTGAAGTACCTAGAGGGGTGTCACTTTAGATTCACATTTTTATATGATGCTCATTCTTTCTAGTTTCAAGACTTAATATATAGAACATCTGCAACTTCTTTTAGACTTACATGCAATGTTATTTAATAGTCAAGCTGTTAAATGCATCACCTATTACTTGTGAAGAGTCTGAGAACTGCAGCAATGATTAAAAGCAGGTTTTGGTCCAAAAACATGAAAGGAGGCTAAAAAAGCAAGAGAAACCAAGGTGTGCAATGTACAGTTTGAGTGAAACAGAGCAAGACTTAGCTTACATACATGAATCAAAAGGTCAAAAAGCTAATTGATTTGGCAGTTTATATTAGATTGCCTGAAGATCCCGTCTCCTGAGAAGAGGAAACCCTAAAATCACGAGTCAGTAAAGAAGAGATTCAGTGGGATCGGAGGAAGCGTTAGGTCCAGGAGCAAAGGAAGATACAGGGTCAGCAGAAAGACGTACGTGGAAAACGCTCACCAGAGGCAGAGATTACTTGAGGCAGAAGTTAAGATACAAGTGGCACACAAAATACTACCGGAAGCTGCTCTCGGCCTTGATGGCAGAGTGAAAAGACAGAGGAAGGGCTGGTAAGTGCAGATAAAAGGGGCAGTTGCACGTCCTGGACGATGGGGACAGGGACCATGCCAAGGCTGCCGGGGCACAGGGCGGGAGGGAAGGGTGTTTCTGCAGATAGCGGGAGGCTGTTTCTTCCATGGTTTGGGGGGGCAGCGGCAAGATCAGAGGCTGCTCAGAAAGTCTTTCTAAGCAATGAAAGCGAGAGGACAAATTAACAGGAAGCTAGTGATCATTCCTGAGAGAAGGATCATGCCATGTGTTAAAAATAGACCCTGACATGCAAGAATAAAGGCTTTTCAGACACTTCAGACAGACCCATCTATATCAGAAACCATAAACATCAATACCCTGTATTACAGGCGTTTACATGCCAGACACAAACAAAAAACCCCAGAACTCAAGTGTTTGTTTAGAAAACACCAGAGTTATGTCCACCTTTGCATAAGCCTCAAGACCACACAGCTGCTGAAGTGTAACAGGGTAAGTGACGCAGCCTGTGGATTACGGAGACATATGGGGTCAGTGCCTGCCCTCTGCCCTATGTGCAGGATGTGAGGAGGCTCTGGAGAGCCTCAGGGGATGCTTGGGAGGGAGAGTAGGAATGCACGGTGCCAGCGAGACCCATGGGAACCAGCACCTGAAGTTAGTGAGCTCTGTGGGAAGACAAGGGGAGGAGAGAGGGGCAAGTGGACTAGATGCCATGCCTGAGCCCCAGCGTCCCTGCCCCCCCACCCCCAGCAGTTGGTTTCTAATGATGTGGTGGAGTCTACTTGCGTCAGGGGGGTAAGCAGAGGAGAGTTTTGCAGAACCTGTGGTGGAAAAGTTTGTGGTTGAAGCCCAAAAGGGTGAAGCAGGAAATCTGGGTTTCTTTCCTGGTTGCCACCACTGATGGGGAAGTCACTTAATCTCTGTGCTTCGGTTCCCCAGCTCTGGGTGTCGTGATCAGCTTGAATGGAGTCAAGAAATAGCTGTCTGCCCCAGCAGGGTGAGAGGAGGCTGAAGGTACGTGTGTGTGAGGAAGAGGCCTCTTTGTTGTGTTTTCCCGTCTGAAACCACAGCACTGAATAAGCAGATATTTTACTACCCTGGTGGTGTTGGTCTAATCTGAATCTTTCTGCTCAGTTTGTGCCCTTATCTGGCCGCAGCCTGCAGAAGGATGGCAAGGAGGGGTCTCTGCGTGTGGCCCCTTGCATCCGCTTGCAGAGGGAGAGTAAATCTGCTTATCTGTGCTCCTTACCCTGCCACTCCAGCACTCCGGCTGTAGATGGATGCCAAATCACTACCCTCATCTGAAATGCCATTTAGTGAAGACTATGAGGTAGTAAGCTGGTACGAACAGTTGTATAGTTAAATGCCATGTCAGGTCCTAAAGCCAGAAAACCCCCACAGCCTAGCGTTAAATTATACACAAGGTAGCTCAGGTCTAAAGCCTGGGTATGTGCCTTTTGTGGGCCTTTAATCCAGCCTGAGAGTTGGTCTTGTTCAACCTGGAGAAGGCTCTGGGGAGACCTTCAAGTGGCCTTCCAGGACCTGAAGGGGCCTACAAGAAAGCTGGGGAGGGACTGTTTGTAAGGACTTGAAGTGATAGGACAAGGGGGAATAGTTTTAAACTCCAGTTTTAAACTGGAGGGGGATAGATTTAGATTGGATGTTAGGAAGAAGTTCTTCACTCTGTTGATGTTGAGGCCCTGGCACAGGTTGCCCAGAGAAGCTGTGGCTGCCCCCTTCCTGGAGGTGTTCAAGGCCAGATTGGATGGGGCTTTGGGCCACCTGGTCTAGTGAGAGGTGTTCCTACCCATGGCAGGGGGTTGGAACTAGATGATCTTTAAGGTCCCTTCCAGCCCTAATCATTCAATGATTCTATGACTCCAGAAAAAATTGACAACAGGGACATAGCTTTGACCCTACTTAAAACATCCACCTGAGGCAAACAGAGCTTTCAGTCTTTGCTTTTGTAAATTTTTTTTTCTGCTGTACATACTTACTGAAAGGGATTATTTCTTCATTTCCTACAGAGCCAGATGAAGTCTTTCACTGAGAGCTGTGCCTAATGTCTAAAGCTTTGTACATTAAGTGAAGAGCTGGCTTTCTCCGGCCCGACACACTGCAGATCCACCCTACAAGGACATTATTAAGCTGCCCCTGTGCAGTACAGATGGGGAATATTGCACATTTACATTCACCCTTGTTGTCCTTGTCAATCCTTAAGATCTTTTACCTAATGAATGGAGATTTGTTCTACATTAAAATGCCTTTTTTTTTCCTCTTTTCTTATATTCTTCTGGTCTTATCTTTTCTATATCAGAATTCCCTGACTATCTTATTGCTTCAGTTGTCTTTTTTTTTTTTTTTTTTTTTTTTTTTTGTCACTGATGCAGTTTCCCCTCTTAAATCTCACTTCCCTTGTAAAGCCTCGTTGCCTTTGTGCTCTTTTCCAGGAGCACCATCTTCTGTTGCAAACTGGAGATCATATCTGTTAGCCTTCTCCCACAGCGGCTGATTTTAATCCTCACTCTTAGTCACTTGTGACTAATTAGATTGTCTTCATAAAATCACAGACATTTGCACTGGGATTTTACCCTGTGGTAATCTGAATTTAAGTAGCTCTGCTGTTTGTTGTTACCACTTTCAATCACTTTCTTTTTACTGTGAAAAATGAAGTTCAGGGTGAATTTTCCTCCAAGTTCTTTACTTTGCAGATCATTAAGTTGCGTTCTCTCTACCTGAGGATTTTTCTGTTGTTGTTTAACCCTCTCCTTTGTTTTGCTTCAACAGCCATGAATCCTAGGAGAGAAAGTTTTGAATTATTTTCTCTCTTCTGCACCCAGCAGTTGCTCAAACCCTTTCTCCTGTTTTCCATCTCTTGGCATCCCACCCACAGGCACTGCCTGTGATTTCTCTACCACACAGCACGGCATCTTCACAAAGTAGTATAGCTTTCTCATTTTTAATGCCTCAATATCAAATCTTTAATTGCTCCAGGCATCATGTTCTTCCTGATCTCACTAGATTGTAACTTCTCCACTTTTCAGCTCCTATCTCACTTCTTGTTCACCATTGCTTTTACCTAGCCACATTTTAGGATGTCTGGTGCTCTTCTCAGCCTGTCTGTACTGGTTGCACCCTCTATCTTTGTTTTGGTATGCATTTGAGGGTCTTTTGGTATAAAATACGTGTCTTACTGGTGGAAATAGCCATGCTGTAAAACCTTGGGACACCCACAGATCTTGAGTACTGTGTGCAGCTCTGGACTCTGCATCTGAAAGACTATATAGTAAAATTTAAAAAACCCCAAAGCAATAGAGAATGGCAATTAAAGAGCAAAGGGAAGAAGGGAATGATGCAAGCTCCCTATGGAGAGTAGAGCAGAGGGGCAGAATCACCTCCATTGTCCTGCCGGTGATGCCTTTTTTGATACAGCCCAGGATGTGTTTAGCTTTCCGGGCCATAAGCACACATTGCAGGGTCTTGTTGAGCTTCTTGTCCATAACACACCTAAGTCCTTATCCTCAGGGCTGCTCTGTATCTATTATCCACCCGGCCTGTAGTTGTGCTACTTCAGAGAGCTCAGGTGAGAAGATGCCAGAACCCCCAGTGACAGAAGGCAGAGAAGACCCAATGGTCAGAGAGATATGTTGCTCCTTCCACACTGAACTATCTTACTAGATAAAAATTTCAAGGCAAGAACAACTGATTTATTGTTTTGCCCCATTACAACTCACTCTGGGTTGCAAAGATAATAAAAATATTCCATAAAGGAAAAAGATAGGATATTCCTAAGGAAACCATTAACAAATAGATCTGCTGTGTGTTAAAGGGAAAACTTGTTGCACACAGAAGGTTAATTTGTGATTGAAGCCAGGTCCTGGTTTTACCCAGCCTTCCTGTATGGAGTATCTGACATGTATGAAGAGGCAGAACTCATGCTGTGATTCTGTTAAATAATATGTTTCCCTTGGTCCTTTGCCCTGGCTGCTCAAACTGCAAGCTGTTACAGTCAGGGACCATCTCTTAGTATCTAGTACCTGAGAAACATGATCTTAATTGGTCATATAATAGTACTACAAAAGCACTTATCCTTTGAATGCATGTGCTGTGGTGTCAGATTATGGGAATCCAGTAAATATTTCTATTGATACTAAAGGCTGGGAAAATCATGACTGAGGAAAAATGTTTTCATATTGCATGTAACTAAGCCACAGAAATGCAGAGGTGGCCTGACCCAGTATCTCAGCAGGTTTTAAAGCAGCATTGCATATGTGTAAGGTGAGCAAGAGGGTCCGATTTTTTTCATGATTAAAAAATGTTGTACAATACTTGGTACACTTCATGGTTAGACAATCTCCTTCTCACACTGGGGCTGGGGGCCTTGTGTGAAGGTAGACTCCCCTTCATGGAACCATGCTGTCCTCTTGGCCCTTCTCCCAGACCCCTGTAAGCAGGACTGGAATCAGCTCAGCTTTAGGTCTGGTCCAGGACGTCAGATTTGCACATTCTGTTTATTCAAAACACGGAGAATGTCAGAACATGCAAGCATAAAATTGGTAACCAAAGAACAATATTTTCTAACTTTTTTTTTTTTTTGTGAAAGCCTCTCTTGATTGTCAGCATTTCTGCATGATCTCCATTTACCTTTTGATAGGGAATAACTTCACAATGAGTTTCAGCTAGTTCGTTTTCCAGAAACCTAGACACAAGCTTAAAAGATATAAAATAAACGCTTTCTAAAACCAATTCCAAATATGCACAAAATAGGAAAAAAAGGAGGGAAAGGTTTGCCTTGAACCCTGATAAAGAGGTGAAGTGTAATACTGCCCTGTTCTCTATTTACCCAGTTCAGCAGGCAGCTGCCCTTGGTCTTGACAAATAAAGACATCAGCAAAACGCTCCTATTTATATTGGTGCTTCTTTAAACCTGTTTTAGCTGCTGTTTGCTTAGCTCCAATTTATCAAGAAAGAGACACCAGGAAAGAATGGTTCCAGTTTGAAACCTTGAGGCAGGGATCTTTGCTGGCATCAGCATCACTGAAAGAAGCTGTGCAAAAACCCATCCAAGGCTCGGCCAGAACCGAAGATTGCTGAATGCTGCACATCATTGAATCAGGCAGGACTAGGGAGGTTGAAGTCTGCATACAAGCCAGAGGTTGTAGAAACAGGACACTCAGCTCCTGCTTTACTGCAGATCCTTGTGTTAGCATCTTTCTTTCCCATGGAAAATTTCCATCTATCTGTGATTCTTCAGGCACACCAAGAGCTGGACTGGTCCCAATAACTAGTCCCTTCACTACTGATCCCCTTTGTAGCTCTGCTGTGGTCTGACGCAGGTGGTGTCTTGATTGCAGTTCCAGTCCTTGCAGGCAGTGGTGAGTGGGAGGGAAAAACAAACAAACAAAAACCAACTCAAATCCTTGTTGCTTGTGATTTGAGCTGTCAGAACATCATATCTGGGGAAGCTGAATACCTTTCCCTGCAGCAGCGGCGGGGTGTGGGGTGGGCACTTTTATCACCTCTTCACATCATTAATGAGGTTTAAAAAAAAAAAAAAAGGCAGTCAAATACTTCAAGTTGAATCAATCCTCTGGAGGTGCTGAAATTTGTCAAATAGATCAAGGTTTTCTGAAACTTTTGAAGTCTCCTCAGATTAAAGGTTTTCTTGGAAACTAATGTCACCCTCTGCTGCTGGTCCACACGGGACTATAAAATGCAGCTTTGGATGGACAACAGAGAAAGAAATCACCACCCTAGGATGTCATTGCCCTTTAACCTGCAGTTTATAGGTACTAGGACTACATTTATTTGCTGGAGTAAAGTTGCCAGCTAACCTTTGCACTTCAGCCAGTTTGTTTTGTTTCTGGGCTGCTGACTCTTGCTTGGCACAGTCAGTTACAGCTACTGCTACCTGCATGGCCTCTGCAATTTCAGATTATCTGAAGAACACCGTGCTATTGAGATACCACTCAAAAAACGCAAATACGTGCTGTGGGAATGCCCAGAAAAGACTGTTTCCCATCTGACTTTTATTTTTGCAAAGGAAGATAAACACTAAACAGTGGAAAGAACGAAAACATGATGGGGGTTGTGAGCAGAGTTCTCCAGACGAAGGTTTTTTGCAAAACAACAAATACGCTTGCCTTGAGAGTCACAGACATTGTTTTCACATGAAAATAGCTCTCACGCAGGGTCCTCGGGTTTAATGTAATCTTACAAGGTATTTTTAGACCAGGGTGGCTATTGCCACTATCAGAATGTCTAACCTCAAACATCCATTAGTGTGCCAATTGCTTGGGTAAGTCTCCTGCCCTGGCCTTCAGCAGCAGCTAGGATTTCTGTACCTCTGTCTGCGAGCTGAGGACTCGCCCTGACAAGAAGTTAGGGAATAGTTCAGTCTGCAGAGGAAAAGAAAGCCCGAGAGTTCAAACAAGGTTTAAGCAACACCAACAAGTACAAACACCATGAAAGACAGAAAATTTGAAGACCATTTGGAAGGCATAACTATGAAGTGTGAACAGTTCACTACTTCTTCTCTGCTCCTTTTCTATTATTCAGACAATGTGGACTTGTACAAGGAGATGTTTTTGCTGTAATCAGCACATTTAAGTTCATCGCTTGTTGAGAGCTATGGGTGTGAAGGGTTGTGGTACTTCACCTAAAAGCTACTTTGTTAATATACTTTGATACAACAAACCATGAAGGTGTGGAAAAGGAAAAGATCTCAGGCCTGAGACAACTTCAGTATGACAGTTCTGCACATAGGAGAAGTTGCTAGCCAATGCAATGGTGTCCATTAACAGGGATGGGACCTGGTCTGGGAGAGATCTGTTGAGTTCTCAGTGGAGCTAAGCCCTTATGGACAGTGAGGAGAGGGGATGAGGCATTGCAACAACATGAGCTCTAAGCAGGCTCATGGCAAGCCATGGTGAAGAGCAGACTTGACCATAAGCTGTATTTCAGCTATAAAAGATGTTACCAGATTAACAGATAACTCATTGCTGATAAGGTCTTTCACACTGCATGAGTCATCCTCATTACAATTAGTACCCCAGGTACTATGTGTAAACTCAGGGTGTAATTGCCCTAAGACACACCCTATAGTCAAAGAAGAAAATGTGGTTGCAATGTCCTTGTGTCTCCATGAACTGTGCCCCTGCAGTTGTGAATTGGCTGCCTCATACGGTGTCTGAACTTAAGTAGGACACATTGGTTTGGAGGCTGTTCTGCAAGAAGCCAGAAGGCAGCAGATGGAGTGGGAGATGCAGCTCCATGGAGGGATGAGTCAAAGCAAGAAAGGATACTAAGGCATGGAAGTAAGGAGATGTGTCCACAGCAAGGGCAGGCATTGTGCCGGTACCAGGTTTCCCAGTAGACTTCCTCTCTAGTGTTCTGCACAAGGTTTATACAGTCATCTCCAGCAAGGTATCCAAATGTTTTTCAGAGGACATTGGTGAGAAGAATGCTATTGGCCAAAACAGGCTTGTTTGCTTTCATTCATTACACCAAAGACAGTTAATTTCAGCTGCCCAGCATATAGAATCATAGTATCATAGAATGATTAGAGTTGGATATATACTGCAATAGTCTGCAAGTTGGTACCTTGCCTCCTTAGTGGGATGGAGTCAGTGTCTAGGTCTAGTGTAGGTACCAGAGAGAGCCTTCAGAGGATAATCCAGTGTCCCCAGATGTTGCACAGCATAGTGGGAACATCTAGCTAATGGAAACAGGGGGTGCATCTGCCCTGCTGTGGAGCACACCTTCCTTCCTTTTAATTCTCCTCCCTATGTCAGGAACCTTGATGCATTCTCTGCATGACAGCCCAGATCTTTCAGACCCTCCAAGGCTCCAGGGAACTGCTGACAAGGAAAACTAGAGGAGAGATGTGTCTGGTGACAGAGTGATCTTTGAAGACAAGGAAGGCTTACCTTTCCTTTCCATTAAAATTGGGGCATCACATTCCCTCTTCAGTCCCAGAGCTTTGTGATATTCTTCCTGATTCCTGTAGTATTTCAAAATGTGTGAGGGGTGTTTGGGATAGCTTGAAACGGATATGGTTTTGTACTCTTCCTTAAGCATCACTTAAGAATCACAGAAACAGGATCTCTGGGCTGCGTAGACCTGTCAATCCTTGTCTTCTTAACATGCTTATATTTCTTTCTGTGCCAATATTTTCCACTAGATGAAAGATCTTTTTGGTACTTTACTCTGACATATTTGCAGGAACAAAATATCTCTGTTCTGTCTTTGATTCAGAAGACTAAGGAAGCTGACAGCTTTCCCTGTCCACTCACAGAAAAGGTATCCTTCCCCTTAACCATCCCACACACTGAGAACGTGTTACACTTGGAGAAGCAGAGGAATCCCTATGAGTACACTGATGTGCATAGAAAATTACCAGGCATGAAACATTTCTGAAGAGGAGAGTGTTTTAAGGTGTCCTATAATCAATATTTTTTATTTTTCCTCCTTAACACATTGGGGCTGCCTCAATAAAATAGATGGAAGTTCTGAGAATACCAGCTCCAGTATTAAAATTAAAGTTCAAGAAAGAGAAAATACATAAAATATTTGTAACATTTTAAAAATCTAAACATTTTTAGTAAAAGCTTTTCTATAAACTCTACAACCTTATGTTACACGTCAAAACAGCATCAGTATCTTCAAGGATTCCTGAAATTAAGCTGATTATACATGTGTTGTTTAATATCTCTAAGCAATATTTACCTCACTTCATATAGATTTCAGGTTGCTTTTGGCAGTTTATATATAGTAGCTAACTCTTTAACACATTTGTGAATCTGATTAATTTATTTCTAGTTGTTTATGACAAGTTAATATGTTTCTGTAACTAGCAATGGTGGTAAAGCTCTCCCAAAGCATGCCAGTTACAGATGCAAGCATTCTAAAGAATAAATAGCGTGTAACATCTTATAAATTTGTCCTTTGAGTTAATGCAAAATGAGGCACAGTCAGTTAAGATATTAATCGTGTGTGTTTAAAGTCCCTGACAATGAAACTCTTTCATGAAATAGCTTTTAAGGCAGTTATAAGAGCGGTTCTGTCTCCATTAACACCCACACACACATTTCATAAGCCTCCATTTCACTTTGATAATTTTAGAACTGGATTGCTTTGTTGTGAAGCTGAGAAAGCAACAAATCCCGTGTTCCTCCTGTTCTGCCTGCAAAGTGGGGGAAATAGTTCCCAAAACCAGGTGTCTCTTATAAAAGCAAGAGAGCCACAGACAGAAAGAAGGTCTTGCACCCCCCGGGGATGCCTCTGTGTGTCCTCAGAAGCTGTCATCATTTTGCAAGGGGCAATTGCTACTGGGATCTCATGTGCACATTTTGCAAACCTCTAACATGAGGAGAATGATCTGCTGGTGACAGAGGTGTGACTGGGTTCAAAACTGCACCACAACTGTCCATTCAAATTCATCCTGCAGGGTATATAACTGTATATATGGATATATATACACACATATTCACATCTGCTTTAAGCGTGGAGCTTTGCTGAGATAGCGAGAACCCAAGTGCTGATCCGAAGAGGTCTGGAAAGGCAGTGGGGAAAGGCAGACCTCCTTTAGAGGAGGGTGGCTACGGCAGAAAGTGCAAATGCTTTCCCTCCCTCCTCAGCCTTGCTGCTTCTTGCAAAGCTGCTCTGCTGCTCCTGTTCCCCCCGTTCACAGCTCTGGAGATGGGGTGCTGTAGATACCACTTGGTGAGTGCCCGCCTCCCAGTGGAGCTCGAGCAGGACTTGGATCTTCAGACTTCTCTCCGTCTCTTCTCCCCCTTCGTCCCTCCCTTTCTCCTTTCCCCCTTCTCCTTTGCTCTTACGGCTCACTAGCTCAGCCAGTGCGCTGTAGTTGGACACGCTGGTTCCAAACTTGGGACCAGCAGGTTCTCATAGAGGCAGCTGATGGCAGATCTGCACAGACACATTTTTCTGTTATTGTCTGCAAGGGTTTGCTGGTTGATTGATTAATTGAATGGTTGATTGATTGATTGATTGATTGAAGGGTAAACTAAGAACCAATGAATCTTCCCCTACCTTGTCTTTCATCTCCTACCAGATTTTGGGCAGTAAGATGGAAATAGTATGTGCCCCTCAATGGGGATAAGGCACCAATATGAGTAAGGGGAATATACACAATTATACAGTGTAAGGTAGCTTTGGGGAGCGGGAAACCCAGCTCATGAATTATGGGAGTTCAGAAGAGACATCCTCAGAAGGTTACCTCAGGCACCCTCCCATTCCCTTCCTGGCCATCACAAGGAGGACCATCTTAAGAAACTACTATGCACTTATTTCAATTTAACAGGAGCATTTCTTCTCTATACCCACATCCTCCTCTGGGTTTCCAGTGAAAAAACATCAGAGCCACCTCTTCAGAGTAATGCCACCCAGCAACACCAGTGCAGCTTTGAGAGTTTGGGTTGTTTTTCAGTTTGTGGCTCAGGTACTCATGAAGCCCCATGCTGACCTCAGTCTGACATTTTAGTCCACGCAGGATGAGATCCCAGTGCCACAAGATACTCCAGCATAGCTGAAGTCCTGAGAAACCACATCTCTAGAGCATAAGGTGGCACAAAATCTGTCCCCAGGCAAAGCAGAAGGAGTGTTACTGGTTACCATAATTTCTTCTAGTTTTCATGCTGGTGTCAACCAAATGGGACAAGGGTGGCACAAGAAGGATGAGGAAAAAGAAGAGTCAATTTGCCCAACTGGATCTTGGGAGAACAGTACCATGGGGTGGGAATCTAGTATGGAAATGCAACAGAACAAATAACCTTGCACGCCGAACTCCTGTGAAAAGCTCCCCGCCGCGGGCTGCTTTCACAGCCTCTGATATGGAGAAAACAGGTATTTCTGGGCCACAGCTGAGGGGAGGACTGAGGGTCACCAGCTCTGAAGGAAACAATGCAGAGGAAGCTCGTGTCACAATGCCCCGTGCTCTGCCCTCTTGGACAGAATTATTTAAATTATTCATTTCATAATATTTGCTTCAGAGTAACAGATAGATGCACCACATGATATTTACTTGCATTTTGCCTCGGTGCCAAGTTCTATTATCGTGTATTCTCTGTGTTGAAATGTAATAGGGGACACCACCTGCTTGCTAAATCTTTCTCTCCCAGCTCCCAAGACAGACAAAAGACGGATCATTTCCTGCAGTTTTATACACAGGGACACGAGCAAAATGTAGGGTTGCACTTCAGCAACTCTCGGGCACATCTGCTTTGCAGCAGCATGCGCTTAATTTATGTGCTAAATCAGGACCTTCAGAAGGGGACAAAACCTTTCAGGAGAAAGGTCCCAGTGCCAGCTTCTAGATAGGGGCTGGCCAAGTCCAACTTTTCTGTCTTAATTATAGGAAGGTATTTTATTTATTTATGCATTCTTTCAAGTTAAATATATATATGATATACACTATAAATGTCACAATATATAATTACTTATATGTAAGACACATATACAATTATATATATGATATATAGTATATTTATTTATTTATGTAATGTATGATATGAATATGTGTATATATATATATATATATATAACTTTTCCACAAGTAATCCAGGAGATGAAGAAGACATGTTTAAAAGCTCCTGAAGATGCAAAGGGACAGTAAGAGGAAACTATTTTTTTGTTTCCATTACATATCAAAAACCAAAAGAAAGGTGCCAGTGCTCTGGAAAGTCACCTTGTCTCTCCTGCTCTCTGAGGCGCTTCTAGGACACAGGAGTGGGTTTCTCTGGTTCCCTTTGAAGAGGGCAATGTCGTTGGATTTCAAGCTATTCATTTGCAGAGGCCAACGGCAAATATTTTCCTGAACTTTGACTACCTGAATGAGAAGAAGAAAAAACGAAAAGTTTATAAACAGACCCTCATGTTATTGATGACATACTTGGCTGGAATCACAAAGGCTTATCAGTATTCAGGGGCTTCTGAAGTAGGGTTTGTAAATGCCTAATATGTGTGTAACTGAACAATTTCCTGTAAATCAATGTACCTTACTTTAGACTTCAGCTTAATAGCAAATCTACCCTCCAAAACAAATGACACAATCAGGGCTTTATATCTACATGAACGCTGCCCCATACCATTTTGCTATTTTCTCTTTTTCTTTTAGCAGAAAATTTGTACTCATCATAAGCTTCAATTATGGTAAATGAGCGCTATAAATCTGGAATACCTGAATGTATAATCAGCGAACAAAAGCTGATTTCTTGGATGTTTTTATTAAGAGGATGTACCTTAATAAATAGATAGCAACAAATGCTAGAGATGACAACAGCATGGCAAAGTGGGGACTTGCTTTTTATGGCTTTAAGAGTGCCTTTTCTGATCGTTTAAGAGATCAGGAAAAGTTAAATGGAGCAAAAGCACTGATTCAGAGAGCAAGCAAAGAAAACAACCACGTTTCTGCTCAGCCTTCAGACCACAGAAGGCAGATGGATAGAGATTCTCTATGCTGGTTTACTGGTATTAGCAATCTTTTCAGGGCCTGTCCCTCCCACCAGAAGATGTAAACAATGTCCTGAAGCTGCTGGAGAGCAGCCCCAGGGTAGCCTTCTCTATCTTCCAGAGCTTCCATTTGGGAAGTACACTGTTTAGCCAAGCAGCAGAAGTTAAGCAATTGGTTGAAGCAGCTCTCACATCACTGATAAGTCTGGTTTAAAGCTCCATCTTGCACTTTCCAAGGCAGTACCAGGGTCTAACATGTATAATGTCCTACCCTACAGACCTTCTGGAGAAGCCAAGTTTTGTCATTTCCCAGTCACAAACTCGGCCAAAGGCAATATGCCTCTCTCTTACAGGGCTCAGAGGGCACCAAACTGAATCACCATAGAGTGGGAACCTACAAAGCCATGGTTCAGCATGAGCTTTCTCTTTTATTAAGAACCCAAGGAGAGCACATATCCTTGCCTGGTTTCACTGTGGCCAACAGCATGTCATGAGACCCCTCAGGAGCCTGACCCTTGGGCTCTGCTCACTGTCACGTGCGCTGGATGACGTAGGTAAATATGTGATGCTGTGCTCTTTGGACCTGTGCTGTTTGCCAGCCTTTGGAAGAGACCTCTTCTTTCACAATCAAAGGGAGGGAATGCTAAGGCATTTGGGAGTTGTCTCCTTCTGAGTACATACATTGCTGTTGCTTAATGGGGAACCTAAATTGTCTTCAGATATCAGGTTATGCAGAAACCTCTTACAACAGAGCAAAACACACACACACACACACACACACAAAACCCTTGGGCTTAAGATCTTTTCAATTTATCAATTTGACATTATCTTCTCAAATTCAGAAGTGTTGCCCAGAGAGAGGGAGGAAATAGTCTGGACAATCTCATGCACCTAAGGAACTAACCAGGGACAGCAGAAGCTAAAACAGCCCACCCTGAAGACAGACATGTCTGAGACCTATTCTCCAGCACCATCTGCCTGTGTGGATTCTTTGATGTCCAAACAAGAAGTTTATCAGTCATTGCCTGACCTGGTGCACACCGGACATCTCACTTAACGACAATTCTGTAATCTTATACTCTCAAATGTAAAGATTTAAACAACTGGGTTGACACATCATAGAGATAGGATAGGCACACACCTATGCCAGCAAACCTCTTAAGATTATGTATTAACTTTAGGAAACAAGTCTAATCCATCTGCTAGAGTGGGAGGTAGTACAGCAGCTATCCCCAGCTCTTCACAGTGCTCACTGCAAACCTGAGCAGTGTGTACACTCCTAGCAAAGAGGAATCCTTGTTATGTGTCTTCATCCCTACGTAAGGCAAAGGATTTGCCTGCTCATCTCTCTGGTGACTACAGCACATAGCACAGCTAACCACTCTGTGATGTCACTGAAATCAAAGGCAAAATCTCCCTGCACTTCAGGGAGGTGCTCAAGTGCACACTGAGCTCCTGCCCAGCCATGCAGTGTAAGAACATGAGGTCAGCTGTTCATCTAAATTCATATCCCTCTGAACATCATGCAGGCTGGATGCAGGATAGTCACCACCTGGAGTATGGTTGTCTGGAGGTCTTGCATTGGCCTGCCATGTTGGTTTTGCACTGGGAGAGCTGGACATGCAGCACTACACTTCAGATTCTGGTCTTTTCACCAGATACCTGATGGATACCTGATGAAATCTTGCCTTGGTGAAAGGCAGGGGCCTTTCACCAGCAACCCCAGCTGGGGTGAGAAGTCTGCTGTGCCAGAAGATGCCCACAGCTTGTGAAAGCTGCTTTCATCATCATTGCTTGACAACACTGGATGTTGTTTTGAACAGGTCTACTGAACTTCTCCATGCTTCGGGGATGGTAGTAGCACACTGTGGAAGCACAGGGATGCAGGTGGACCAAAACATCCCAGGGCGCTGCTCCTCCAGCCTGCATGCTGTTGACTGGGCACTACTGGTTGCGCAGCACTGGGACCTGGAAAGGTCTAATTCCCTGGCAGAAAAGTGTACTTGATGCTGAGAAGCAATGTTGATGACCTGCGGCTCTCCTCTGTGACAGCTCAGTGAACTGCTGAAAGATGTAAGCATGACCTATGCTTAGATTTAGGAATTCATTCCCTCACTGCAAGCTCAGCGAGGAGGTTTTTCTCAGTAATATCCAAATCCCACTTTATAATAAGAAATTAATTACTTTAAATGAAGCCTCAGGGCAAGCAGTGAACTACATGTAATGTACGATCATCCCTCATCGACAGGATAGCAAATAATTGGCTACTTTCCTGCAATCTTCACCTCAGCTCACCTTGCTGTACAATCACTTCACTATTCTGCCTCAAACTTCCCTTCTGCACCAAGTCAATAAGGGCGGAATCTTTTCCATTAACTTTAAGAGACTCTGGAGCAAGGCCTGCACATGTGGGAATGACAGCTGCAGTGTGGTTGTGCCTGCCATCTCCTCCGAAGCTCTAATTCACAGAGCTCATCACTTACTAGCTCCTTGTAAACATACCTGCAATGTTATCACAGCAGGACAATGGATTTTTGTGAACAGGTATTCACTGAAAAAACTGATGATCTTCATCCATGTAGGCCACCGAGTCTTACCTAGTAAAGCAAACTAAGGTCAAGTCAAACCAATCAACCCATCAGCTCACAAGAGCATTTCTGCATTTCAACAATGTGAAACTTGATGAAACAAAGCATTTCTGATAGCTACAAGAAGCTGGTGTTTCCTTTTCTGCTCATACTCCTGGATGCCTTGGGGTTTTCCAAGTTTACTACCTCTGCCTGGAAAAAAAAACCACACTTGAGCCTGCTGTTTCTACTCCTGTTTCTTTGAGTAGTGTGCCAGCCACCAGCTGAGGGACTACTTGTCTCCCAACATCCCCAATTCCTTCTCCTCAGGGGTGCTCTCAATCCATCAAGTGTCCCTTCCCAGTGTTTTGTCTCATTGAGTAATTTGCGTCATATATAATGTTTCAGTACTCACTGGAGCAGAGCCTGGTCTGCAGCTCCCACCTTACCATTCCTGTGGTTTTTCTGTTCTTGTCTCTCAGTTAATGTTTGAATATTTAATAATTCTTCTTTACTGAGAAATGTTTAAGTGGGAGAGGTATGCTTCTGAGGGCTCTTTCAAGAGAGATAGCTGAGGTGAATTTAAAAGAGAGGGGAATTTTATTTGAATCCAAATGCAAATCAGAGTGAGGATTTGGGCTACATCTCCCACCACTTCAACAAAAAGCTCAGCCATTGGATTTATAACATTGAAGAACGATGTTATTGGGCTTTACTACAGGCAGCCCAATATTCATTGTCCAGATGTTTATAGACATGTTTATTCACGTTTATTCAGAGGCTACATCTCTGGGATCCCCCAAAGGCAGTGTCAGGACCACTCTCAGACCAACCCAAGTGCAGAGACCACCTCTGTAAATGACAACATCCTGTCATGCCTTATTGCAGCTGCCGTGGATGTCAGGTGGCTGTGCAGTGGCTCGGTAGCCACCTTGGGCAAACAGAAATTCATCCCTGGGTTTTGAAATCCTACACGAGAGGCAATTATTTTTTTAAGTAATTATTAAACATTTATTTTAAAGACTATTTTTTTCCCCAGGGATGCACAACCACTCTTTGAGATGGCATGGAAAACAACAGTTACAATGTCACCATGTGCTTGCTGCCATCTAACTGCTCCTATGGTAGTGGGACCTTTGCCCAGCAGGCACAGCTTAACTGAGACTGCAAAACGAGCAGGAACACCATGGAATGATAATGCAATAAGACTGTGCTGCAACCTACGCCTCTGAACTCCTGTGCCATCCAGGAGGTCAGATCTGCTCTAATTTTGGAGGAATGTCACAGATACTGCTCTCTCCTTTGCCTGATTAAAGCCATCCTAAAACATACATACAGCCTCCTCCTGAATGGCATTTGTAGTAGCTTAGTCCATATCTCTTGAGAAAAGTGTCAAAACCCAACAGGAGTTGGGTGCCAAGGTCTCTGAAAATATCTGATAGTTTGCCAAGGGTGCTGAAACTGGTGCAGAATCAACTCACCTGAACTCAGCACTTTTGCATACAGATGTTCCGTGACATCACTGGTGGCTTTCCTACACCCTTCCTAGAAACAAAATTTAAAGGATCTCCTTTTATTTCTTTCCCCCATCTTATTTCAGAGCTTTCTCTCCTTGACACTGTAAGCCTCCACAATACCTTCTCTGCCACACTAGGATTGGTGTTTATTCTTCTCTCAATCAGGACACAGCAGTCCTGACTTACCCAAACAAGGATTTTACTGCACTTCTATTTTGAAAGGTGCTAAAAGGCACAGGATCAATGCTCTGAAGCCAGGTGACTATCTCATGGTCCTGTGTTGCTGAGAAAGATGAGTAAAGGGCAACACCTTGCTGGTGAGGCCCCACCTAGAGTACTGCATTCAGTTTTGGGCCCCTTGCTGCAGAAAAGACATTGAGGTGCTGGAGTGTGTCCAGAGAAGGGCAACAAGGCTGGTGAGGGGACTTGAGAATTATGGGGACCAGCTGAGAGAATTGGGGTTGTTTAGTTTGGAGCAGAGGTTGAGGTGAAATCTAATTGCTCTCTACTATCTGAAAGGAGGTTGTGGAGAGGCAGTGGCTCCTAGTGACAAGTGATAGGACAAGACAAAATGGCCTCAAGTTACACCAGGGAGGTTTAGATTGGATGTTAGGAAAAACTTCTTTACAGAGGGTGTTGTTAGGCATTGGAACAGGCTGCCCAGGAAGGTGGTGGAGTCTCCATCCCTGGAGGTATTAAAGAGATGGTTAGATTATGGTACTGAGGGACATGGTTTAGTAGTGCATGGCAGGTTAGGGTGGTGGTTGGAGTTGATGATCTTTGGATGAAGAATCCCTTCCAACCAAGGTGATTCTATGATTCAGACTGGAGGATGCTCGTTCAGATGAGAGGAGAGAAAAGAAGAATGTTCTCTTGAGGAGTGCTGGTCAGGAACACTAAGGCTCTCCAGTTGTCTCCCTGAGGGACATTTTATATGAGCACTCACTGAGGGAGGACTAAAATTCAGGTGTAACCTTTACTGGAGTAGTGCCTCAGTCACATGCTTGGAGCCACCCTTACCTGTCCTCCAACCTCCTAAGTGTCTGGAAAGTCAGACAACTTCAATTAAAAAGACCACAAAACTGACCAAAAGGCAGGCTGACCATGGTGGTTGGAGGACTGCAGGAGGAGATACTGTATCAGCTCACATCAGGCAGGGGATAGAAAATGCCAGTCCATCCATCTGGTCATTAGCTCCAAGGTCACCTGCCAGCTCCTCACCATTGAGATGGGGCAGGGGAGGAGTTTGTTAACCCAGCTTGGTTTTGTTTGACTGATTGCTTCATCGTCTCAAAATGTGACTGGTTCTTGAGATACTCAGAGCTGGAGAGCAGGCTGCTAACTAGGATTTTTCATCTTAACTTTGTTCGTGGGGACAGGTTAGCTGGTCACAGCCTTTTGAAGTGCTGGATCTCTGCTTCCCAACTGTAACAATAGGATAGGTCCCAGCTTTTGGGATTGTTTGGACAAGAAAGACATTTCCAGCTGTGAAGGAGCTTGGCGTCAGCACTACAAAGCATGCATTGCTGTACACACACGTGTCTCACTAAGTGCCTGAGATACAGGTGTTAATAGGTACCATGGATACAATAAAGCAGAAGACTTGATCCCTGATGCAGTATTATTTCCTTCTGTTTATTTATATTATACTTATTATAACAGTATCAGCATGAAGAGTGTTATAATAATGAGGGCAGCAGAGATAAGATCATGTGTCTGCTCAAGCTGCTGGTACCTCGCACACAGCTTGTTCCTGTTCAACAACTTAGATGCACTTAAACCCCATCATACTCTTTTATCACTTTAAGCCTCTTATGGCTTTACTGCTTTGAAAATACACCCTGGACCAATCAGCCTGGCAAACTGGAAAGAGAGGAGCAGCTGAGACTTTTGACGGCATCTGGGGCTTGTGCCTTGCACACCCAGCTGAGAAGAGCCAGAGTTATACAACCCTGTAGCAAATAACCCAGCAGCCAGGCAGGATCCTTGCAGGACAGGATGGGGCTCTCTGACCCACATCTCTGGGGAGCGGGGTAGTGCTGGGGGCATGAGCACGGAAAAGTATCCTGTGCTGGGACACAGGAGAGGGAGGTGTGTCCATGGGCCAGTAAAGCAAAGCCTCTGCTGAGCAATGAGATGTTTGAAAGGGTGGGTTCCCCCTTGGTGCTGGCACCCTTTCTCTTGGGACAGACAGCATCAGAGGCCCATGTAACTCTCTTTTTTAGGGCTGAAATGTTGAGGTAGGGGTTTTCTAGTCTGTGTGGTCATGTTGTCTGGCATGACAGAGTCCCTGCTCAGGATGGAACCATTAGGTTGGACTGGAATATAAAGAAAGATAAATGATGGCAACATAGTGACTCTTTGGGATTTTTATTTTTTTTCCTGCAAGGAAATCTTTTTTGCGTCTAAATTTTGAGCATTGTGGGTTGAGGAAGGGCATTATTATCTACCATAGTTCCTTTCCTGAGATTAAATAAGACTTCAGTGCACTTGGCATTAAAGGATGCTTTTAAAATGTTCTTTTACAGTATATTTTGTTGCATATATTCACCAAGTGTGGGAATAAACTGTCATACTTAAAGGTTTACTCATCATGCAGCTTCTCTTGTTTCAATGAGAATAATTGGTCCCAGGCATGTACATGCAACAGTGCTTCGTGAGGAGCCACATACTGTACCAAATGCTACATACTGTACTCACAGCCTAGAGATTTGTGTCAACCTATGTGAATTATTTGCAAGGCAAAGTACAGTGGAATTTTCTCCAGGGTAACACTGAGGTTACAGCAGTTCATTTAGCAGAGGGAGTCAGCTTCTGGGCTGTAAAAAACTGTTATATGATCTGCTCGTGGGGTGGTTATGGTCCAAAAGTGAGTGTGCCAGGAGCAAATACAGTACTAACAGGAAGATTAAGACACATATTACAGAAGATCAGCAGCAATGATCATGTTCCAGCACGGACAGCCCACCAGGGACCATCTCCAGCCACAGCTGCATGGGGATGCAGCACACAGTAACGCTGGACTTTGACAGCACCGTGGTGCTGGTGATACACACTGGGCTCACTCTCTACTGTCCCCCTTCCTTCCTGATCCCAGCCTGCTTGTAGGCGTGGGTCGATAATCTTGAGGGTGACAGAGCTACAGGGATGACAGGGCGATGACACCCACGCACCCTACCAATGGGTGATGATAGACACACGCAAGGAGGGAGCGTGTTTTTGGGTTAGACGCTACCTTCCCACCACTACCCACTCTTGTGACAGCACAGCCTCTTCAACCTTTAAGTTCAGACACCCTGATTCACCACTAAACTTGCACCATCCTGCAAAACCTTCTCTTGTTGTCAAGTCAGACCTCAGTGAAACTGCTCTCTGTGGGCTAATGCTCATAGCTGCTGTGTACATCAGTGAGCTTACAAGTGTCAACCCAAACTGCACCTGCCAGGTGTACTTGGACCCAAACTGCTGCCAGATAACTTAATTGTTTTCTACACTGAGACCCCTTTGCCTGCATGTCAGCCATGTATGGCACAGCCTGGCCTGGGAAACTTCGGCTGTGCATTGAAATGCCAACTCAGTGCATCTCAGATCCTGAAATCTATATGGGGTGTATGTGAATCAAAACAGAAAGGACTGGCTCTACCTGACAGAGACTTCCAGCCCTCATAGATGTTTCAGAGCATGAGCTACAGGTTTCACATTACCCTCCCTTGCCAATCAGCTGCCCAAGAAATCCCAGTATTTGAAGGTGAACAAACTTTTTATATACAGGTAATCCTAGAGAACAGGAGAAGGCCATGTAGGGGTACTGGGTACCACTGTGCTTGAGGAGATCAACATCTCAGAGCCAGATATGGGCCTTTCATTCCAGCTGGTCCAGCCTAAAGAGAATTGTATTTGATGCCGTACATGTAACTCTTTTCTGTCTTTTTTTTTTGAGCAAATGTAAGGACACCTCCCTTCAAAATAACTCCATATAGCAGGACACTGGGTGGGTGAGTGTTACTAGGTACTTTGATTTCTCCTGATTTATGAAAAGTGATGATCTACAGAGAATTGGCATGATCCTCAAATATCTACTTCAAGTATGCTGACATCAAATAAATGGATCCTTTTGTACTCTGTGACAGTTTGGGAAACCCGCCTGTGTCCACCTTTCAAGCTTTTTTCTGGGGACCAAGTCTTGTGTCTACCTTGGTCAGCCTTTAAAACTGGTGTTTAGTTTGTCTCTGTGTGTGTGTCCTCTCTTTTTTTTCTTTCTTTTTATTTTTTCCTTTTAATTTCTTGAACATTATGTAGTAGTTCCTGAAGCCATAGGAAATGGGAGAATTCGTGCATCGTGAACAGAGGTGAAAACTACCTTCATGAATGTCATTCTTTGAACAAAACAAACCAAAAAGCAAATTGATGGCATGCTGTGACAAACGACAATTTCCACTGTGAATCAAGTGCTGAGGGAGGGTCTGGTCGGGAGGGGGAGGTTTGTTACTCCCCACCTCTGGCCTAAACCCCTGCTGTGAAGCAGGAAGGAAATTGGGACAGGGCAAAGCATGCAGGTGTTTTATTATTTTTAGACCTCCCGTGTCTTTCCAAGGCTGCCTAAAGCATGTGCACTGCAGAGCCACCGCTGCTTGAGCAATGTGGGGCTGGGACGGCCCCGGGGGTGTCTGTGCCCCATGCAGACTGGGTCTGTGGGATGATGAGTGTTTGCACAACCTGGGCCAGACAGTTTCCCCCGACACAGAGCAGGGTGAAGCAGGTGTTGTGAGAGGTGTCTGGACAGAGGTAAGATGAAGGCAAGCAAGATCCTCGTTTCCCATCCCTTGCCACCCCCAGACACCCTGGTCTGGCACTGCAGCTCTTCTCACATCAGGGTTCACCCCGAAGGGGAACTGCTGCATCAAACCTGAGATGCAAAGGTTGCGTGTGGCCCCTTCTCCCCCGCCTCCTTTGCCCAGGAAGTATCTGGCTGGTTTTTTTTGCAAACGTCTGTTTTCTAAAAATGACTTGACCGTTCATTCTTTCCATTTCTAGACATCACTGAGAAATGGAGGACTGGGAGGGAAGATGTGGCCACTCAGTGCGACTGCCAGCAGCTATGGTAATCCACTTGGACCTGAAGCAAGCACAAGGACAGCTGCTCCAGCCTCCTCATACCAGAAGCCACACAAAAGCCCCTGCAAGATGCTAAAACAATCTTGAAGACTTCAGTAACAAAGACTCAAATGCTCAAAGACTTCACTTGTACCACAGCCAGAAAGCAGGAGGGGTCATCTACATCTTGTGTCCTTTCAGTACAAGCAGATCATGGCCAAAGTCACTGAGGAATAAAAACAATCCTTTCCACGCTCCAACAGCCAAAGGCAATAAGAGGGAAATAGAGACATATCTCAGAGATTCAGAAGAAAAAGACTTGGACATTAATTGTGCTGGCAATTTTCCTGCAAGAAGTAAACTTGGCTTCTCCCATGGGTTGGCCACTGCAGCTCAGAGAGCTTCCCTTGTGATTGGTTTCCGTGTACCTGAATAGTCATGCAAATTTTCCAGAAGCTACTCTGCAGGCTTCCAGGTCTTGGTAGAAAGGTATATTTTAGAGTGGGATTAACGAAGACAACACATCTGAGGTCAATAAGATTAGCAGTGAAATTTTGTTTAGCTAGACAGATCATTAACTACACTGTAGCACAAGATTTCCAGTTCAGCTGGCCTGGCCCAGCTGTTGAGGTAACAGGGCAAATTTACACCTTTCAACAATGCTGTGGGTTTATTTCCCAGCAGAACTACTTGAACTCCATCCAAACGAGTGACTGAATACTGCCTCTAGCTTTCCCATCCCAGCACAGGAGGAGCATTTGCGTTTCTTTCCGCCTTGCTCTCTGAAGTCATGTCATCTCAGCCATGTCTTATCAGTCCAATCTCTGTGGGTCTGAGTCTATGCTGTTAAGAGAGTTTGAGACCACACAGAATCAGATGTCATATTAGATGGTTAACATGAGACAAGGACCAAAGCTGAGGTTAACCCTGAGAACTGTGCAGTGGGAATGCAGATATTGCATTAACTGAGTTTCATGGCCGATGCTTCAAGCCTTACTTACTCAATACCATGATGCTATTTTTATTATTTTAGAAAAAACATTTGAAAACTTCAGTGAAATATTTGGAAAAATTATCCTAATAATTTTTGGCATTACTGTGTGTTTCTTCTTTATTATCATTTATTATCAGAAAGTCACCCTTTCACTTATTTCATCATAACTATCCTTTAAAAAAAAAGGGCTAGAAAGGTTAAATTCACTACTCTGGTGTCAAGGAGCTAGGCTATGAAAACATGATTTTACAAGCTGCTGCTAGACAGTGAGTTATGAAAGATCCACCATGACCAGCAAGGAGACCGGATATGACCTTTTCTAAAAGTCCTGGGCGTATAAATATTTTGCATCAGCTGTGTAAAATACCAATGCAATGAGTGTCTGCTAGAATGCCGAGCAGGCTGGAGCACGTCTGGCTGACCACAAAGGCAGCCTAGGACTGAGAAGGCTGTGATGGATGTAGGCTAGGAGTCTTCTGCCTTGGGACAGGCAGTGACAAAGAGTTTCTAGGATTATTATAAAAAGTAGCATCACTGACTCCTAAATGCAGAAGGACTCTCATAGTGCTCATGACCCCTAAAACTGGTGTTGAAAGTCAATGTTCTGTTTACTTAAGCACCTCCCGGGTCCTAAATCAGCATCTGCAGATGCCCTCAGTGCAGGCAGTACCAGGGCTGAAAAATAGAGAACTGGCAGCTCAGAGAGATTCTCCTAGTGCTGGTCACCTCCACTGTCGTACTGCTTGGGTTGTCACCCGGGAAAAGCTGTCAGTGGCATCTGCTGCGTCATTATTTTACACTACACCCCCAACCTGCAATATATGTTATGGGAAAAGGGATAGACAAGATGACAGACAAGAAGAATAAACCCTATGTTCACTGAAACCCAGCAGTGAGGCGGCCTTAATTAGGAGGATTTTCTGAAACTTCAAGGTCTACTTTAGTGTTTCATTTTGGCACTTGTTTGCCTGGACTTATTGGGGAAAAAGGCAATCTACTGCTAGCTGGTTTGGAAAGCTTTTGTTCCCTCTGGGATTTGACAAGATCCTTGCTTGAAAGCTTTTTGGTTTTCTACATAATTCTCTTCTCTTCCCCTTACTATTTACCTCAAACTCAAAAAAATATCCCACACCAAACAGCAACATTTTTTCCACTCAAAAATATGGATTCCTAACCACGTTATGCTTGAAAGTACAAGTGGACAAAAATGGCTCAAAAGGAGCTTTGTCTCTGCTCACAGATGCAAAGGGGACCAGCCAGCTGTAAATACACTCCAGAAAGGCTTTACTCAGTCACAATGATGGTGAGAAGTACACTAAACCAACAGCAGAAGGGTGCACTGATCTTATTCAGTAAATCATCTGGTATTTGTAAGATATGAGGCAAGTTTGGACCATAAGAGCACCCATGCATGACCTGACCAAAGCTCCCTGTATCTCAGCACCCTTTCTCTTCTGGTGCAACCTGCAAGGCCCCCAGTGAAAGGACAGAAGTATGGAGGCATTTTCGCAGATGTGCACTCCCAAATTCCAGCAGTCCATTGTTCAGGGAACTGAAGCTGTATTTGTTAGACCTTCATGAACTCTTCTTCCATGAAAATTTACTAATGCTGTAGTATCTCAAAGCAAAATTGAAAGTTCAAGACCGAGAATGAGGTGCTGACTGTCATAGCCTCAGATGGCAACAGGAGTGTTGGGAGAAGGGTGAAAAAGAACCAAAGCAAGTTTGCTGCATGACATCATGCCATTTGATGGCTTTGCAATGTCAGAATCAGCTCGAGCTTGTGAATTCCAGGAGTTTCAAAGATTACCTTTTCAAATATTGTCATTCAGAGAAGTACCATTTCTATCAAGCATATATTCAATATATTTTCTAGTTGAGTGCTGGCTCTAAAGAAAGGATGGGGCAAATATTGCATGACTTCAGTGACTGACTGCACTTCATTCATTTGTATATCTAAAAAGTCCAGGGCAGGAGCAGCCTACAGGAAAACACATTCCCGTAACCCTTACAAATAATCAACCAATTCCCAGAAATTAGGGAATGATTGGAAGAGTATACAGATTGAGCGTTTTGGCCAGGACAGATGATTTGGTTACTCTGATTAGCAAAAATATGTGGAGAAAAGCTTGCAAACCACTTAGCTGCTGAATCATTTAGCCCAGCGGTAGTTGTTGCTCGTTTTTATTTGCCATTAATTAACTGATACATTTTAAAAGGCTAAATATAAAATGGCCTTCTACAAAAAGTGATGGTGGCAAACTGAGTGCTTTGTTTCACAGTGACAGCTGGAGTAAAGGCCTCCAAGTAGATACTGCCTTCACCCTAACTCACTCTCCTGGAGCTGTTGCTGTGATTTTACCTCTGCCTACTTCGGGTACAAATGGTCTTTGTCTCAGGGCTGCACATGCTGGAGAGCCACGTGAACCCTGTGAGCATCACAGGGCCGTGACTGGGATATAACCCGCCTGTTCATTGCATGCGGCTTTTTCCCTTCACCAACTGCAGAGATAACGTAATTTGGCCACGGAACTTTGGTCACACTTGTCTGCACTTCTGAGCACCGGCAGGTCGTGCCGCTTGGCACCTCAGCAGAGCCAGAGGCAGGTGGTTGGTTGGGATGGGCTGCAGGTGTTTCTATATGTAACTTTACAGTGCTCCGAGACTGGGGGCAGCTGACAGCAGCAGACAACCGGAGTGTGCCCAGAACCTTCATGCTTGCTCTCCTCCTGCTAGCAGCCACTGTCAATCAGGATGCTGGGATTAAAAATTCATGAGTTAATCCGGTTCTGCAGTGAAATATCTCTTAGGTGAAATATGTCGGTTCCGCGGAGGCAAATTTTTTTCAGAAGATTCTGTTTCTTTGATTGAAATTATTTTCTAAAAACTGGTCAAAAGCATTCCTCTTCAGGCTCTTTGAGACCAAATTTGATTTTCCATTCAAAGCAACTTTTCTATTTTGGAATAGGAACTTTTCATATGTTCTAATTTCCAGAAAAACAGAGTATTTAATTTCTGTCCCCCAAAAGATTATCTGACCAGAATGATTATTTTTCTCTTTTAAATTTTGTCTCCTGAGCCATTTATGGTTTTTTAGACTTTTGTTCCATTTCTAAAAGGAAGTTTTTCTGAATCACCAATTTTCCTTTGAAATGCAAAAAAAATCGGTTCCCACACAATCCTTTACAACAGAGAGAATGTGTTTCAGCAAATGTCCCTACCATAAGGAACTTCCAGACAAAACTTATTTAAATGTAATTCAATTTTGCTTTCCTTTTCTTCACAAGCTTCTTCTAGTGCTCACTATTGTTTCTAGATCTCTATTCTTCATTCACAGCAGACTCATACCAACCTCAAAACCCTCTTCCCTCTAAGCCTGGGATCAGAAAGTCGTAACTCCATGGGATATTAAGTACCACGGATTTGGTGGAGATACTGGTTTTACAACCTTTCATAGTCCTCCTCTCCCCACTGAAGCCTCCCTATTACATAGGCTCTCTTCCCCTGACAGAACCATTGATCTCTTCTCTTATTCTCTGATAAATATCTTATTACACAAAGGGAAATTGATCACAATCCATATTTAGCTTTGGAATCAGTGATCGGAGGGCTGGAGCACCTACCCTACGAAGAGAGGCTGAAAGAGTTGGGCTTGTTCACCCTGGAGAAGTCTCTGGGGAGATCTTATAGCAGCTTTCCAGTACCTGAAGGGGCCTACAGGAAACCTGTGGAGGGGATGCTTGTAAGGACATGTAGCAATAGAACAAGAGAAAATGGTTTTAACCTAGAGCAGGGTAGGTTTAGATAAGACATTCGGAAGAAATTCTTTACTATGAGGGTGGTGAGACACTGGCACAGGTTTCCCAGAGAGGTAGTGGAGGCCCAATCCCTGGAGATATTCAAGGTCAGGCTTGATGAAGCTCTGAGCAACCTGATCTAGTGCAGGTTGTCTCTGGTCACTGCAGGGGGGTTGGACTAGATGTCCTTTAAAGTTCCCTTCCAACCTAAGGCATTGTATGATTCTATGATTTTGCTGCTTCCATTTCAACCCAGAAAAACAGCATGCTTACTTGAAAGTTTGTCTACTTTTTCAAACTACATTTGTTTGTCCAGTAAGAGATAGTATCTCTATCTAGACTTTGCCCTGCCTTTTATTACAACTATAGTTTACAACAAATATTACTCACAGGGAAAGATCTGGTGAAGAAGAGCACGAGACAGCCAGAGAAGAGCAAAACACCATGATTATGCCAATGTCCCCTGTGTTGTAGGGACTGGGATAAGATTTTGCAGAGCAAATACAGATATCTCCATTGTTTACATCTGCTGGCTTGAGATGGTCCCGCTCTTGCTGTCGGGATAAGGTCATGATGAATGACACGATGAAGCCTTGTCCTTCTGTCCTTCTCTCTACAAGCTGGGAGAACTATGCACGCACACACCCACACCCACACCCCCTGTACCTTATCCAGGTTGGAGAGAGAGATTAAAATAGGTTAGGAGTGTCTTTTAATCTGATGAAAAAAGTTCAACGAGAGCAGAAAGCTCTTCTTTGAATATCCAGCAGAGAATGAATGGTTTTTCCAACATTTTAACAAAGAAACCTGCTTCCAATTCTTCATCAAACAAGAATGTTTTGTGTACTTTGGACAAATTTATTCTGGAGCAGGAAAGCCTGTAGCCACACACAGCCCACCCCCTGTTTCCTCTGGGAGTCACTGACAAATCTTCAGTCCTTCCATTCTCCTGACCAAAATATTTCTAAACATTCTGCGAGGATCTCTCAGGCAGCCACGTAACTGCATTTAGGAAGCAAACAGCCAACTGCAGGCAGTCACCAGAGGAGGCACATTCATTCCTTGTGTCTCTTACTGAGCTTTTTATGAAAAAGAGCTTAACCTTTCTTTGGTTTTCAGAGCTCTAACCAGTTAATCGCTATTTATACAAGCTAATTCTTTATAATTATAATAGGAAAAAATTCTCCCATCCAAATCCTTCAAGGGCATAATGAGCATATGAACAAAAAAGAGCATCCAGCCTTGGATATTTGACCTGCTCTACTAAATTTTAGAACCAAAGTGAAGTAATTCTTCCAGGATAAAATAGCTTGTATTTCAGGAGAGGAAACCATAATGGCATCATGCAATACGCTGGTCTTCTTTCTCATGTAGATAAGACGTAAAGTTTATTTTCCTACAGTTCCTCAACAACCATCTTCCTCCAAGAGTAGCCTAGAGAAATGTGAATTCGTTCCATGTGCATGAAGAGTTCTGTCAAATGGAATTCAATCCTGTTTGCAAGTCTTAAAAACTATTAAGTATTGCAGATTATTCAGAAAACCTCAGAGATAATGAATTAACTCGAGAGTTACACAGACAGAATCATCCAAATAGGATAAATTCTTTTCCAAAAAGTTTGTAACAAAGGAGACCAAGCTGAAATTAAGCCTGTGGGGAAATCTTTTCTCATAGATTGAAGTTTTATCCTCTTCCTAAGCCTGTTTCATCATTATAATATGATTAACAAGAAATGGATCAAATAAGTGACTTTGGGTCCATGAGCTTCATTTTAGTCTGCACCAAGAAAGGAGCTGGGTCCTGAGTGACCAATGCCTGGAGTGCCTCCAGCTCTGCAGAAAGCTGCCGCGGGCATGGGTTGGGGTGGGGTTCCTGCCTCTGAGGTGCACATCTGTCCTTCACGGACACTTTAGAAGCACTGACACTCAGAGCTGTCTGCAAAGTCCGGAGCAAGTCTTGAGTGGAGAGTCTGAAGAAAGTTGCCACAATGGGAGGGAGTCATACTTGCTTCAGCTTGGCATGAAGAAGAGGGAGTGTAGGGGGTGACCTTGCTTTTCTGTACCATAACCCACTTCCTTGCACTAATAACTCCCAGTGGAGTTTCTCCAAGACCCAGACTGATCTTGGATACAGGAATACGGTGGGTGCAAGGTGTGCATTGCCTGTGCCATCCCAGAATTTCTGTGTTGACATTAAGAAACACTGCAAGGCAAGTGCTGTAAAACAAAACGTCTCTTTCAGTCTGTATCGAGTGTCTTGCCAAGGGCAAGGGAGAGCTGCAGCAGAGAGCATGTCCAGGTTGGCACAGGTCCGATGAAACACCACTTCTGCGGGGTTTACAGGAGGGGAGGATCTGTTCTCTCCTCTGCTCACAAAGATTTAACCTTGTTTGTGTTCAGTCATGGGTGACAGCCTAGGAATGGAAGGGCATATCCAAACCTTATTGCAAGCTTCAGAGGAGGAGCAGCAGCTCCCTGAGATGCAATCTTTGGTCACTCACTTGAGCCAAGCAGGGGCAGGTGAAACTCCCGCTTCTCCTGGCTAAGATGTGCAAGGATTTCCAAATATCAAATCTGCAAAAAATGTGAACCCTGCAGTGTTCTTCCTCTCCCATGAGAAGGGCAGAGCCAGCCTCCTCTTCCCCTCACACTGCGGGCGGTTACAGGAGCACAGAGAACTCTCTTATCCCAGAGCTGTCCTGCACCTCATCACAGCCTTTTCCAGCTCCTCCCTTACCCAGGTACCTGACACACTTCAGAGAGACCAGCCACCTCCTCTACCTATTTTTACTATAAAAAATCTATGAACTAAAGACTCTCTACATCTCTAGTGTGGTTCATCTCCAATTCATCAAGGAGGAATTTCTCTTCTCTTAGTACTTTGCCCTTTCCTGGACAAGGACACTCAACAGACATTGAAAAACAACTTCACTTTTTCTTTCTATTTTTTTTTTAAGTGGAATTTCATGCTTTCACTAGTTCTAACCTACAGGATTCCTCTTCCTGTCGCCTATATGAACTATTTTGTTACTAAATACAAAACATGACACATACAGCTACAATAGCCACCAAGCTGGTTTTACACAAGCAAACCTGTTTCATCCTGAAAGACCTGGCTTGATTCTTCTCCATCTATACCATACAGGGTTGTGATTCAGGCTGAAACAGCCTGGTAACTCTGTTTTGGAGTTGTGTCCTTGGACATAAGGGATGAGTTAGTATGTTTTTGGCCCCGTACAAGGAGCAGGGAAGCAAGTCTAAAGGCAGAACTTGTTTCTCCAGAACCAGGGATGGACCTTGTCTGCACCCATTGATTATCAGCCTGTTTTAAGAGCCTCCCTGGTCAATGTTAGAGGAGACATGAGAATGTCCAAGTGTGCTGCCACCTCCCTATCTCCCAGGAGCCCTACATTCCTCTTGAGCTACAAACTGCCAGGAGCTGCAAAAGCAAAATGCTTGCAGCACTGCAGCAGCTCTCCTGCTTTATGCAGCAAGAAAGAGATCAAGCTCAAACACCTCCTGCCCTGTTGCTTCTCCTTCCCATCATTCATTCTCTGTCTCTGGAGACACTTCTACCAGCCCATGCCCTCTGATTCCTCTTTGCTTTGGACTGAGGTAATGAACTTTGCCGTGTCATGGGAGCGTGCTGGCTGGGAGTGAGCACTGTGTTTGTGTGTGAGCACTGCATGGTTTGTGAAACCTATGAACTATCATGAAGTGTGGTGGGCATCATGGGAATAAGCACAGTGCATAGGTCCCTGACATACAGGTGAGTGGAGGCGCAAGATGTGTCCTCACACGGAGAGCCTGCAAGTCTCCAGAGGTACCTGCTTACCTCTGATGATTCTTCAGCTATTTACAATAGATAAGTGCATTGGCCCCTTTCCACCCCAGCCCAGACCTGCTGGGCAATAGCCTAAAACACTAGAAGTAGTGTCAAAGTCTTGTATCCTGGGCAGGCAGATGGAATCCCCCCTTGGATACTTCCATAGGAGACCCTCAACCCAACTGTAACAGATTATTTTCTTCTCTGTACCATGTGTCTCTCCTTGTTGAATACATTCAGCTTATTTTCCACAGAAGGAGTTGTGCAGCTCTATAGGTTACCCTGGTCAACCTCAACCTTTCCTATAGCCTCACCACAGTCAATGTCCACTATTGCTGGGCTCATTTTCTACCTTCCCACCCCCTGTTCTTTCAGCATCTCTATCAAGGTGTCTGCATCCATACCAAGAAAGCTGCTGTGGCAATTTAGTACTGCTGCAGCAACAGTTCTCAATACTGTCTAAGTTCAGCAAACCTACAGAAAAGGTATAGCAAGCTTGCAGCTGAGTTGTAGGAGCTGGTAGACAATTAGATGACATGTTGTAAATCCTTCTAGTCAGGACAATCGGGAGACCAGTTTCTAAATGCTCTGAAGTGCAGCCAAATGAATTCTCCAGAACTGCAGTACATCAAAAAATATCAGAGTCACTGCCCTAGTTTCACAGGTGTACGATAGCAACCAACACATCTCTTATTTCATCATGACAACAACTCTATCTTCAGATAGGCACTACTTTATTCACAAGATTAACCACAGAATCAGACATAAGACTGGATATATAACAAAATAATCTAATATTCCAGGGAAGTACCACGTAGTACAAATATTCAGGGTACACCATAGTATCCTAAAAAAGGTGGAAGGAGGTTTCTGTGAAAGTTAGGGAGGTTTGGGTTCAAGACCAGCATATGACCTTAAAAAGTGCAGCATTTTCACAAAGAAAACGAGGCCACTGATTTCTTTTTGTCATGCTTTTAAGGTGCTTCTACTCCAAAATAAAACACTTCTTGCTGCCATTAAAACACCATCCAAAACATGATAGCCTTGGTGTTGTTGAGTCTGCAGCAGAATATAAACACACTCCATTGGCAGTGTTGCATGAAATAACCGCCTTCAAGTGACCTTCAGAGTGGTAACACAACAGATCATATTCTTCGTTATTATTATTTCCAGGCCGCTCACTATAATATCTCAAGTATGAGCCAGATAAGCAAGATTGCATCCCACTGAGATGATTTTTAATGTCTTGATTTGTTGAGTAATAGGGTAGCTGTTGGCATACATGATTCTCATTCACATACATTGGTGCTAATTGCAGGAGAATATCCTGAGCAGCTATTTTTCAAGCACTTAATATGCACAATTATTGTGAAGAATTTCCCAGCCTGTCCTGGATATAATTAACAGCTTGAGTGAGACATTGTATTTACTGCAATTGCTAAACTCTTCAGAATACGCTTCCAGTGGCAGGGTGGTGAATTGACTAGTGCATGCAATGTTTAAATGCTCAGATTGATAGTGCGTGCTAAGAAGACAAAAGCCTCTCTTTGACAAGTAACGAGAAGAAACATAGTTTGTGGGATTCACTGAGGAAGTGCTTCAGGTATTAAGGGGAATAAATGCCAACATGTGGAGTGCTGTATTTTAACTCTGTGCATGGACTTCATCAACAGCATCAGAAAACTCTTTTAAACAGTAATTCGCACAGTTTGGGAGGGGGAAAAAGAAAAAGCTTCTGTTCATTGTTTGCACATTAGAGTAAATAACATTTGATGACAGGAAAAGGAACATTTGGCTTTTTCCAGCCCAGGACTCTGAATTTGTCTTTTAAATTACTCACTTATGGTTATGCAGTGAATGCTTTAATGTCTTTTTTGTAGTATCCTGTTTTCAGAGGCTGCTGTATTTCCTTTTAATTAGTGCATCCCTGGCCCACCTCGGGATGCTCGGCAGGGACAGTGGCTGAATTGATGACCACCTCTGCCCCATTGGAGCTTTTGGCTTTTAAAATAACCGTGCTTGATTACAGGATGGCCGTGGAGTTACTGACTACGAGGGCCCAGCTCATTAAAATTGGACTTGAATAATAGAGCTTGACACATTCACACAACTCAAACAATCACTCAGTATTTTTACAGAGAAAAACAAAAATGGAAAATGCTTAAAGGATCTGAGGGAAGTCTCTGGTGCAGACAGGTTATTCTCCCCACGAGCTTCTCCTCTGCCTCTCAACAACATTTTTTCACTAAACTGTCAAGTTTAGCGTACTGGTATTTTCTGATGAAAAACCCATGTAGCCTCCCCACACCCTGGCTGCTTCTCCCCTGTGTGTTTCCTCAGCAGGCAGCACTGATTTCTGGGGATTTTCACTAGGGTCATGTATGGGTAGTGCCTCCTGCACACCAAGGCCAGGGCTGTAGGACTATACCTGGGTAGAAACATTTGATTGCTACCATATTAACGAGCACTTAAATCTTATGCTTAAATTTCACTGCAAAACCTCCCCCTCCTTTCTCCCTCCTTTCTCCCAGAGGAGAAGATGGCTGCCAGCCAAGCTGCTTTTTTAAGCCATGTTTTTTAGACAGGTGCTTATAGACCTTTTTTTTTTTGAGGGGGGGGAGGGGGCGAGGAAGGGTGGAAGGAGGAAGAGGAGGTAACACCAAAGGAAGCCATAGCTGCTGAACCTGTACTGGGTCACGTAGACCCATGCAGCAGTCTGTGTCCCAGGAGGAGCTCAGCCCCACCGCCAGGGAATCTCTGCACCAACACAGAGCTGCAGTGTGACTCATGGTCACCCCTCCAGGAGTGTTTGCATTCATGTTTTCCTTAACCATTTTCATTAAAGTTAAAAAACAATCCGTCCATAAATCTTTCTATTGGTTTTGATGCCTTTTTTTTTCTTCCTCCAAACCCCAAATATAGAGCTGAATAAAACCTGACAGTGTTTTCTTTATGTTCATCATAATTTTTGCTACAAATTCACCACATGCTTTGCTGGAAATCTGCCTGACAAGTGTTTTTAATTTGAAGGGAAAATACCAGATAGAAGTTATATCACTTGCAAATTGACGAATGTGATTTTTTTTTTTTACTTTTTTGCAAAGTGATTTGCTCTCATTTCCAACAAGCTCTTCTTGCAGATGTTATCAGTATGAGAAAATCAAGGTAATGCTGTGGAGTAGGCTGTTCACAATTCAGATAAGTATACCTCTGTCCCTTTACATGGTGGGGGAGTTTTTTGTGTGTCAGTGCACGGATGGTTTACAAATTCAGCAGTATCCCGCAATGTGATTTTCAACAACATTCTGCCCCTTGTCTCTCATTATGTACTGTAATACCTCACAATGCAGCTCCATATACCATGCTATGGCTAGCCAAGGTTGTTAAAATCATTTAGGCTACCTCACTCCTGTTGATGATCTATACCTTTGTTCTTCCTGAACCCCAGAGTGCCCTAAATAAGCAACATTTCTTATACCTGTTTTCTCTAAAACTGTGGATTTTCACACCTGAGATCACTTCTACAGGAACAAAGGAAGTCAAAAGGAGAGAAAAAAGCTTACAAAAGGCAATGGGCACAAACCTGAATAAAGGAAGTTCCACCTAAACCTGAGGAGGAACATCTTTACTGTGAGGGTGGCAGAGCACTGGAACAGGCTGTCCAAAGAGGTTGTGGAGTCTCCTGCTCTGGAGACATTCAAAACCCATCTGGATGCTGTTCTGTGCAGCCTGCTCAAGGTGATCCTGCTCAGGTGGGGAGGTGAACTAGAAGATCCCCAGATGTCCCTTCCAATCCCTGTAATTCTGTGATTCTGTGAATTGTCCTGGTGGAATAATTACAGTAATGTGTGTTCAGACCACAAAAGAAAAAAGAAAAAAAAAAGGAAAAAAAAAACCCAAACAAGAGGAAGGGGTGGGGGGAAAAGGGCTTTGAACATGTTGAGTAGCAAAATAAAAAACCCCTAATGAAGCTGGAATGAAGACCATTTGAGAAAATAACTAGGAAACATAAACATGTGCTCATCTCATCTCCTTTAGGGGCCTGTTGGAAAGGAAACACAACGAACTTTCAAGGCAAAGCACAGGATTTCTCATCCTCCTGTTTTTCTCTCTTGGCTACAGACCAGCAAAGCACAGTGGTGTTCATAGACTCAGGGAATCATAGACTGGTTTGGGTTGGAAGGGACCTCAAAGATCATCTGGTTCCAACCCTCGCTCCAGTTAGTGCCAGCAAGAGGTACAATACAGGTCCAAGCTAAATGGCATGACTGACCTCCTGGTCTGTCCCTGCCACCCAGCACTCTCAGCATGGGGAATGGTGGCCCTCAAGTACCATCCTCCTCTACAGCAGCACAGTGCAAATCAGAGGCATGATGGAGCACTTCCTATATGGGTGTATTTCCCATATGCAAAAGAACTTGTTCACGGTGAGGGTGACAGAGCACTGGAACAGGCTGCCCGGAGAAGTTGTGGAATCTCCTTCTCTGGAGATATTCAAGACCTGTCTGGACGCCGACCTGTGTGACCTGCTCTAGGGAACCTGCTTTGGCAGGGGGGTTGGACTCAATGATCTCTGGAGGTCCTTTCCAACCCCTACAATTCTGTGATTCTGTGAATATCTGTGCTGTGCTTGGACAGAAATGATCTTTTTGATCTGACTTTTGAAACAGAGATTCTGCCACAGGTCATGCTGCATCTGTAGGGCACGGTAGTGGTTTAACCTGGCAGGCTGCTAAACCAACCACACAGCCGTTTGCTCATATACCAGTCCCCACCCCCACAGCAGGATGGGGGAGAGTTACACAGCACGATTGCTCACCAGACAAAACAGATACTCAACTAGTTCTCCTTCCCCACCTCCCAGTTATATACTGAGCATGGCATCATGTTGCATGGAATATCCATGTATGGGCCAGTGTCCTTGCCCCCTCCCAGCTTCTTACGCAGCTCCAGGCTGCTCACTGGTAAAGCATGAGAAGATGAAAAGTCCTTGAGTTAGTGTAAGAACTACTTAACAACAACTAAAACATCAGCAGCGTGTTACCAACATTATTCTCACCCTAAATCCAAAGCACAGCACTGTACCAGTGACTAGGAAGAAAATGAACTCTATCCAGGCCAAAGCCAGGACCAGCACAAGAGAGGTTATGGGAGCAGGGAACATATCGCGCACAAGTACAACACCGTCTGCCTCCCCCCTCCGACCCCCAAATCTGGCAAGGGGTTGGTTATACATTTATTAAGAAATACAGTAAACAGAAAATCTGTCATATTTTGGCTGAGGCAGTCTAGTTGCATTCAATAAATTGCTGACAGCAAAATACAGTTCAGTAGCTGCTGAAGAAGCTGTTTTCACCCAGGAAAGGAAAGAGTCTCTTACCAAAGCTTATTACTGCACTGTAATGAGTTAATACAGACTGCAGCGTGTTACAAGGGCTGAGATGAACTAGCAGATATATGTGGGGAGGTTTATGCTAGCACCTACTCCTACAGGGTATGAGTCAGGCCAGTGCTGTTGCTCTTTCACTTTTATAGGCATTAAACTTATTTGCAAGATCTTGAGCTACTCTGAAATTCCAGGTAAATACTTTTTTTTTTTAACTGAATAACCAGCTAAAATGTCTGCAGGCTGATAAAAACACAAAACAATCTTTAAAAATCTTGAAACAGGTAAGAAAGCAGACGAAATAATCATTAAAAAAAGATAAAGGTGAGTACATGTAGGAGTTACAGTGCAAGATTAACACTGAATGTCTAAACTTGAGGCATTATGCATACATATATATATATACATATATATATAAATGTTTTAAAGATGATTTCTTAACTTGTCTTTTCAGAGATTTACTTATTAGCTCAAATCTAGTCCACTTCTTCCTTAATTCTATCTCTGACCCATGGGGTTTAGATTATAAAAATTCTGTGGATACCATTCTCCTTTAAAGCAAACAATCAAACAAAAAAACCCTTAAAACATTGATCAAAGCATGACGACATGCAGAGGAGATGGGATGCCTCACCTCACCCCACTGCTCTGAAGAGAGAAGTGACAGCTTGAAAGGAGGCAGGACAGTGAGAGCAAAGGCTTGTGTCTGTGCCACCCTCTCACCATGGATATAGTAACTATTCTGACTCCTTTGACTCGTGAAGAGGCTGAGGAGAAGCAGGAAAGTCTCCATTTTCAGGTTTGTGTCTCTTNTTTTTAACTGAATAACCAGCTAAAATGTCTGCAGGCTGATAAAAACACAAAACAATCTTTAAAAATCTTGAAACAGGTAAGAAAGCAGACGAAATAATCATTAAAAAAAGATAAAGGTGAGTACATGTAGGAGTTACAGTGCAAGATTAACACTGAAGGTCTAAACTTGAGGCATTATGCATACATATATATATATACATATATATATAAATGTTTTAAAGATGATTTCTTAACTTGTCTTTTCAGAGATTTACTTATTAGCTCAAATCTAGTCCACTTCTTCCTTAATTCTATCTCTGACCCATGGGGTTTAGATTATAAAAATTCTGTGGATACCATTCTCCTTTAAAGCAAACAATCAAACAAAAAAACCCTTAAAACATTGATCAAAGCATGACGACATGCAGAGGAGATGGGATGCCTCACCTCACCCCACTGCTCTGAAGAGAGAAGTGACAGCTTGAAAGGAGGCAGGACAGTGAGAGCAAAGGCTTGTGTCTGTGCCACCCTCTCACCATGGATATAGTAACTATTCTGACTCCTTTGACTCGTGAAGAGGCTGAGGAGAAGCAGGAAAGTCTCCATTTTCAGGTTTGTGTCTCTTGTTTCCCAAACCTTTGCTTCACAGTTCATGCTTTCAGAATTTACTTTCCATCAGCATTCTTTTCCTTCAGACAATTGAGCATTATGAATAATTTTTATCTAGACGCTTTTCCTTACTATATACAGGCAGAAGTAATTTTAATTCTTCTTCAAACCCTTCTATAATGTGCACATACATGGAAAAGGCCAGATTAACTTCAGAAGTTTATCTTAAATTAAAGGGATTGTAATGGTACCCACTACCTTACACATAACATATGCATACAAATTGGTGATGTTTGGGAAAAAAATGAGGTGCAGAAACTGTCTCCAACCCATCAGCAAGAAATAAGAGTGCACATAAGCATAGGTGTGCTACAGATCCTCATTTCAACATGGCCTGGACCTCCTTCAAGAGGACCAGCACCACAGCCCTCTTTAAATATCCTGATAGAGGTACTGAGCCTGGTGGTTACAGCCCTCCTGAAAGAAGAGAGGAATGGATGCCTTCACAGAGTCTTTAAGCCTGGTTCCCAGGAGCTATATAGCTGGCTGGGATGTACTTGAATAAGGCAATCTCATCCATGCTTCCAAAGCTGGACTTCTGCACAGCCAGAAAAGTGAAAGCTGAGTTCACTGCAGCTGGCAGAGAAAGCACAGGAAAATAGGGACCATGTCCTGGTGAGCCATGGTTGAGACACATCCCCTGGAAAGCTCCCACCAAGAAAAGGGGGACCAGACCTGACAGTCCTGGAAGTTCTAAAGGAGGTACAAGTGTGCAGAAAAAAAAACAAACACAAGAGACCTTTGACGTAGGAAGAGCCAGGACTTTCTGAAGATATTTTTTTTCAGACACATCATTTGTTTCTCTGTACTCAGCCATTTCCAGTTTTGAAGACTTTCTGCCTTTCTTCCTTCACACATAAAACTTCAAGTAATAATACTTTTAAAAGTCTACATGTCAGACGAAATTCAACACCTCTCTGGGTAAATACATCCCACTGTGCCCCGTAGCTTTCATTGTGAATCAGAAGAGATGACTAATGCCATAACTGCTTATTAAAAAGAAAATTAATCATTTCTTTGTGAGCTAAAGTCTTAGAATTTTTTTTAACACTCTAAAACCAAGGAAAATTAGCTTTGATGAGATAGAGCAGAAGCATTTGGGGTTTTTTTGTAGATGTAAAAGAGCATTTTGTTCTCAGCAGCTCTTGCTGATTTTTCTTTCTGCTTGACAGATGAGCTTATCAAGTGTCACTGACATTTTTGCAGTACTGTGCTAAAATATGTTTCATTTGCTACTCATCTGAGAATTTTAGATATGTGTTGTTCAGAAGGCACTAAAGGATTGATCCAACACATCATGTGGGCTGGAAGTGCCTCAGTTTCCTAGAGACCTCTTGGTTTCACTCCAGGTGCCTACAGCAAGAGTAGCAGATAACCTGGTGGATAGAAGTCTTTCCCAGGCAATGGGATGTGATAATATGAACCTTCTCAAGATGGTCCAGGATGTCTTTCAGCACCTGGAATGGAAAGCAGTTATGCACTTTGCTCATTCCATAAGGAAGCTCAAGGATCCAGTTAGACATTAGGTGTTTTTATGGGCAAGAATAAACTTAAACAACAAAGAGGGGCTTCATCCATTGCCTACCCTCTGCACCTGTGAACATGTCACCCTCAAAAATCACCTGCTGTTATAAACAGTTGTAACTGGGACCTCAAACAATAATACTTGACTGACAAACTAAGTAGAAATGAATAAAAAAAAATAGGATTGTAGAGACCACTGCAGTCACCTCACATTGCTCTTTTCTCAAAGGAGAACCTTCAAAACTAGATCAGAGGCTGGAGAGTCCTGTCCAGTCAAGATCCAATTATATACAAGGATGCTGATTTCTCCAGCCTCTTTGGAGATGCTTTAGAAATGAGTAACTACCCAAAACTGGACACGGTTCTGCAGAAGTGATTTCATAAATGCTAAATGGAGAGCAAAGTCACTTCCCTAAACCAGCTGGTACTTGCTGATGCAGCTCAGATCAGCTGACCTTCTTCCCCCAAACTCTTTGTCTACCCCAGGGTGTTGTCTGTAGAGCTGCTTTCCAGGCAGCTTGCCTACAGACTGCAGTGTTGCTTGGGGTTATTCCACCTTTACATTCACCTTCATTGAACTTCATGAGGTTTCTGCCAGCTCTTTTCATCAGCTTCCTGACATACCACTAAATACATTGGCCCTACTTTCTATTTCCTCCTTCCAGTTTGGTGTCATTGGTATACTTGCTGTGGGTTCACTCTGTCTCATCACCCATTAATAAAGATATTTAACAATATCAGCCCCTTTATCAGGCCCTAAGGAATGTTACTCATAACTAGTTGCCAGTGCAAGCCATTACCTTTTATTCTTTCAGTGGGGCAGCCCAGCTAGATATTTTCATCAGCCTTGTAGTCCACCCACCTGGTCCAGACATCCCCAATTTGACCACAACAGGGCTATGAAAGTCAGTGTCTAAAGCCTTGCTAATGGTTTCTTTCCTGTTTCCTTAACCAGTAATCTCATCAAAGAAGATGATCAGGCTGGCCAGGCCAGTTCTCAGTCATCTTGTTCTCCTTCATGTACCTGGACATGGCTTCCAGGATAATTTTCTCTATAATCTTCCCAACGAATAGTTTTGAGGTAATCCTGACAACAAACAGTCGACTGGTTTGTTACGCATTTCATAGCAAAGCTTCATACTGTCAAGGCACTCTTCTGCCCATGGTCAAAGCCCCCATGCTTTGAAACTCCTCTCTCTGACCTTCCTAAAGCCAGTCCATGACATCAGCACTCATCCAAGCTCTCCCACTGCATCTCTGTTATCCAAATTGCACTATGGTGCAATTTGGATCACAGCTCTCCCCATTTGGGAGAGCTGTGATCCAAACTGAGCTGTGATCCAATTAAGCTGTGATCCACAGTCATGGATTTCCAATTCCCCCTTCAGTTTCCCGTGCTTTGTATTTTGCTGTTTAACAACACAAAATGAAAAGAAGAAAAAAAAAATTGATCAGGCTTTTAAATGACTTCCAGACATGCAGAATTGGTTAAAAAAAAAAAGTCAAAGTATAGAAGGAATTTTTTAATTAAAATGCCCATAAGATTGTTCATATTTCCCCACAGCGTATTCTGAAAATGTCTTTAGCTTTTGCAAAGAGCCTAGCTTTTCAGGACAACTATTTCTGGTATGGCTAAGAGGTAATAGCTTCATTAAGTTATACTGTAAACCATTTAAATACACACAAGTAAGAAACACTAAAAGATTGTGACGGGGTTACCATTTGCTACTGAGCATTTCTATTTCCTTCTCTCTTAGCAGCAGATGCAGGCTTGAGAAGAAAACATTCAAAGGGTGATATTTAGTTCCAGAGGTTATATTTGTCGTTTCTATTACGAGATTAAAGCACATGAGCTCCTTTGCACTCCAGTACTGGTTTTCATGGGCTTTGCAGAATTTGAGGACTCTTAACTGCTGGAAAACAGTCTTAATATATCACATCTGCCAGTAAATGTATCCTTTCATTGAATAGATTTGGTTGTTAAATTTCTTTACTTTATGGAGATTGATGAGATTTACCTTACACTTAGGGCTATGCAAATAATTGATTTTGCAGTTCAGTGACAGAACACAATATTTTGGTTGTTTTCTTGCCAAAATGAAAACCTGAAATATTTCATTTTCTTATTGAAAAGAACATTGAGCTTAACCAGAAACCTAATGTTTTATTTTGTTTTATTTTTAATAAAAACAAAAGAAAACTAAAGATTAGATTCACAAAACCAGCACAGAGGGAAATTTCCATTTTTACCTGTTTTCTCAGTGTTTGGCACTTTTCCATATCACAAAATCTTTGAATTTGAAAGAGATTGTCTAGGCTAAGACCTCTGCTCAAAGCAAAACAAAGCAGATGAGAGCAGCTTAATCTGCAAAGCAGGTTCTATCCAGGTTCATACTTTTTATAGATCTGGAAGTGGACAACCCCTCCATCTTTCATCCCATAAATTTGCAATGTTGCTTAACTTGCACCAAGCCTGAGTGACTGCAGGAAGGTTTAGTAGGTGAAGTGTCACACAGGGACTGGGATATAGGTTGCTAGACTAGTTAATGAAGTGACAATCCTTCTTGAAAAATATTTTGTATTAGGGAACAATGGAACAAGCCTTAGCTATTGTCTTACTTTATACTCTTGCTGCAAAGAGAAGATGGACATTAAAGAAGAGGGAAGGCAGCAGTTTCCACACCATTGAAAAAGGTTATAAAGCAAGCTAGTCATGTTTCTTAGCATAAAACCTTGATTTTTGACTGTTTATTGCTGATTTTCCATGGTGTGATTCTATTTAAAATGAAGAACCTGCTCTTGAGTGGTGAGATGTGATACTGCCACGCGCACTTCCCTCTTGCTCCAGGTCAGCGGAAAGCATGCTTTGTGTTGGAAGAGACTTACATGGGCAAGGAGCCTTGTGCTCCCAGCTCCTGCTGGGTTGCACACTGCTGTATGTTTGTAGCCAACCCTGGATTCAAGGCTGGCTCTAAATGAGATCCTTAAATGTTCAGGGCACCGTGAAGCTATGGTGCTTTGCATCTTTCATTTTATCATGTCTGGTCACAATTGAGCTATGGGAGAAAGATATAACCTTGGCCACCTTGATGCTAATACAGCAGAGGAAAAAGGTACCAAAACGAGCACAGTCTCAGCTGTCACCTTGCTGAACAACAGGATTGATTACTCTTTCCATGCACCCTGCCATTAGCTCTTCCCTGGAGGAGACCAACCATGCCCCATGGGTGTGACCCACTGCCCAGTGGGGAGCAGATCTACTCTGCACGTGCCAAACTGTTACCTGGCACCCCTATTTTTAATAAGGAGGTCGCATCAGACAACCTGCTCCCACACCTGAACTGTTGGACATTTCAAATGGAAAGTTTTGGGGAATGGCTTAGACTGAGGTTTGCTGTGAAAGACAGGAACTGCTTCCTTGACATGACTCTTCTGGTAATGGGG
>VXBZ01011915.1:406037-429770 GCA_013399135.1 Heliornis fulica
GGGGGGGAGGAAGGCTGGATGTCCTAGATGACTTCTCTAAGCCCTGTTTCCTATGGTGATTCTCTTCAGCTCTACCCTGAAACCCCTCACCCTTGTTTCTCCTCCTCCGCTTTATATTCAGCTCTGATGCTGGCAAAATGCACTGTGGGGAACAGCAATTCCAAAGGTCTAGAATGTTGGCAGAAAAAGCACAGCTGAAGGGCAGCTCCTCTACAAGTCCACATAGAATCATGGAGTCATAGAATGTGTTAGGTTGGAAGGGACCTTCAAAGGTCATCTAGTTCAACACCCTGCAGTGAGCAGGGACATCTTCACTAGATCAGGTTGCTCAGAGCCCCCATCAAACCTGACCTTGGATTCCTCCAGGACTGGGGTCTCCACCACTTCTCTGGGCAACCTGTTCCAGTGTCTCACTACCCTTGTAGTGAAGAACTTTTTCTTCCTTTTGTCTAATCTAAATCTTCCTGCTCAAGTTTAAAGCCACTGCCCCTTATCCTATCACCCCATGCCCTCAAAACAGTCCTTCCCCAGCTTTCCTGTAGGCCACTTCAGGTACTGTAAGGCCGCTATAACATCTCCCTGGTACCTTCTCTTCACCAGGCTGAACAAGCCCAACTCAGACTGTCTTAATCGGAGAGTCCAGCCCTCTGATCATCCTCATGGCTCTTCTCTGCATCTACTCCAAGAGGTCCCTGTCCTTCTTGTGTTGAGGGCTCCAGAGCTGGATGCAGTACTCCAGCTTCCTCCTTTGCCACAGTCAGAGCATTCGTTTTGACAGTATCCAAAATCTCTGCAGGATACGATGAATGGGAGAACTGCTTTTTTATTTAGTTTTGAGTTATAGATGAGGAATGTAAGACTGGTATGTCCACCCTATAAAATAGCACTGCAGTGCCCGCAGAAAGAAGAGGAATTTTGTGCACAGCCCCAGATTTTAAGCTTTATTTGTTCAAGGTGTTATGCACACACCTTGGATTGCTGATGTGGGGGCATGGAAGCAGAGAAATGACCCCTCAGACAGCACTTTTCAGTGAGTCATTAGCAGAGATGGATATAGAAGTCAACGACCCATGATGCTGAGGCCTGTAAATTAAACCACTTGTTGCCACTAGGTTTTAAATTTTTTTGTGGTCTCTATTTTAGACATGAGTACAGCACAGTTTATAAACAGTGTTGCAGACATAAACTATAGGGCTTTTTTAAGCAGCTTTACTGAAACAGATAGAAAGTGTTAAAGTTAGTTGCAAGTTCTTCTGATAAGTGATTCAGAAACTGTTGGACTCTACAAAATTAGTCACTTATTAAAAGATGTGAGAATCATTTCTTAATCTATTAATGAATACACCCTACTGTAAAGCATGACTAACTTCCTATAAAAAGAGATCCAAATTGTGGGTGCACCTAGTCACTTTGTTATCTTCCTGCCATAATTCAGTCTCTTTCTGCACAGTGTATGGGCACATCCAGGAACCGAGTCTGCAGGCACTCAGAAATGCTTGGCAAGGGTTAGCAGACTCACTCCTTCAAGAGAAACCTTTTCTCGGAAAGTCTCGCTCTATACTTATTTGGAAGATGGAGAAAACAACAGCAGCCTCTCTCATCTGCTTCCCCAAGCCTAGACCTGTTCCCAGTCATGCTATTAATCTCAGCCTCTTTTTAATTCTTGTGGCTTTTTTTGACCCTGTCTTTATTTTATATTTAGGCCTTTTTCTTGTACTGAGTCACAGCTGGGACTGTCATTTTACTACGGTGAAATGTGTCGACAGGACCAAGAATAGCAGCTGTCTGTCAGACATGCACCTAACGTGTTAATGGAGATACCAAACCTTGGAAACAAAGTGAAAGGCAGCCAAACAGAGAATGGCCAGTGAAAGTCATCTTTAAAACAGCATACTTATTTTTTTCTTCCCTCAAAAAGGCAGTAGAGATTTTTTAAAATGAAGTTCATTGGGACTTGTTGTACCTTGATCTAGCTAAGATAGTGGAATTTAACAGGATAAAACCTCTGCTAGGAAGAGCAGAAGATGGAGAGTTATCTGTACCTCTTCAGCATTACCCCAGTGAGCTATTCCAATTGATACCAACTAAAATCTTGTCCCTTCCAGCTTCATTAAAAATGCATGCATGGCCTGAGAATGTAGCAAATTCCGAAGAACCTGGATAGGCTGGAGAAACAAGCTAACAGGATCTTCATGAAGTTCAATAAGAGGAACTGTCTCAGCCAGGCTCCTCGAGGATCTCATCTGAATTCTCTCAGAGCACAGCTACTTTAGGTTAGCAGGTTCAGTGCAGTAGGATTGCCAATGGCAGAGACCTCTGGGTCTTCAGGTGGTGTCATGCTGGTGTTACTTATCCCATTACTGGCAGTAGGTTATCACTGTTTTCTTCTGGCAGGCAAAAATACCAGCAAGTGGTTTTCAGGCCACAGACTGAAGGAAGTCTTGAGGGATTTAAGAGCAGTTATTATTACTGAGGGGATGTTACCTGATCAAGAGTTGGGCTGAGTCAATACAGAGGCTGATGTGAAATCCAAATCTTTATCTATATGGTGAAGTGGCCCAGCAAAGAAGAATCTGGTTTTCTTCCTACAGGGAGCGTGGTACTGGTGGGCATCACTGTTACCACTGACCTGCAAGTAGCTTTGGAACTTGACTTGGAGGTTCCTCTCCACTCTTCTGAAGAAAGTGATGCAATCTGTGAAACAAATATAAAAATTAATACAGGAAACACAGGAAGGGACAGTAGGTCTGCAACTCATTTTCACAGAATCACACAGAATCACAGAACATTAGGAGTTGGAAGCAACCTCGAAAGATCATCTAGTCCAACCCCTCTGTCCGAGCAGGATCACCTAGACTAGATCACACAGGAACGTGTCCAGATTGGTCTTGAATATCTCCAGAAAAGGAGACTCCACAACCTCTCTGGGCAGCCTGTTCCAGTGATCTGTCACCCTCACAGTGAAAAAGTTTTTTCTTACACTCAGACGGAATGTCTAAGTTCCAGCTTGGACCCATTGCCCCTTGTCCTATCACTGGCCAACACCGAGAAGAGCCTGAATTCATCCTCCTGACACTCACCCTTTACATATTTATAGACATTAATGAGGCCATCCCTCAGTCTCCTCTTCTCCAAGCTAAAGAGACCCAGCCTCCCTCAGCCTGTTCTCATAAAGAAGATGTTCCACTCCCTTCATCATCTTGGTGGCACTGTACTGTACTCTCTCAAGGAGTTCTATGTCCTTCTTGAAGTGAGGGTCCAGAACTGGATGCAATATTCCAGGTGTGGTCTCACCAGGGTAGAGTAGAGGGGGAGAAGGACCTCTCTTAACCTACTAGCCATCCCTCTTCTAATACACCCCAGGATGCCATTGGCCTTCCTGGTCACAAAGGCACATTGCTGGCTCATGGTCATCCTGCTATCTACCAGGACCCCCAGGTCCCTCTCACCTGCACTGCTCTCCAACAGACCTGTCCCCAACCTTTACTGGTACTTGGGGTTGTTCCTCTCCAGATGCAATGCTCTACACTTGCCCTTGCTAAAACTCATTAAATTTCTCACTGCCTAACTCTCCAACATGTCTAAATCTTGTTGAGTGACAGCACAACCGTCTGGTGTGTCAGCCACCCCTCCCAGCTTTGTGTCATCAGCAAACTTGCTGACTGTGCACTCTATTCCCTCATCCAGGTCATCAGTGAATACATTGAACAATACTGGTCCCAGTACTGGCCCTTGAGGGACTCCACTAGTCACAGGCCTCCAGCCAGACTCTGCCCCATTAATGATAACTCTCTGGATTCTTCCCTTCAACCAGCTCTCAGTCCACCTCACTACTCTACCCTCCAGGCCACACTTCCTCAGTTTGCTCACCAGGATGCTGTGGGAGACAGTGTCAAATGCCTTACTGAGACCTAGGAAAACCACATCTACTGCCCTACCATCATCAATCCACCTGGTTATATCTTCATAAAAGGCTATTAGATCAGTCAGACATGACTTCCCCTTGGTAAAACCATGCTGACTGCTTCTAATAACCCTCTTATCCTTGCTGTGCCTAGAGACAGCACCAAAGACAAGTCATTGGAGGAAAGAACCGTCAGTCCAAGACTGTTCCCCTCTTCTGATCAATGAAAAATAATTCAGAAAGGATTCTTTGACACTGGCCTTTCATTATCATCTCTACCTGGGTGAGTGCTTATCCACTTTAATCAGTCTTCTGCTTAATGTTTGGCTATTTTGGATCCCTTTCCAGGCTAGATCAACTTTCCCAAGTACAACATAGGGTCTCTGCATCTCGACGAATTATGGTTTACACTTTGAAGTTGAGACCTTAAAGCTGGGTCTTGCAGCACCTTCATTGCTCAGATGCACAAATCTTTTATTTGATCTGCTAATCAGTTTCTTCACACAGAAGACTTTTACTGAAGCCACAAAGATTTCCATGGTTTTAAGGACCAGCATGTAGCAGTGATAGCTTATAGACGATGACAAATGGTGATTAAGAGAACTCTCAGTATCTGTCAGGAAATTTTCAAATGCCTTGACAAATCCTGCTCTGTGAACCCAAAATATACCAGTATAATTCAGTATAAACTATAGTATAAACTATAATTCAGTAGGTTGGGAGGAATTAGGTAAAAGCAAATAAGAGAATCAACATTAGCCCGCCTGAGTCACTAGTGTTGGGACAAGTTTGAAAGGCTACAGGTCCCCTGGGGAAGGGCACAGATGAAGCAGCTGAAAGCATCTGGGCTGATGCTCTATTGGTTGGTGTTGAAAGATATTAGATCAGGGTTCCAGAAGTTTTCTTCTGGGAGGCCTGTTTAATCACCTGAACATCAGGCCAGGGTCAGATAATGAACTTCAGATGGAATGTTGTTCCCTTCTCCTTAAGTGTGCAATGTAGTGTGCTGTACAAATTTAAGCTGAAGTAGAGCAGGTACAGCAATGTTTTTCCATGTTTGCGGGAGATGTGTGTAGGTGAATTCATGGCCAATAGTTTGAGGCAATCTGTATTCAAAACCTGCCTCACGTGAAGGACTGCGCAAAGGTAGTTCCCAGCACAGATCCGCACATGCCACCTTTAAAGGAGACTCACCCTGATCCCAGAAGTGTCTGGAACAGACCTTGAAGCAGTTTGTTAACAAGGGCTTGAAGGAGTGCTTACGGACAGAAAAGCAGAAATTAAATTCGTTATTGCCCTTTTTGGGACCCAGTCTGAACTCATCCATTTAATACTACAATGCAGTGTTTTGTGGTAGGAAACAGAACAAAAAAAAAGAACAGTAATTTATGCTCTGCCTTTTAAAGAAGGCAAATAGCATCAATAATTACAATCATGTTGCTTTCAATCATATTGAGAAAGAGTGTTCCAACTTCAAGGACACAGTCTCTCTAGTACTGATGAGAGTAGAGTTTGATTCAGTTCTAGACAGTACCATATGAGCATGATGGACATAGTTAATAGACTCTGAGAGACTAAAACCAGGGGAAACCTGAAAGCTTTTGTGAAATAGCACATAGTGATACACCCCACCACTCTTAAGTTGGGTTCAATACTTGGGTCTGGCTGAAAGCTTATTTTTCAGAATGCTATTCAGAGATGGTAAAGTCATTCCTTCTTTCCTTAGCTTGTTCTGCTGATGAAACTTATTTCTCTTTGGAAATTCTGATCTGCAGGCCTCTGACATCTGCAACTGTACATTGGCCTGACAGCATGACTCTACCTCAGATACTGGATAAAAGAGCTGAGCTGAGAATCACAGAATGTTAGGAGTTGGAAGAGACCTCAAAAGGTCATCTAGTCCAACCCACCTGCCTGAACAATATCACACATATTTGTCTTGAATGTCTCCAGAGAAGGAGACTCCACAACCTCTCTGGGAAGCCTGTTCCAGTCACCCTCTGTCAACCTCACAGTGAAAAAGTTCCTCCTTATATTAAGATGGAACTTCCTATGTTCCAGCTTGGACCCATTGCCCCTTGTCCTATCACTGGCCAACACTGAGAAGAGCCTGGATCCATCCTCCTGACACTCACCCTTTACATATTTATGAACATTAATGAGATCACCCCTCAGTCTCCTCTTCTCCAAGCTAAAGAGACCAGCTATGTGTTCCCCTGAGCCTGCAAGTGGTTCCTTGAAAGGCAAGTTCCAAAGCATCACCTGGCACACAAGATGCCTGCTGCTAATCAGAATTATCTGAAATACTGAAAGTATGTGAAATACTAGACTTTCAGCAGAAAAAAAAAATCAGATCAATTCACCCTGCAAAGAGTTAAATCAGGCAACACAGTTAATAACTAAAAAGTGTATTATATTTATGAGCCTGTGTTCATAACCACCACTGTCAACTGATTATACCACGTGCCAGTAAATAACAGGCAATGTTGAGATCACACTCTCCTATTATTAGAAACATAATAGTCATATCTTGTTTAAAAACCTGTTTTTAAATCTGTTGCCACCTGGAAAACTAGACTAAACAGATCAAGAGTTAAGGTTATCTACAAATATTCTGGGCAGAAACATAATTAGAACTGTAATTAGGATTATCATTTAGTAGGCAATGTAGACAAGCATGAGAAGATAAGCCACTATCAGTTGCTGTTGAGGGCTAAAGTGATTATTAAGCTTGTAAGTTTGGGCCATGTGTTTTCCTGGCAATTTAGAAATAATGTTGAACAGCTTCCAAAAACCCAAGGCAGGACTGCAGGTTGTTTCTTCTAAAAAGCATTCCCAGCACAGCACCATCAGAAGACAGGTAAGGTGCTTGCATGTACCAGAGCCTGCTTGCAGCTTCAGCACCAGGGCAGTGGAGCATGGAGGATGAGGCTGTAGAGCGGGGCATAAAGCTGCTTGTTGGGCAGCCCCTCTTGGTGTGACCCCTCCTTAGGGCCCATGTTTTCCACCCACACTGAAAGACACTTATATTAACAGGACACAAAGGTCCCAGCACTGCTGCACAGCACCTGAGAGGTCAGGTTGAAGATTTCTCTCTGCAATAAGAAGAAATTCCAACCTAAGATGGAAGAGCAAAATCATTTTACAGCAAACCACAACAAGCAGGTTGAGACCTTAAAGGAATATGTTGCAGGATGTGTAATAGTCAGGCGGAGGGCCTGTGCCCCTGCAGTGCATGGCTGGAGGACATGCGGGAACCCCATTTGGAGCATCTCCCAGACTGCTGTAAGGTGACAGCAGAGGGCAGCCGGCTCTGCAACACCGGCTGTCCTTTCCCCCATGCTCCCACTCACCTCTGCCAGTGAGACAGGCAACTCCCCTTACACTTCCCTGGAGCTGCATTTCCCAACTTTCTCAGGCCTTCACCATTCCCACCTCCACTGCCATAACCTCTTGCCACATGGAAACGCACATGATACTGAGACGTGCATGTTTCCACTCCGCTCCCCAGCACCCGCAGGGGAACTGGTGGCACTTTATCTGCAACTCAATGTCCACATTGCACCAGGGGCACTGGGGAGTACCCTACAGTGACCTTCCAACATGCAAGAAATTGCTGGCAAAGAGCAGCTTGGTGCCACAGGCAGATGGCAGAGGTCATGTGGGTTATAAGTTCTAATGTGGCTGTCACTCGTTCGAACAGGCTGACTAATCCAGAAGGCACATGCAGCTTCCAGCAGCCCTCTTTCTGCTTCTGTGGCTGCAATCAGCCCAGTAGAGATTAGGAGGGAGTCAAGAAAGCAACAGGTTAGAGGAGGTTGATGAGCTCTTCCCCAAGTAGTCACATTCCTTGGAGCAGACCAAGCACTCCTATCGAATGGAGGAACCAGTAGCAGCCCCTTCATTCTTTGAAGTTGCTGATGTTTTGCAGTTTGCTGAGCTGCTTAGTGAGAAACCTTCATTTTGTTTCCAGAAACAGAAATAAATTGAGTCAGAACTTTCTTTCCTTCAGATAACTGATCTTTTTCCTTCCTCTGGAAATGCTCAATGGACCTGTTATTATCTGTGTGTGTTTACTTTCCAGGAGGCTTTGCCACGTTTGCAAACTCTGTGGATTTTTTTACCTTAAGCGTCTCCACAAAATACACAGAGAGCCCGGAGCCAGTCCCTGGGTAAATCTGCTCCATAGATAGAGGGAACGTCCCTCCTCATGGCTTTTTCTTGTTTCTGTTTTGACATTTTATCTTCCTCCACGCTACATGAACAGGAAGCTATAGGGGCAGCCACAAATCTTCTCTCTGTCTTACATCCTTCAGCTCCACTATTTTTAAACTGTCAGTTGTTTTTATACATGTGCCTCTACATTTATGGGATAAAATGAATATGGCAGAATGTCTCTTATTACAAATTCCTTTGTGTATAAGAAGACCAAGTGCTGTTCCCCTTATTCCAGCCTAGCCAACAATCTTTACTACTCTCAATTTATAGTAACCGTAATTCCAGAAGATCCTCGGATACCTCACAGTGTTTTTTCAGCATGAATAGGTTTTACAGCTGGGCGAGGTCTTACATTTCAGATAAATTTATGCTTAAACATCTGCTCTTAAATGTCCTTCAGCTAGTTGAGGTGGCTACAAATCCATCCACAGCACCCACTGGAAGATATAAAAAACCTACTACCCTAGTTTAACATGCCAAAGTGTTTGTTATTCCACCAACAGTCTGGATAGCAGGAAAGAAGATGTCAGGAAACCTTAGATTCATGTCAGACCTCTCCATTTCTGGTTATTTCTCAGTAGTAGAGAAGAGCTCAGCGTTGCTGTGAAGAACCGGTCTTGCAGTTCCTATCAGGTAGAAATGCAGCCTCACTTATTTCTGCTTGCTCTAGAACTTTAGAAAAGGTGTTGATAAAGCTCAGTGTGGCAGGCTGGCCCTATGCACATAATAAAAACTAGCCCTTGACACAAGCGCGTAGCTAAGAGCTGAAACCTACCAAAGATCGTATAAATGTTTCCCTTCACTCCAGTGAGAAGTGCCTTGTTTGAGATACTAGGGAAACACATCTGTAGATATCACTGGTTCACTGAATTGCTAAATATTTTCCCTTGCACATCTTTGCTGGTTTAAACAACAAAAAAAAAAATTAGCAGTGTATTGATGCAGACCTAAACATAGTTGTATCTCAGCATCTTTGATGTTGGTATTTCCAGTAAGAGAGTCTATGTAGCCTTCTTTAAATCCAAAGGCACAAATAAAATCCTCGTTACACAAAATTTCACTCTGATAGATTTCTAGCATTAATATATAACAGCAATTTCATTAAGTCAAAGAAGTCAGGTCTGCGATTACGAAATTATATACATTTTGTTACAGTAATTATGTACATTGAAAAACAGAAGTCTTTACATTGGAAAATGTAAGCTTCTGTAGGCTGGTCTCATTGGGGTTCTGTAAATGCTCAAAATAGTTTTTATTTACTATGCCCCAGCTTCTTTTTTTTTTTCCCTGCCAGCACATTTAAACATGAATAGTACTTTTTACAATGTTATGGAGTTTCTACATCCACAACAGAGCCAGATTCAATCTCATGGTCTCTTTGAGCGTTTTATACAGTGATATTCTTCTTTAATCAGTTCATTCAGTGTTGAAATAAAGCTAGCACCTCGCATGGGCTGGACAGTCACGGAGTAGACTGGTGGAGCTCCAGGTGGAGTTACACCAACTGACACTTAGCAAGGTTACAGCTCTCAGAACCTAAAATCTCTGCAATAAAATACCGGAGCGCCACACAAAACCAATTGAAGTAATTTGGATTTTTCCCATTATCTTTAACAGTACATGTATTAAGCTGACACTTTTTTCTCTCCTTTACTCTCAGCAAAATCCTCTCCTTTGGTGCACACTGTGGCTTTCTTGTATGTGATGAAGAGCTGTGTAAGACATTCCCCATTATTCTTTATTGATTCTTTTGTAGGCTTTTGCTGGCGTGTAGGGTTTCTGTGGCTGCTACAAGTGCAGAACTGGCAGAAGATACTACACTGTGGATGAGAAAAAAAACAAGCAATGTGTCTCAGTAAGAAGAATTTCCACATTGAATACTCACATTGAATACTCTCCGCTTTGCCAACCTGCAAAAATGTCACTGTTTGGAAAGAATAGATCTCTGTCACTTTCTTTCAAAACTTATTGGGTATTTTAATAAAAATAGACTGTATATAATATTAAAAAAAATCTTTTGTGCAGCATTCAGAGTCTAGACGTAAGTTATAAAACTAAAAACCGTCACTGAGTTTGTAAACAAGCCTTAAATCCGTGGCTGAACCTGCTCTGATTTCAGGGTTATGAAGTCACACTGTAGAAGAGCAAAATTGGAACCTGAATGCTACGGTAGGCTAAGCTCAGTCTAATCAAATTCATTTAACGCCATTATTTTCTTCCTCATGTATCACAAATGAAAACAATGGAGTCCTCTTGGCAGGAGGCCAGCCCAAAGCCATCTATTACCCTCCATCCTGAAGTTCTGTAGAGGAGAACAGGGCAGCTGTCCTTATGGTAATTGATATTAATGACTGAGGTTGGAGCCCATCGAGCCAGCTCCGGACTTAACAAAGAGAAACTCCAGCCCAGCTCTGTAGCAACAGGGACAGAAGTAGTATGAAGACAAATCAGTGAAATGGGAGTAGAACAATACTGTCCTTCTACTTTTAAATTTATTTTGTCTTGGAAATTATTGAGATGGGACATCAATATACACTAAATGAGAAAAAAAAATTACAGTTGAAATTGGCAGTATCTCGCTTTGTGATTTTTTCTGCCATCTCCTCCACTGCCTTTGGATTAGCTGGAAAAGCTAGAGGTGGGGATGCCACCTCCCCAGTGTGGGGGAACAGTTGCAGGGTGGAGGGGGCTGCCTCTCCAGGCACAATGCCATGCAGGGTTGAGCTGCCTGCAGGCTCAGCCCCGGCAGCTCCCCAGCAAGCCCTGGCTTGAGCCCAGGTCCTGCCCCAAACTCCATTCCCAGGCTTCTTAAGACATTCTGGGTAAGGTCATTTTCAGTGTCTTGTGAAGCCTGTGCTAATTTAATCAGATGCCTGCAGATTTCACATATTTTTGTGTGCTTGTGCAATGCTGAACATTAGCTCTTGCTTTCAAATTAGTGGGTGCAATTTTAACCTGCAGAACCAGTGATTTTGCACTGGTGAAAACTGCAGGGACTTTACCTACTTAATTTTACTTGTAATGGCCTCTGCTTATTTGCTGTCCGGTTTACCCTCTTAACAGAGTAGCATGTTAAAACGAGTCCGTTAAACTGCCGAACCCTCCTCCTGTGGAAACTGAACGCACTCAGTGGCTCCAGGTTGAACAGAGAGGATGGAGAGGCAGCCCTCACAGTATAAGAGTGTTTCTACCCAGGAGCAATATTTTGTGCAGTGTTGCTTGGTTTACTTTTTGACAGGCTTTGGTTTTCAGTTCACTAAGGGAAAAGAGGTCAAGGGGACAACCGGATGTGAGGGGCCTCTGTCATATCAATGTGGGACAAGCTGCTGCACTGTGACCCTGGTAGTGACACACCACGGAGTGCTCTCTCACGCCTAGCTTGGTTTCCCTGGTCTTAATGTGTTATTTTCTCTTTCTGCCTTATTCTATTTTTAGCTTTTTTTTTACCCTTAAGTCCCAAAACTGTCTTTCAGTGAGGGTGGCTGCAAAAAAATCCAACACTGCTGGGCTCCAAAATCCCACCACAGAGCAAATATCCAGCAAAAATTCCTGGTTTAGGCGATTTTTAGGCCACTATTTCAAAATGCTTTCTCACTGTGATCCACAATGGGCAACTAGCATCTGTGGGACAGAGACAACCTTCTTGAGAGGCAGAAATGATGTCAGCAGAAGATTCATTCACTGGAGGATCAAGCAGATCATGAGAACAGTGATTAGCACATACCGCTGTCCTCTGTCCTGGGAGTGTTGTCTTTTGACCACTTTATCATCAAAGTGTTGAGAAGTTCAGCATTGCAACACAAGCTGTATGTTAAAATCAATGTAGTGTCTATGTTGTTCATGACTAAAACACTTTCCTAAACAGGTCTTTGAGAAATACATTCTCTTCTTGACCCAATTCTCTTCAAAAGACAGAGATACGTTCAAGTGTATCACACTTTTGAAATTAAAACAGCACTCAAGCTTGCTCTATAATTTGGTGATATTCCCTTCAAATATTCCCTGCTTTTGCACCTTTGGAGTTTTTTAGCATAAAAGGAAAAAAAAGATGAAGTCTTTCAAAGAAGAAATCATATCTACATTCCCACTTTTAAGGACAAAAGCAAATCCCCGAGCTATTACAAAAATATCAATGTTTGAAATGCTCTTCTTTTCCCAGCCTCTTCTCTACTGTCACTCCTCTGAAGTCCAAATAACACCAACCATTTGCTCAATATAATTTTTTTTTGGCTGATAATTATTTAATGATAAAAAACATCTGAAATACCAAGACCAAATAACAATTTGATTCCAACAGTTGCCTTTAAGTGACTGACACAACAGATTCAAAACCATGCTATAGTCTCCAAGGAGAGGGAGTAAGGTTACATTTCACAAAGTAAATACTCACCTAGTAAGGGAAACACCATGACCAGGCAGGTGATTTTCCCAAGATGAAGCTCATCAGCTGCACTATTTTTTATTTTTTTTAAGATCATGGAGCAGATCCTCCTCAAAGATATTTCAAAACATACAGAAGACAAGAAGGTGATTGTAGAAAGCCAATTGATCTTCACCAAGGGCAGATCACTCCTGACTAATGTAATGGCTTTCTAAGATGGATTGACTGCATCAGTGGACCAGGGAAGAGCTACAGATTTCGTCTATATGGCCTTCTGTAAGGCCTTTGATATGCTTCCTTTCCCACCCAACATTTTTATCTCTAAACTGAAGAGATATGAATTTGATGGATGGACTGATAAATGGATAAGGAATTAGATGGATGCCCATCTCCATATCTCAATGTCCAAGGTTTGATACTATGAAATATATTCTTATATAGCAGGGTTGAACGCAGCCTCAGCAAGGTGAGTCGTTGCAGCTGACGTGCCTGAGGGAAGGGATGCCATCCAGATGGACCTTGATAGGGTTAAGGACTGGGTCCATTTCATGGGCAGTGAAGCCCACAGTATGCCAATGCCATCTCCTGGGAACCCTTCCCAGGACACTCATACATCTCAGCTCTCCAAAATCTAGAAATGTCTTGTGGTTGTCAAACATGGAGATATTGGCTATGCTTTGTGGTGTAGGAAAGGTTACTCTCTGTACTGAATTTGCATGGCAAGGTTTTGGTTACAGGGTGGCTACACGGATGGCTTCTGTGAGAGGCTGCAAGAAGCTTTTTCCATGTCCAACAGAGCCAGTGTCAGCCAGCTCCAAACAGCAACAGTGGTAGTGCCTCTGGGATAAGGGGAAAGAGCTGCCATGCAACAGGAGTTGCAACCAGAGAGAGGAGCGACAGGATGTGAGGGGAACAACCCTACAGACACCCAGGTCAGTGAAGGAGGAGCAGGGAGGAGGTGCTTCAGATGCTCCAGCAGAGATCCCTCTGCAGCCCATGGAGGTTTACTGTGGAGCGGATATTCCACTACAGCCTCCGTAAAACTCCACACCCAAAGGAGGCTGTGGGCCTGTGAGAAGACTGTGCTGGAACAGACTCCTGGCAGGACCTATGGCCCTGTGGAGAGAGGAGCCTATGCTGGAGCAAGTTTGTTGGCAGGACTTGTGACTCCATGGCGGACCCGTGTTGGTGCAGTTCATGAAAAACTGCAGCCCATGGAAAGGACCCATGTAGAAGTTGGTGGAGAACCTGTGGCTGATACCCCACACTGGAGCAGGGGAAAAGTGTGAGGAGTTCTCCCCTGAGGAGGAAGGAGCAGAAGAAATAATGTGTGATGAACTCACCACAACCCTCATTCTCCACTCCTCTATACTACTCTGAGGGATAAGGTAGAGAAAATCCAGAGTAAAATTGAGCCTGGGAATAAGGGAGGGGTGAGGGGAAGGTGCTTTTAAGATTTGGGTTTATTTCTCATTACTCTGATTTCATTAGTAATAAATTGAACTAACTTCCTATTTACATTGGTGGTTTTGTTTTTTTTTAAGCACTGTGAACACTGAAGGCACCATATAAATGTCACCCATCTGCCTATGTTTTTCTAAGCAAAGGTGGATTTGTTTCACTTTTGCTGTAAAAGGATATTTGACAAGTAATGAAGTGGTATCTTGGCGTAAGAGACAGGCATGTTATAACCTGGGTGTAAATCTTAAAGCTCACACAAAAGAGTGAGGCCACAATTTCACTACTAGTGTTCAGGTTTTCATCTTACAAATAGGTCCCAGCCTAACATTTTGTCTGATCCATGACCACAAAAGAAATTCTGGGTGATGACTGCCCTTTAAAGCCTGGAATCTGTGTTACAGGAGCTGCAAGAGAGGTGTAAAACCCATGTCCTAATTGATTAGGATTTCACTTCAGATTAGAGTAGATTGTTAGTGAAGAAAAAAATAGATTACACATCATGTTTAACTGTGCTGATGAAAGCCTGTCAAACACCTTTTCACACAGAACTCTTCCCTCCAAATAATGTGATAGATACACTTCTTGGAGCATCACCTTCCAGCTAGACTTCACAACATGAGAATGATATTAATGCAATTAGTAGGTCTACACGATTACAGAATCAGTAGTGAATTTAAGTGCATTTACAGTATTAGAAAGGTCATAAATAGCAAGCACCAATGTTTATCTTCATATCTTAGAAGATTTAAATACTATTAAAGTGAGCATTGAAGCAAAGTTTTTACCACCTCCTTGAAACATCCCTCTGAAAGTCCATTGAAAAAGCCTGTTAAAGGTCTGGGTTTCACTGGACTATGATTCCCATCAAAATAATTTAATTCCCGCTGACACTGACTTTTAGATCCCTTGTCCACAGAGGTTTAGAGACATGGCATAGAGTCTCCAGAGAAGGGAAGCCCTTCACTTATTTTTTGGCTGCCAACAAAATGGCCTAGAGGGTATAGCCTACAAGCTATATTGCAGTATTTCAAGCCCATTGTCACGTCTCAAGGGTGAATTGAGTTAATGTGTAATTTTGAAGAAACAGCTTCTTTCCTGAAAAGGTGAGGGAACAGAGTCCTATGGTATTACTTTGTAGCTGAGTTTATTCACAGTTAAACAACTGATAGAATTTAGATGATTTTTTTTTTTTTTTTTTTATGGCTGGATTTCACTGTCCACATGCTAGTTATTTCTTTGCTTTGTGGCTTAAACTGCTTTTAGTTACTCTATCTCACTAACACCTCAGATGAAACACAGGTTTTCACATTGCTAAGGTTGGGTCTGGGAAAATAGTGCAATGAATTTTGCTGATGTAGATTTGGAAAGCTTAAGTGCAGGAGTTCGGTTTCTACTCCCTTGGCACAAGGTTTCTGAAATTACTGAAGCCCTGCCAGTGTAAGACAGGAGCAAATTTTTTCCCCTGATGTTTTTTATTTGGTAGAAATACACACTAGCAGGAACTCAAAGTCCCTTTTCTTGTAAAGACGTGATGTGCAAAATGTTAGGCTATAGAGTTACCTGGCATTACAAAGCCAGGTAGAGTCCAGTGAGTTCACAGCAAGATGGGAACAGTGGCTCATTCACGTCACAGGTATATGCTATTTTTGGCATCCAGTTGACTTTTCCTTATTAGGAAAATAAAAACTATTCAAATAGGAAGTTCTTCTTGCTTGATATATATCCAGATTTGGCTGCTTTCACCTGCAAAAACTTATTTTTTAAAAAGTCTGCAGCACTGTGCTTGAGGCTGGTTCATTTCCATCTCTGCCTCTGCACTTCTTCTCTAACTGTGGAAACGGGTTATCCCTTGGGAATGATGATGGATCTGGTTATGTGCCCAGAGGAGGAGTTAAGGCAGACAAATGAAGGATGGTGAACACACAGACTTAGTTTGACTTTCCCTAAGCACAGCACATATGCACGTACAGAGATGGCCACTCATGGTAGGGGCTACAGGGACCCCACATCTAGGCAGTGTATCCATATCACTCTCAACATTTCCTTCCTACAAAACCTCTCCACTTGAACTCTCAAAACAAAGCTCTGGAGCTGCCTGGGCCAAGGATTTTCAAAGAACTGAGACAATGTTAATTTTGTGCCTTCCACAGAGATTAAGCAGAAATGTTTTATTAGCAATGTCTGGAAATCTTGTTCTGGCTCTCTTTTCTTGTTTTAACTGAATACAGCATCTGAGCAGCACAACAAAGCCCAGTTGAGGGCAAATCAATCCTAACAACATCACTCCAAGATGGTTTCTGCTCTATCCATACCAATCCATTTTTGCACAAAAGTAGCAACGTACTAAATTAATACCTACTGACGCACATCAGCATAATATATAAGCAGTAAGAAAAGCTGTGTCAGTCTATTCTTTATAGACTTTCTGAGGAGATGAGATTACACAGTTATTGTACAACATGACTTTTCCTTATTAGGAGAATTATATCCCTTCCATCGGAAAGCATCTCTTGGTCACCTCTTAAAGTACTTCAGATTTTTTGCCAGTCCCTTCTTGTTATTTAAAAGGAATACAATTCACATCCATAATGGTCATGGGTTGTTTCCTGGACTAGATCTCTGTCAGGATGACAGGCGTACATTATACGAAGCGCAAGCATCAGTGAAATCGTGCAAGGCCAAGTGTAGCTCCCACTTTGTTCTGAATGAATGGAATGATAAATGAAAGATGTAAAGCTTTTCATTTCAGTATGTGTATTTATGGTCCCAGCAGGAGATGATGTCCCTTCCAGATTCTCTTAACACAGAAAGTGGAATTGAATTTGGTCAAAATCATTCAGGAATTTTTTACTTATATTGAACCTAAACTCCTTTCAGAAAGTTTTATTTGGTTTAACCAGAAACAAACAGGAGCGATTTCATCCACAGCTATGCTTGAAATGGAACTGACCCAAAATAGATGCTCCTTCAACTTTCCATATCACAGATAAGATTTTGCATCTCTTGAGCACTGCAAGACCCAGACCTCTTGTGAGATTTGCATTGAAACAGATCTTAGCTGTAGTTGTTCCAGAGTATAAGTATTGCTTTACTCTGGTGCCCTATTTAAAGACTGATGACTTGATGAAAAGGGGAATTCATCTCTCAGAACTGGACATTTGATTTTAGCTAGCTCTTCTCCATTCACAGAGATAAACACAGGAACACCCAGGGGAAGATTGGGTACAGAAAGTGCCCAAATGACTACTTTAGACACATTTCATGATTTTCAGGGAAAGTTCAGTGAAAATTTCAGTTGAAAGGTCTATACATGTACTGACACCTTTTTGGTGTTTCAGCCAACTGCTTCTTTGTTCCATCTCTTTCCAGCTGACATCTTCACTCCTCCCAAGGCACCTCTGGGCAGTAGGAAGAGTTTTGTGATGCGACCAGCTTCAATGCCATGTGGAAAGTTCACTTTTTTCAAAGGATGGCTCTTTTTCCTCTCTTTCATCACAAACTGGCAACACCAGTCTGAACAAAGCCAATGGAAAATATGCACTGTAAAGTCATCATGAACTAGCAGAAGAAGGGACAGAAGGAGATTGTTTGAATTTTATTTTAATTCCAATTTCCACGATTGTATGAAAACAGGATGGTGAGAATCTCTCTCGCCTTTCTCCTCAACTCTTGTCCCATCTGCAACTAGTCAAGAAAAGATTACAAAGAAAGAATGGTCTGTTCAAACTTGTTTGTCCATGAAAATATCTGTTGCAAGAATAGTTTTTTCTGTCAAAGATCTCAAATGCTTCATTTTACCAGCCAGATTGGTTGAATGCTGTGAAGTAGTTATACACAAATAGTTGAATTTTTTTTTTTTATTGAATCCACTTTAGATATGTTTGCATCTTCTCTGGTTTTGCTTTCCACAAATATTCATCAATTCAATTTTTTTTTTTTAGAAAAAGGCCCTTATCAAAGTAAATATTAAGTATGAGCACTCATATGTGTGTGCAAAGGAAATTTTACATTGCCTTTCTGTAAGGCTTCAGAAGAACACAAGTGGCATGCTTATTCCTGCTGTCAAGGAGCAGTAACAATGCAGAGCAACTGAACTGACATGCCCAAACTGAAAAAGCCAGGTCTTATTTCAAGAGTGAAACTTTAGTTCCCCTAAATTCAATACGAGAATGCCCACACATCTGTTTGACAAGATTTTATCATACTTGTAATGGGCCAAGCCTTTTTTGCCTAAGAGTTAATTAATACTTAATAAATTCAAGAAAATCCCTTTATAATTTGGGGACCTTTAAATAGCACAGAGTAAGCAAATCATTCTTTTCCATTACTCTTCCAGATTTGTTTCAGATGAATTTTGGGCTGTGTCACTGCCAAAAGATGTTTTGCCAGCCCTGGCTATGCCCTCCCATCCCATCCCTTACACCTGGCACTTTGGGTGTTTTGTTTAGCTGTACTGGTGAGCTGACCCAGCAAGAAAAAAAAAAACGGGGTGTGAGGTTGTTTTGACAAAGATTATTTCCATCATGATGAGCACCCCTGATCCGTCTGGCAGGTTGGGCATGCAGAAAGGTGTCCATAGAAGGGAGGTGGCAGGAACACTGGGTCTGGGGGGCACCATGGCATGAGACTACCTCTAAATTTCTTTTAAGAAAACAACATAATCCCTTGGCAATAATGACCCTGAAGTGTGGAAAGAGGCTCCTATAGCTGCTATTTATGACTCTTCTGCTTATCTTGTCTCAAAAAGGGGGAAAAAGTAGGGAGACTATTTGAGTTTTCAGTGCTAGATGTGGAGTGTTAGGGCAGCAGGCTACAAAGCAGTATGCAAACACCATACAGCTTCATAAAATTATATTTTCCATCCCTTTCTCAGAGTTGGAGAGGCATGTTCTGCTCCTTTCTAGTGTTGCTAACATTTCTTAAAACAGAGAGGGAGGTTTCACACACCCCCCCCATGCTTCCCCCTTGGGGTGTGCCTGTGCTCCAAGGGGGCTGCAAACCCCAAAACCAGCTGGTGCCACAGGGAGTCTGGGGCTCTGCACTATCTATCCACTGTGCCATGTTGCAGCCTGATGGGGAAGATCTCTGTCCTCCTTTCCCTGCTCCTACAGCACAGACCGCCAGGCTGGTTCCCTCCCCTGCTTTCCAGTGGACAAAGAACACGCTGCCACTGAACTCAGGTGGGTGTTACTGGGTTCACAGCTCTGTTACCTATATTACATCCAGATACTGTGACACTTATGATCCAGTATTGCGCTGGGCCCCCAATACAAGAAAGATGTTGAGAGCTGTTGGAGAGGGTTCAGAGGGGGGCACGAAGATGATCAGGGGGCTGGTACACCTCCCCTGTGAGGACAGGCTGAGGGAGCTGGGCTTGTTCAGCCTGGAGAAGAGAAGGCTGTGGGGGGACCTCATTGCACCCTTCCAGTACTTAAAGGGAGCATAGAGACAGGAAGGGAATCAGATTTTTACAAGGGTAGAGAGTGGTAGCACAAGGGGAAATAGATTTAAGCTACAGGAGGGAAGGTTTAGATTGGCTTAATTATCAGGGGGAAGTTCTTCATGGAAAGAGTGTTGAGGTGCTGGAACAGGCTGCCCGGAGAGGTGGGGGATGCCCCAACCCTGGAGGTGTTCAAGTCCAGATTGGATGGGCCCTGGGCAACCTTGTCTAGATGCAGGCCTGGAGGTTAGTGTCCCTGTCTGTGGCAGGGGGGTTGGAACTCAATGAACCTTGGGGTCCCTTCCAACCCAGACCATTCTGTGATTCTGTGTGATTAGGAAAAAGCCCCCAACTGCCTCTCTCAAATGTGAGTTTTGAAGTCAGTGCCTCCACAGAAGCAGGGCAGCCACCTCTTTCCACTACCAGTGTAAACCCCTTCTGCATCAGGATGTTAAACCTTTGGCTTTTATCTAATCTTGCCCATCCACCCCTTCCCACCATTTGCTATCAATATCTCCACAGCTGTAGATGTGTTTTGCCAGAGCCCAACTTAGTAATTTCAGGGTCCCACAGGAATAGTGTTTCTAGACCCTTATAATTTTCCATTGTGCCTCTGTTGAAATAGAGAATACTGGAAGTCTTTTATGGAGGAGGCTTATAAAATATGAACATCTGTTTGTTATGAAACTTAATGCTGACAGCTTGTAAGAGCCATCTAGAAAAACATTTAACTCAAAGTGTTCTTTGTGTCTGTTGGAACAAAAGGTTTATGTAGGTATATTGGAGGAGGCATCTCCTTCAGATAAGATTCATTTCAAGATAGTGTCATTAGGGGCTTGGAAAAGATTCAAATCAAAGAATGTGAATTCCCCTGAGACTCCTCTCCAAAGACCACTTAAAATGCCAGATTTTCTTTGTTCAGGACCAGTATCACACATGTTTTGTTACCTGGATATGCCTGCATTTCTTCAGTTTTGGCTTTCTACTGTCTGAGATGGTTGCATTACGAAGTGAAAATCACTGGCATTCAGCAGCTGCATGCGATGGTTCACAAGGTTATGTGTCAATACCGTGTGACTATAAAGAGATGCCTCAGATAGGTTAATTCCAATAGAAAGCTAACAGCATACTTATCTCTGAAGTGATGTTATTGAATTGCATTTGATGTAGCAGCCTGGTTTATACCTTGGTTTACATTGTACCTGTTTAATAAGCAGTATGGGAACAGGGAAAGATTAAAGAGTGAACTTTGTTCAAGGCATTCTTCAACTCATCCATGTATCCAAGGGGATGAGAGAGTTACTCTTTTCAGAAACGCATCTGTCATATTAATAGACCGTTTGGTACACTGCCATATGTGAGTGTCAGATATTGCCAAAGGCAATAATATATTGTTAATAGTGGATCCTAGAAATTAGAAATGGAAGAAGCTTATTAGATTTACAGTCTGCCAGTCTGTTGATATACTGCTAAATGACTTTCTCTAGTGTGTTCTGCAATTGCATTTTAAATAAGCCCAAAGTTAAACTCTGTTAGTCAGCCATCAGGGCTGAGGAACTCAGAGCTGGAGGAAATGTGCAGGATTTGCTCCCAGTGGAAATAATATTTTTATGCTGAAACTGATTATTGTCTTGCTATTGATTTAAATGGATCCAAGAAGACTCAAAATTGTCAAAGCCGAGTCTCAAAAATAAAGTGCAAAACAAAACATGCTCTTGGTGTTTTAAAGTAGTGCTGACATACAGTTGGCACACACATTGGCTCTATGCTCCTCAGGTATTTTTGTATTTCTGTAACAATTCATGTACTTTTTTCCCCTTTCTCCTTTTGCTTTATGAGCAACCAAGAAAAACAGGAGAGAGTACAGGAGACAGAAAATAACTGCATCCCACAACCAGAGTTAAAAAAGGAAAGTTTCTTCTAACCTACTTTAGTTGGCTTATCTCAGGTGTAACTTGAAACAGTAGGAGTTTGAAAGGAAGACTGAACAGAGTGTGATTTTTAAGGTTTCAAGGTCTGCTTGAAGGGATGGTGCAAATTATTTCAGGTTAAACTGACTGTGTGTGCAAACTGACAGTTTAAACACTGGTGTAAACAAAGCCATTCAAAACCATAAGCACAACATAGACCCTAACACATTGTCTTCCACACCATTGTACAAAATGTCAGCTTAGTAAATACCACATTTTTATATAATTTACTATTTGTCTGGCAAAGAAAACCACTAGTGACATGGATGATCTCTGCTCAAAGTGGCTGGATCACACATGGGCAGATTTATTTGTGAGGTAGGAGTACATATGCACGCAGGACAAGCAATATATCCAGTTATTAATAATGCACTGATATGATTATTCCTGAGTCTGTCTGGTCTGGCTATCACCGAGCTCCCAAAAATGCTATCTTTCAACTGCTTGTAGCTTTGAAAGCCTTAAATCCCCAAACACACCCAAGAGTGTGGCATAGGTTCATCCTGGAGAGTATCACAGCCATACCAGCCAGGAGACCTGTGGAAATGCACTGTAGTCCCCTTTCCGTCCCCAAAAATGTAACGAGGCAAGGACGTGCGCCCAGGATTTATCCTCACAAACTTCTTTGTTGGCTGCTTTACCAGTCCCAAAACACCTCAGAGATGCACCCCCAGTTTTCAGCCTAGTTATGCCCTCCATAGCATAGCACAGAGTCAACTGCACTCTAGCATGTTACCACATTATACGAGATTAATTTCTTCACACTAAGCCCCCTTCTAAATGAGCCAGGCTTCAGAAAATGAGAAACCACAAAAATACCTGAAGCAATTTACTTTTTATCGACATGATTCTACCAACTACAAGTGCCAGTTTAAATTAAAACTAGTTCCAAATGATCAAAAGATGCACAGCTATCCTACTGCTTGCAAAGCTCCTCTCGCTCGTGTTGTTTTGAAAATAGGAGTAGATGAAATCCAAGAGATTTCTTGCAGCCTTCTGGCTGTATTTAAGGCTTCAGGGAATGGGTCTTCAACACAGTTTCAAACCACAGCGTAAACAACAGTTCTTGTTAGCAAGAAAAATTAGAGAATTTTAAAAGATCAGGTGAAGAATTTAAATATAGAACTCTTGATCTTCCTGTAATTATTCAATATATTATAGTTTATGTTTAGTCAGAGAAAAGCTCATGATGAACACACTTGCAGGAGAGACAATTATTGAGCAGAAGAGGCAACAAAGTGAATTACTGATTTCTTTGCTTTCTGAATAATCAGTCTTGGTTATTTACAAAACATTCCCCAGGGACATCACTTAAATTAATGTTACTGAAGTAACATTCTCTAACAGTGCAAATGATTATATTTTTGTGTTCTTTTCACAAAAAATCATCAGAATAGCTAATTCTATGCAGCAGGGAGGAAAATTAATCTGTGGTCACTGATACACCATTTTGCTTATGTTTTTCTTCATTTTCTACTGGCAGTATTCAGGGAGTAAGGGTTGGCTTATACTCTTTGACTGTTGCCCTCATTTTGGAGAAACAGGGTGTCTTGGAGTGTGTGTAGCTCAGACCAATGTGAGAGATGATCAGGACCAGTGTGGTTTCTGAGGCTTCATGAGCATCTGCAATGTGCTGTCTCCTTCTGCAGCCACCTTTGTGCACATCCTAAGGAAGAGCTTGTGTCCATCTCTAAAAGTGTCTGTATTCAGCAGAAATCTTGTTTGCCTTTCCTTGAGCTCCACAAAGCTCAGCAGGACTCTACAGGGTGACTCAGAAGCTACTTAGCCATACTGAGAAACTTAATGGGCAGTTATCTGAGGCAAGTCTGCCTTGCCTCTCATTTCAGGGTGTAAACTGTGAGTGGTCCAAACAAGGTGAACCATACTAGAAATACACTGCTAAATGGGCTGTTTTCAGAGGGGGATCCTCGCAGGCTCAGAGCTCATGACTTGCCCCCTTCAAAATAACCTAGCTGCATCCTGTACACTTAACACATCTCTCTTCTGAGACCCCTGTGATCCTCCCGCAGATCCAAGACATGGAAAATATTTTGTGTGTCAATCTGTGGGGAAAAGGTTTGGTTCAAAAAGCCCAAAATCCCAGTGCAGTGCTGTGGGATAGTACATTTCAGCATGAAACACTAAGTATGAGTTATTTGCCCTGGATGATACCATCAGAGCATGTGGAGGTGTCTGGTCTGTGAATTCCCTGGGGATATTGTTGGAGGGCAACATGGGGCAAAAGGAAACCAACCCAGGGGTGTCTCATCCACACAGCCTTCTGGGAGCAAAACCTGGAGTGAAATTCACAGGGCTTCCTTTTAGCTAGAACTCTGACACACCACAAAAAAAAAAAAAA